>OW240919.1:133902679-133932362 GCA_933207985.1 Pelobates cultripes | reverse complement strand
TGTGTGTGTTGTGTTAGTGTATGCATAGTGTGTGTTGTGTTAGTGTATGCGGTGTGTGTGGTGTGTTAGTGTATGCGGTGTGTGTGTTGTATTAGTGTATGCGGTGTGTGTGTTGTGTTAGTGTATGCAGTGTGTGTGTTTTGTTAGTGTATGCAGTGGGTGTGTTGTGTTAGTGTATGCAGTGTGTGTGTGTTGTGTTAGTGTATGCAGTGTGTGTTGTGTTTGTGTATGCAGTGTGTGTGTTGTGTTAGTGTATGCAGTGTGTGTGTTGTGTAAATGTGCAATCTGGGGGTGGAGGGGGAGGAAGGGGCATTTTAACATTAATTTTTAATTAATTTAATTAAATGTTTCTCCCCCCTCCCTGCTTACCTGTATCCAGGGAGTGGGGAGCTTCCATCTGTGGTGGTCGGTGGGTGGGATGGTCGGTGGGTGGCCCCCCCGGCTCCCTGTTACCGTCCGCAGAGGGGGCCCAGGCAGCACAGGAGCAGCTTCTCCTCCTCTCTCCTCTCTTCTAATAACTCTCGCGAGACCCGCGGAGCGTTGCCATGGTAACCGGGTCTCGCGAGAGTTATGAGGAGAGAGGAGGAGAAGCTGCTCCTGTGCTGCCTGGGCTCCCTCTGCGGACGGTAACAGGGAGCCCGGGGCCCGCGGCTGCACACATAGATAGCGATATTCGCTATCTATGTGTGCAGAGAAACAAAGTGGGGCCCAGGACTGACAGAGCAGTCCGGGCCCCCCAGGGCCGCCGGGCCCGTGACAACTGTCACGGTTGTCACCCCCTGATGGCGGCCCTGGTAGTCATAAAAGGCTGAACCACCATATTTGTTGCCCAGATCTACCAGCTTGTGCATATAAAGATCAAACTCCTCTCTTCTATTGGGATAGACCGCACAGATGACATCCCGGTAAATACCAAAGGCCAGTACAAACTCGGGGATAGTCAGTTTCCTATTTAGGCGGGCATCCCTAGATCTGACAACAACAGACACATCATCATAAGCATGTCTTATTTTCCACAATATCCTGGGAGGCAATCAGCAGGGAAGCTAGGTTGACGTCTTTACCTTCCAGGATATCTCTTTTTATGTGCTCAGGGATCATATGAGCAGGGCTAACTTCCTGGTCACCCGGGGTGATGGCTGGAGGAACCAATAGCAAGTCGGCTGGTGCTTGTGAAGCAGCAGCGGGTGGCCCTGCTAGAGTAATGGCCATGGTGACCGACTCAAGTTTCTCCAGGCTGGAGTTGACCCTGCTCATGGACGCCATGAGTGAAGACAACATGGAATGTATGTCTCCTGGGTTGGACTGGCTAGGTCCTTCCCCGGGATCCATGTTGTTAGTTGAGGTACGTAGCAGTTTGAAAAGTTCTGCTTTCCTTGCTGTAGCGGGGTAGGGGATTTGCCGTCTCCTCAATTTCGTAGTTATATGAGGGATTGTCCAGGATCTGATCGATGTTGGAGTATTTACCTCTCCTCCTTGTGTAGGAGTGATAGCTCTAGCTGGAGTGCTAGGCAGGGAGAAATCCTCTACCCCTTCCTGAGACATACTATAAACAAAACAATTAATTAGCGTATGAAAAACCACCAAAATCGTACTGGCAGGCTAGCTAAGCCGGATGGCGAAACATTACACTTGTTTGGTGACAGGTGAGGCCCTACTAGTTGCCAAGTGGCTTGAGAGGCTCTATCTATGCATTGGCGCGAGGGGATTTGAGGCCACCCGTCGTAGTGGCAGGAATTTTAGGCCTCTCGGTGACTGTAACATAGAAAATCAGGGAAAGGGAGTGACAGGTGAGGCCCTCGCTATGCAACATGCGAGGCAGCTAGCTAACGTGTGGCCCGATGGGTGTTTGCCTCTGAAACGTTGAGGCGGGGTGTTAGCCTCACGGGACCACTAACTGATGGCAATTGCCAAGAAGGGGCAAATACCAATTTACCCCTTGTATAGCCTATGACCCTATTGCCTGTACTCTAACCTAGGAGGGAGAAATTAAATGTATGGCAGAATACTATATGAGCAGGTGTACGTACCTGGTAGTATGAATATCTCACAGGAAACCATGTGGTGAAATATCTATTTAAACCTGGACAGTCTGAAAATGGGTAAAAGAGAGTAGTATAGTGAGTGTGGACTGTGTGGGAATGAAGTAGACTGTGTAGCCCGTACCAGTGATGTTTTTAAGGCTTGATGGCATATTACTTGGTAAATGAAGTGTAGTGATATACCATGAGAATATAAATGTGTTACCAAGGCAAAGTGATGTTGTGTCTTTAATGCACAGTTCTGTATAAAACAGTGGGGAATGTATGATGGGTGTCAAGTAGAAAAAGAACATGGGTGACGGAGGCCGTGGCCTATATTTAAACAGCGTTATGTTGATATGTAATAGAATAACAAAAAAGGGGCAGGGATACACACAATGCTTTTAAGTGATGTAAAGTTATATATATAATATTACTGTAATGAAAAAGACGTATAATTGGTTGGATCAGTACGTGATTCAACCCGAGAATTTATTACTTGGAAAAGGAAACTGTATCCTTATGTATGTGTTGTAGTTTACAACACAGAAATGAGGCCTGTAATGTAAGCTGAATCCACTTGAATGAAATGGATAAGTATGGCAGACCCATGAAAGCGTGGGAGTCTAAATGATCCATACAGATATGTGAGCTTGGTTTTGTATGGACATTAATACAATACTGATACCTTTAAACAGTAATGGAAATAATCTGTCTATTTAACCAAGCAATTTGTTACCCGAATGGTATATACATGAAATGGTGAATGTAATCCACAAAATAATTTATGAGTAATACATAGAAATAAAACTGAAACCCAATGTGAAGGAAAACAGAAGCTGGAACGAATAGTTTAAACGCATGAATTTTATGCGAACAGCAAGCGTGTTTAAGCGTATCATGAATAAGTGCCGAATGGCAAAACAACCGAAATGATAACTTGTTTCACTGTAACACGGAATAGTTATATGCGAAATGACCACTTTAACTAATATACTGATTAGCCGAATAACCGTACGAAATGAAAACCATGAACGGCTTGTTCAATTTGTGACATAACAGGGAAAACCATAAAGCGAGGACCTGTGCTGTACCGTACGCCGTGGGAACCGATCCTGGCGTGACAGGTAGATCTAACTTACGGTTTAGGAGTCCCTGGGACGCGATCTACGACGATGGCCGGGGTCAGAAGAAGCTGGACGGACGGAAAAGGCCTGAAACAGGATTCCTGGACACAGCTTGCCGCGGAAACAACCTTGTGGATACTGAAAACCAAGATGGCGTCTGAGAGAACCCGGAAGTGGATCCTCATTCAATGCTGACCTCGAACGGTAAGGAGCAAGGTAAGGGGTGTGCCTTAAGTAGGCTAGGAGTGGATACCAAGCACCTCCCACAAATCCAGGCCAAATTGCCTTAATACATATATGACTAGAGGGACATTTTCCAACCTTTACATTTATAAAATCCCCTACCCAATGCCATCGAGTGGGGGCTGGGGAAGAGGACTGTGTCCCTCTGTTATTTCTCAGGAATCATTAATATGGGATGGAGGTTTTTTCGAGCAACATGGCAGCAATGGCTGCCTGGTCATTTGTTTTAATGTTTAGTATACATGTTGAATGGAACATGGGGCATATGGAGGTAAAAATACCTCCATTGTAGCAATATGGGGGTCTTATTGACCCTCATAGGATTTTTATATATTAATTTTTATTTTTTTACTTTTTACATTTGGCTGCTGGTTAACAAGCACTGGGCAGCCGCCACATAATTCAGCCTCACGCTGCCAAAGGTTTTTAAATATTTGCTGCTAACGCTGTCCACAGGCAAATAGTTCCTCAGATTATCATTCGCCTGCAAATAGCACTTTTTTTGCTGTCACTCTGCAGAGATTCTGTGGGTTAAATTTGAGCTCTGGAAGTATTGATGTATATGTTTAGCACTTGTTCTCACCCTACAGAAAACAAACACAGGCGTGACTTTCTATGCTACATTTCTTATTGCTTCCATTTGAGTGTATACAGTTTGTTGGTAGGTTAGGTGTGTAATTTGAATTAAACATTATGTATGGTTCTATGTTGCAGATAAGATATATTCAATATAGTATATAAATCAAATCGATATAAATAATGAAAAATAAAAACTGTACATTTAGAAACTTTATATTAAGATATAGAGGAACAGCAATCTTTTCAAAAATATTATGTATAATTCTGTGATTATGTGATACTATGCATAAAATTTTTCAAAGAAATGTTATGATAATTTTGTGTAAATGAAAACTACTCATTGTGAGGGGGGTTAAACGATGGTAATCCAGGTTTCAAGACATTAATATCTTTCATGCAGACACAACAGCGGTTTTATATACAAAACACCAGTAAATTTCACAGTAAGGAATACATTTAGCATTTTGTAACACAAAATGGAGGTATTGATGTCGTTGCCAGCCTATCTGAGGGCCACACAACAGAGATTTCCATAGCCAGAAGCTCTTCTCTCTTGCGAACGACCTTGAGCTGTCAATCAGAGAAACTGCCCATCAGCCAGTTCCTTGCGTAAGAGACAAGCGGTGGATGACAGAATTAAAATAAATAAATAAATGGAACGTTACCAGTAAATATAAAGGGAAAAACTGAAAAGGATTTTCTAAATTAAACACAGAGGTTTTAAATCCCAACTGCTTTATTCAGCAAGGTATATGTACCTCCTAATAAATTAGAGAATTTAATTACGCATTTTTTATCCACCAGGAGTTGCAAATGATATCTCCAGTGTAATGCAGGAGACAAATGTTGAGAAATGTTAATTACTTCTAGCAGTCTCACGGTATAAAGTTTTGCAAGTTTCTTGTCTTGGTGAAGTTTGTATACCTTTCTGAGAGAGTGGGTGGTGCTGTGTTCAATTCAATTTACACAGCAAATTATATAATGGGGTTGTGCATAATGCATGAGTATTATTTGTAAGTTAAATTATTTCTCCGTATTTTCTCAAAACCCTGCTTTACAAGTAATATGGTAAGAAGATGTCAAATTTATTTTTCTCTAGCTGAAGTTATTATGGAGATGCGTCATTGTATATCTTAACGAAACATGTACAGCCTTGTACAATTTTATATGTCCGTTAACTGCTAGGCACTCAATAGTGATGAAAAGTGACTGTCAGAGCTCTTTCCACACCCCCCTCCTCCACAACACACACTTTTTTTTCACAGGACTGTCCAAAGCACCTAACAAATATGTTATGTGATTTATTTTATGTTACTTGTTTAGCGCTGTTAATTAAAGATACAGAGCTTTTAGACAAGTTGTTAATGATAATGAAATACAGGGGCTGATATAATAAGTCAGCATGAGTTCAATATTAACTCATTAATTAACTGACAACAGTTCACTAATGTAACTAATCTATAATGGATAATAGGGATTAAATCTTTTTTTTTTTTTTTTTACTTTATGAGTAGTTATTTAATTTGTTGCCTTTTGTATTATAAAACCACTTATTATCCCTCTGTTATTTCTCAGGAACCATTAATATGGGATGGAGGTTTTTTCGGCTGCCAAGTCATTTGCTTTAATGTTTAGTATACATGTTGAATGGAATATGGGGGTAAAAATACCTCCATTGTAGCAATATGGGGGTCTTATTGACCCTCATAGGATTTTTATATATTAATTTTTATTTTTTTACTTTTTACATATGGCTGCTGGTTAACAAGCACTGGGCAGCCGCCACATAATTCAGCCTCATGCTCTTTTCTAATCTTACTGCTCATCCTTTTTGTCAATTTCCCATGTGTCACTGGCAATACGACAAGCACGCAAAAAGCAGAACATGTTTTCTGACCACCGAGCTTTTTCCATATGCCTAAACACCAGGAACTATATTATAAAAGTTTTTTTTTATCACAAGTAAAAACCTAAATTGAGACTTCCATGAGAAAAGAGAAAATAGTGTAGGAATTATGTGTTATGTCTTATTGTTGAATCTTTTTGGTATATTAAAGGTATCACCTATTACTGTTTGAATCATAAATATCAAGAAAAAATATGTGTGTGCTCTATGTTCTTCTAAATTTTCCCTAAGCCAGCACCCTGTTACCTGGCTTATAAATTCCAAAATACTCTAGTGGCCCCCTTAATTGGGATCAAGATTCCTTTTGCGTTTAAAATAAAATTGGTGATGATCATTGAGGTTGATTTCACACAGTATAAAGTGGGAAGGTTTGGATATGCAATTAATGCTTTTTCAGTAAGTGAACCCTGTAGCGTTAGGGATATAAATATGTATTCCTAGCACTTAAGTGTTTCCCTACCTATTTAGGTAGGTAGTTTTATTTACTTTTACTCCCTTGCCAAGCTGGTCAAGCCACAGCCATTCTACCTTTCTACCTGAGATCATCAAGATTGTGTCAAGAATTAATACCCAAATATGCAAACTATGGACCTCTTTCCCTACACACAAACACATTTTGCCGAACCTTAGGTTGACCGGACTTAACGTATATAGGTGTACAGAAATGGGTAGAAAATAGTCAGACAGGCAAAGGATAGGAGATGAAAGGATAAACGTAGTACAAAGCCATGGGTCAAGTTTACCAGAGTAACACATAAACAAGATACAATGCCAAAGAAACTTCAAAGCTATAGGATCGCACTCTTGGGCTTCAAACACTATAACATGGCAAAGGACCTAGGTCAATGTAAGGTATAAATAGGCCTAGGTGTGTGTTGATAGGTTAGGGAACCAATTAGGGTAATAGAGAGCAAGTATAATAGGAGTGCATATTATGGGCTACTTTCCCTTTAAGGAACCAAGGAAAGACAAGGAGCATGGCATCTAGCTGTAATTGCGGGCATGTGTGTGTGCGCGCATGCGTGTGTGTGCACATGCTATATCAGCCGAACGTTGGGCCACCGCGGGATAGGAGATCCGGCAGCGGGATTGGAGCAGTGCAAGCCAAGAGGAGCCAAGAGCAGTGAATCCAGAGCTTCCCCACAGGAAAGTGCAGCAAATTGCCATGCTGTATCAATCAGTTGCTCTCTGAGGCAGCATATGACTGAGAATCAAGTATAACTTGGTTGTCATGGGAAGCACCTCTAGTGGCTGTCAGGAAGACTCTGCAATGAAGACATTGTAATTTCTACAAAAGTAAAGGATCTGGGCGCCTTTAGTGGTCTTTCAAGTCAATTTTGATGTAGCATGTCTAAAACATCAAACCTCAAAATATATATGAGATGTAGGATCCTATTTTATTCTATTGCCAGCCAGTCCCTTCTAATTATCTAGTCCTCACTTTGGCTGTATGTAACACATAGCCTCATTATTAGAGTTTGTTGTTAAATTTTAATTAGACCGTATTTTCCTTCGTGGTTGATTCATTTCAGAGGCTAAATAGACTGAATAAACCCAGTCTATCTTAGTGCCAATAAAAATAGCATCTTACTCTGAGTCAATTATAACTCTGTTCATCACTAATAATAAAATAATGGGAAAGAAATGGTAAATGTCAGATTACCTGTTTCTGCTGCACTCATGTGCTTGCTTTCATGCTTTGCTTCTGTATAACCTAATTTGACCAGATCAAGAACCTGGGTGACCTGATGTACATTGGTGGTAATTTGACAGCTACGAGGGATGACGTCCGTAGGTTCACTGCTTGATAATGAAGGACTGTGCATATCTGCAGATAAAACAAACGTTTAGATATAAAAACAGCATTTAGGCACATGGCATAACTTTAATCTTTGGGGGGAAAACAAGTATGGCAAACAATGACAAACACATGGATCAAATCAACTGGTGGCAAAATATACCATACACTTTGTTGTCAATTATAAATATTCAATTAGAATTTAATTATGGTATAAATTTCTTAACAATATTAACTTCACTTAAATGTGCAGTGCCAGCAGCCACCTGTCATATCATAGAATTCTCAAGTCTATCTGTCTGTCTCCGTTTCTCTGTTCATCTAGCAACTCTGGTTGGTGGCTCCAGAAGTTTTAACTAAAACTTTTGAGTCATTCCAGTCTCAGCACATTTATCAATCATTTAGGCGTGCTTTCTGCTCTTATAAATCAGCATTCATGCACCATCACTTATTTTCCCAATGAATATAAATATCAACGTATAATACATTTCAGAAGATGCCCATAGTCTACAATTTTCTAAATTACCATGTATGGTTTGTAATCATCAAAAAGTACAGTTTGTCAAGTATTTTTGCTTAATTGACATCGATGTGTGAACAGAAAGTGATAAACGGGGTGGGCGTTCTCCATTATATGTGATCAAAATATATGTCCTGTAATTTTAATGTTTTTTCTAATCGGTTACTAATCTATATTCTGCTGCTGAAGATGGAATTTCAGATATTTTCAAACTTTGAATTTGTAGCTAGCAATTGAAAGAAAAGGCATTCTAACTGATGATTGATGATTTCTCTTGGCCTAGGGCACAACTATATATATATATATATATATATATATATATATATATATATTTATTTTTTAAATTAATTAATTTTTTTATTAGGTGATTAATTTGTGGGGTTTTTTTAGCTTGTATTTTCCCAAATGAAGCTCCTTTATTTAGTATATCAGTAAATGATCTCATGCTAAATATTCAGCACATTAACACAAAACTATGTGTAGTAAGTAATTATAAAATTTGCATAAACCTTTTTATAGACATCATAAATCAAATGGCCCTATTATTTTAAATACAAAATTAGGGGGATAATAAGTGTAGCTTCTGTTAATTCTCTGTATATATAAGTAAAGCTTTGATGGAAACACAAATAAATATAAAAGGCATGATGAAGATTACACATTTAATGACTGGAAAATATACTCTCTCACTTTCTGTTTTAATTACTATCACCTTTATACAGAAAGTGAAAAAATAAGACTGAAGTTTCACATAGCTTAGAGGAATCTGGCTCATTCAAACAGTTCACTCTAAAGATTCCACAACTATGCATTGCTTAAATTAATTGGAACTTTTATTAGAATGTTTAGTTTCTTTGTTCATGTTCAGAGATTGTCCGTGTTGATAAAAAGATTGCATTAAAGAGACATTGATTGCTAATTTTATCACATGACAGGATGCTTTGTATTTTGCATAATCTTTCTTTACTAACTCCATAGCAGCAAAGAAAAGAGTGACAAAACTTAAAACCAATCACGATGTAGTATAGGGTATAAGAGGCGTGACATATGACATAATTTCCTCTTCCTTTGCTGCTCCATCACAAGAGCTAATTACACAATTTTTCTGTCATATTTGCTGAACTGAGAATTTTACATATTCATATTATCATTGTTTACCAAAGTGTTATATTGTCATACATTTTGTATTGTTTTCTATTAATTACCTCTACCGTGGTGGGGGCTACCCCTCTCCTTTGGGGTCTGTTCAACTTCTCCTCAGGGACATCCCTTCCCTCCACCCCCCCACCCCCCACCCCTGGCTTCTGGGGTATTTCCCGGTCCCCAAAAGGCTTTTGGGACTCCCCAGCCGTTTATTCTCAGTGCCATTACTATTCCCGCGGGCTTCTTCTTTCTACCTTGCGTTTGCAGAACTTTCCCGCCTTCTGTTCACCCGTTCGCCTCTCGTACGGCACTAAAATCTTGATGTGCGTTCGCGGAAGACGTTCACTCCTTTCTACCGAACGCTAACCGTTTGGAAGTTTTACGCGATTGCCGTTTGGCGCTCACATTCGCATGCTCGTTTGCACAAACACCCGAATAGCATTACCAAAAAGCTCGTTCAGCTGTTTGTGCTCATGAACGCCTGCATTCGTGCAAATCCTTGATTTGCCACCCAGAATAGGCGAGGTACTATTAGTCCAGCGTCCATTTTAAAGGAATATTGCTCCCAGACAAACTGCTATTTCTACAGCTCTGAGTCAAAGCAAACCTGTTACTATACCCTGCCTGTTTTCAATCAGTGGGACCAAATCAGGTTAGTGTCTAACACTTGGGGTTGGTTAAGCCAGTTGGGTTATCCCTTATTCTGGCCGGGGTGAGCCCCCATTCATGTGCTGCTGAATGGACCTGTTTATGCAGGACTCCGATTACTTGGGTGAGCCCCAGTGACAAGCTCTCTCATCACCTTCCTATGACCTGCCGGTCCTATAATCTCCTGGTAAATCATTACCGAAACAATAACACCCTTGGTCCCCAGGCCTCTCCAGCTAACGTGCCCAAGTGCCCTCATGCATAGTTAATCGGGTGAGCCCCAAGTGTCAATTCCAGAGCAAATGGAGGATTCACAAAACCCCTCAGAGCTCCAGGCCATGATCGCAGCAGCTGCAGCTATGGAAAAGGCCTCCTCTAAGTCCTTCCAGACAGAACAGGACGCCCCTAAGTCCATCTCCAAATGCACTCACTATGGTGAAGACTCTGAAGACTCTGACTCTTCCAGGGAACGCTCTCATCGGCCTACACGCCACTGGAAAAGTGAGGCCACTGCACCGCGCAA
The DNA here is from genome assembly GCA_933207985.1 of Pelobates cultripes. NCBI lineage: Eukaryota > Metazoa > Chordata > Amphibia > Anura > Pelobatidae > Pelobates > Pelobates cultripes. Next base: position 133,921,854 of record OW240919.1, on the reverse strand, counting down.
ATCAAAAGGGAAAGCACCTGCTAAACGCAGAATGACCACGACCCATACGGTCCACGAACCCACTCAGATTTCCTCAGGTGAGGAAAACGCGGAACCCAGACATGCACTGGCTGTGCTGGATGAATGGCAGGCGGTGGTCTCCGAACAAGAGGACTCCGACAGGGACTCCACAGCCAACTCTGACCCTTAGCTAATAAGGGAGCAGATCCTGGGTGAGCCCCAGGACTCCATGACCACATCCATGGGTAACCCACAGGAGGGTACAGAAATTTTCCTTGACAGTTCTGGCCTCCAAATGTTTGACCCTAGAACCATCTGTCATCCCCGTTCAGGGGAGTGGTACCCTCCCGAACATTAAGCCAGATTTATGCACTTCTGGCTCAGAAAATCTCTGGACAAGGAAGTGCGGAAACGGATGAAATCAGAATGCCCTCGCCCAATTCTGCCAGACAAGGTGGCACACACCCCCAAATTCGACCCACTCATGACCACTTTCATGTCCAGAGGGGGTTGGTACCCACACAAGGGCATAGAACGTGGTTTTAAGGGAGCCCAGGACAAGCTGATATACGCCATTGGGCCACTAACAAGAATTATGGACATGGTGGATGACGCCTATGAGGTGGCTGACGATTTTACCCCAGATACAGTGCGTGAGTGGGCACAAGATACCCGAGAATGGGTACAAAGGTGCTTCTGTTTCCTCGGGAACAACAATGTAGCCCTCTCTTCGGAGAGGCGCCGAGCAGCACTTTACCGTATCGACGACAAACTTGTCAAACTTGGGGATAAAGAATTAGGCCCTTTGGCACAGAGCAAACTATTCGGAGAGGCCTTCCTTAAAGAATTAAACAAAAGGGTCAATATTTGTACGTCCCTTAACAAGGCGCAAACATCGATGCGGAAAGTTTTCCGCGGCCCTAACACCTGAGGTGTTTTTTGCAGGGCCGCCAGCCGTTTCTGGCCATCCGGCCCCCGCACAACAAGGACTCAACCGTTCTACCAAACAGACTTGTCTACTCGACATTGATTCCACCAATTCAGGGCATCAGATCGTGGCCGAGGACGCTCCCGGGCGAGATTCTCCAACGGTAAGTCAACATTCTTCCCTGCCTCTAACCTCCTGTCATATCGCAGGTCGTGTTTCTCTTTTTTTCCAGAACTGGACAGACCTATCCTCAGACACGTGGATCTTCCAAACAGTGCGGGGCTATCAAATAGAGTTCGAGATAACCCCGTTCCAACGGAACCCTTCACGTCCGATCCAAGTTACACGGGCAGACGCCCGTCTAATAGACTCGGAATTACGAGAACTACAGTCCAAAGGTGCCATTCAGCCGGCCCCGGATTCAACCGGATTCTACAGCAACATCTTCTTGGTCAGGAAGAAAACCGGCGAATTTCGCCCCGTTATCAATCTCAGGTAGCTCAATTCTCACGTGGTATACCGACATTTCAAAATGGAGGGTATCCACCTTCTCCGGGATCTACTTCGAGACAACGACTGCTTTACTTGTCTAGACCTCAAAGATGCGTACCTTACCATCCCGGTACACAAAAGGAGTTGCCCCTACCTCCGCTTTTTCTGGCACGGGACACACTGGTAATTTACCTGCCTCCCATTCTGCCTCAGTTCGGCCCCGTGGTGCTTCACCAAGATAATGAAGCCAGTAGTGGCAAAACTCAGAGCCCACGGCATAAGATGTATCATTTACCTCGACGACATCTTGATCTTCGAGGATACAGGGACTCTGAGGAGACACAACCTACATGATACTTCTACTTGAGTCTCTAGGTTTCATTATCAATCGCCCCAAGTCCTCGATGACCCTGGTTCAATCAATTCTATTTCTCAGATTCGTAATAGACTCCACATCATGCACTCTGCACCTCCCGGCTGCAAAGATTGCAGCCATTCGCAGAGAAATCCGGAAAGTACTGCGATTGACATCCATACCCCTGAGACTACTGGCACGGATCGTAGGCCTTCTCTCCTCATCCTTCCAGGCCATTTTCCCAGACCCCTGCACTACAGAGCCATGCCACGCCTCAAGACCAAATTCCTTTGCAGAAAACCTACATACGACCAACCGGTCCCTATGTCGGACAAGGTTCGAGAGGAACTGCACTGGTGGCTGAACTGCATGCAGGCTTGGAACGGCAGGGCCATATTCGGAAGCCAGCCAGACTTCGTGCTGGAATCAGACGCTAGCCGATCAGGCTGGGGAGCAACGGAGGGAACCTCCTCCACGGGAGGGGTATGGACTTCCCAGGAGCTCTCGATGCACATCAACTGCCTGGAACTCTTGGCTGGATCATTCGACATTCGCAGCCTGGCAAAGGAACGATCCAATTGCTGCATCATGCTCCGAATGGACAACGTCTCAGCTGTAAGATCCATCAACCGCACACATTCCCAAGCACTAATGGAACTCACCAAACAGATCTTCGACTACTGCCTACCACGCAACATCACGTTGATGGCAGAATATCTACTGGTACAATCCAACATGACGGTGGACTGGTACTCACGCCACTCGCGAGACGCCAGCGATTGGCAACTGGACCGTCATGTTTTCACAATACTAGACGCACAGAGGGGCCCTTTCATCCTAGATCTATTCGCGCCCCACAACAACCTACAAACGAAGAACTTCTTCAGCTGGCTCCCAGACCCGGAAAGCCTAGCAACCATTGCTTTTCTACAACAATGGCCACAAAGCGGAGCTTACGCATTCCCGCCTTTCTCAATGATAACCAGGGTCCTTTACCGGATCCGCATACAGAGGGTGAAGATAACCCTCATAACGCCACTTTGGCAGAGTCAACAATGGTTCCCGGACCTTCTGGAACTGTCGATCCTTCTACCAGAGGCTCCGACCATCCTCAAGAACCCGTTGGGACTACCTCATCCGCTGGTCATGAAGGAACACCTTCCCCTGGTAGCCTGGACTCTTTCCGGGGTTCCTGGCGAACCGAGGACCTATCACAGGGGTAACGGCTACCCTGGTGTGGTGAGGGTATCAGTTGTTGGGGACGTCCTTTTCTTCCCGGCAACTCGCTGTGTAGTGATGGAGTCGCCTATTCCCTTCTGCTGGATCAGGAGTGGAAGCAAAGTACAGCTCTGAAAAGAGCTAAGTGATTAAGCTGCGTAGATTCCCCTTTCAAGAACGAGACGAGGCTACGTTTTGAAGGGTCAAGAAGAACTGAGGGTTTATTGACAGACACTCTCTTTTATGCGATTCTGCCCATGCAAGGGAGACACCCACATAATTAGCAGTACAACCAATCCATACAATACACATTCTGTACATCCCCTCCCCTCAGATAACTAAATAACACAATTAAAAAGGAACATATTTTCCCCAAAGTTCGGATGTACCTCAAATACTTGGGGTATAGACATAAATTTAGTATCCCCAGATAGCTTATATTTATGGTACTAACATATTTTAAAATCAGCCCATTCGGTTCAGCCGTTCGGGAGATATGGGACTTAGAAGTTTTGACCGACCGCACGGGCACAGTAGCCGAAAACAGTTCCATGTCGGTCTAAGATCGTGGGTAAAAACTCCTGAATGGCCGGCCATCCGTATGCCATCCTGGGTTCGCTGAAATCCCCATCTGTTGCTGATTCTTTCTACCGAACGCCTGGTCGTTCGGTAGTTTTGGCGAGGTTTTCCCGAAGGTATGGAGGTCTCAGCGGTGTTCGCCTGTTTGAGTGTCCGATTTTAGTTCCAGACACTCGACGGCAAATACCGCTGTTCGGGAGTTAAGATGGCCGCGAACACGTGGAAGTCCCGAAATGGCGGCTGAGCTTACAGCTCCCATAGCGTTCGTGCGGTCTTTCGAATAAAAGTGCTCATCAAGCAGGGCTAAATTAGTCTCAATTAGCAGTCAGGGTGGCCTGTTAGAGGTAGGTAAGCATTCGCATGGGGAATGCTTGCAAAATACCGAACGGCCTTATAATCCATAGGTCTTTTCCAGGCAAACTGTGCTTTTTGTTACAACAGGAAACTAAGGATCTCCTATGGGACTCATGGGCCCCAGGAACCAGGAGGTGCTACTTATCAGCATGGCACTCCTGGACAAGTTGGTGGTTGGGACGGGATCTAAATCCCTTTACCGCACCTACTTCCTCCATCATGAATTTTAACCTCTCTATTCACAGCCGGAAAGTCTTATCGGTCTATCAACGTGGTACGTTCAGCCATCTCAGCGGCCCATACTCCGACTCACAGGACTCTTGTCGGTCAGGACCCGCTCATCTGCAGACTTCTCCGCGGCATGCACCTTCGACGCCCCCACGGAACCCAAATATTCAAGCCTTTGGGACGTCGCCATTGTTTTACAATTCTTCTGGGATTGGCCCCCCAACAAAGATTTGGCACTCTGCCAACTTACCGCGAAATTCACCTTCTTGCTCTTTCTGGTTTCCTTTTGACGGGTTTCTGACGTACGAGCCTTCGATGCCGACGCATTTTCCTTTTGCCCAACGGGGGTAACCTTTCAGGTCTCACGACGCACAAAGCCCAACTCTTCCTCAGTCTTCTACCCCTTTCTCCCTTCAGACCCACAACTCTGCATGTTCTCTACTATCCGTCACTACTTGGAAGCCACCACAATGTTGTGGCAATCTTCCAATCGTCAACTTCTCATCTCATACGTCCGCCCTTACGGTCCAGCTTCGGCCACTACGTTAGCCAGATGGGTTAGATGGCTACTATCCCTTGCGGGTATTGACCAAACTTTTGGAGCACATTCCGTTTGCAGGGCCGCGGCCTCTTCAGCTTATGCAGCAAGTGCTTCCCTTTCAGATATCTTACGGGCGGCAGACTGGACCAGAGAATCCACTTTTAGGACATTTTACTTCCGTCCTCTTAATAATCCAGCTTTTGCTCTACTTTCCCAGCGTTAAAATTGCAAAATATGAAGCCTCCTGTCATGTGATAAAATTGAAGATTATGTTAGCTTCAGTGTACTGATAATCTTAATTTTAATAATGACAGGAGGCAAGTATTTTCCCTCCCTGCTCTCTTTCGTTCTTTCGTACTTCCATCCCTATTAATTTCATATCTATCTATGGCATTTTGTTTTCTCATATTATTGTATAAATACCTAATTTGGTAGCATTTCTTTAAATGCCTTACTTCCGTTCATTCGAAGATTTTTATACATATACTCAATATGGGTGGGATATTTAGTTAACACCGTTAGACGGGAGGACCTTTTGTTATTATTATACTAAATGTTATTAAGTTCAATTAAGGGATAGACATTCATTGTTTTACACAATCATTTTTTGGGAATCTAATACCCTTTATACTCTCAGCTTAATCAGAAACCACAAGGAAATATTAAAGACGCCATGCAAGGTTTGTCATCATCACACCATGGAACCTTATCATCAAGTCATGGGAGATCATCGTTTGAAAGCAGGATGCCTTCGTCTGCATTCTACCTGTTCCTGTTCAATTTATTCATATTAGTTTTCCATTATCTTATTCTATGGACTTTTTTCAAGTTCTATTATTATTCTGCATTTATGACCTTGTGATGTTGCAGTTTTAAAGAGGAAATTATGTCATATGTCACGCCTCTTATACCCTATACTACATTGTGATTGGTTCTAAGTTTTGTCACTCTTTTCTTCGCTGCTATGGAGTTAGTAAAGAAAGATTAAATACTTGCCTCCTGTCATTATTAAAATTAAGATGATGAATACACTGAAGCTAACATAATATTCAATTTTAATGAGCATATGATTGTGCTCTTAAAGCCAAGCTCTATGCACCTTAGAAACCTTTCAACTTTCCATGGGTTATGGTACACGGAACTTCACAATCAATGTATACATGCACATATTGGCAGTGAGGCTGTGAGGCATGAGGCTGACCTTGGGCGGCACTTTCAGGGGTGCGGCAAAAACAGCCTGCCCACCAATCCCCCCTGCAGATGCCTTGTTAGCCTTTTGTCCTGGGGGACCCAAGGGCTGGCTGTCCACCTTGGGCCCCCCAAGGTTGGCATATTTTCTGTTTGTGGGTGCAGCACAGTGATGCCTGGGGCCAGAATATAATGTCACTCTGGCCCCAGCATCACTAAGGGGTGTGTGAGGGAGCTGAGCATGAGGATTACTCATCTCCCTTGCCACCCACCTCCACCGTTCGTCTGCCCGTGCCTGCCTGCCAGCCCCACTGGACCCCAGGGAAGAATCAACTCCAGCACTCCCAAAGGTAGGGAGGCTGGATTGATTGGGCATTAAAATGTTTGTTTTTTTAAATTGTGTGTTAGTGTGTGTCTGTTAGTGAGAGTGTTAGTGTGTCTGGTAGTGTGTCTGTTAGTGAGTGTGTTTGTCAGTGAGAGTGTGTGTGTATCTGTCACTGAGAGTGTGTGTGTCAGTGTGTGTATGTGTGTCTGCCAGTGTTGTGTATGTGTTCTTTGGTGTGTCTGTCAGTGTGTGTATGTGTGTTGGTGTGTGTATGTCTGTTAGTAAATGTGTATGTCTGTCAGTGTGTTTGTCAGCTAGTGTATGTGTCTGTCAGTAAACGTGTGTGTCTGACACTGAGTGTATACATGTCTGTCAGTGATTGTGTATGTGTTTGTCAGTGTGTATCTGTCAGTGAGTATATGTGTGTCTCAGTGTGTGTGTGTCTGACACTGAATGAATGTCAGGGAGTGTGTATGCATTTCTGTTTACGAGTGTGCATCTGTCAGTGAATGTGCATGTGTGTCTTGTCAGTGAATGTGCATGTGTGTATGTGTCTGTCAGTGTGTATGTGTGTTTGTTGGTGAATGTATGTTTGTGTCTGTCGGTGAATGTGAGTGTGTGTAACTGTGAATGAGTGTGTATGTCTATGAATGTGTATGTTAAACTGAAAGTGTGTGTTGCTTAAACAGTGTGTGTGACAATGACTGTGTATCTGTCAGTGAGTGTATGTCGGTGCATACATCAGTGAGGGTGTTTGTCAGAATCCTATCCTGACAACTAAGATATTGTTTTATTTTATTACTGCAATACCTGTTTCTCGCCAATAATGGCCTCCCTAGCCACTAGTCAATGCTCAGTCGCTCTCGCCTGCCTCATATGATCTTCCAAGTCTGCTATAAAATGCCACACCCAACAAAAAGGGATTACCTTTACAATGAGAAAAGTTGTGTTCTGCTCCTGACAAGTCTTCTGCACCTTGCTCTTTCTGATACATTTGGTAATGGTCTTATACAGACAAGACATCCGTTCCTGGCTCATACTGATTCCTGATAACCTGCTCAACTCTAATTTCCTTTAATCCATCCTTATTCATCCAAACATCCTGCTTTAATTCAAACTGGACTGTGTTTTCTAACTATTCCTTATTTGCTTTTTTTGGATCTAACCTTCCTGGACTTTACTAACCATACTATTAATTCTAGCTCTCCTGGAAAACGCTGATCCACACACCTGGTAACTTCCGTACAAATCCTCCAAGCTAAAGAGACTGTTCACCTTAACTTAGAAACAACCTGAATTCCATTATCATTTATTATTGTCTGATATATTTACTTGTTATCTATTATTTCACTGATAGGTTTCCCTGTCTCCTGTAAATTTGCTTTTAGGCCTAAAATTGTATTTCTACTACTACTCCTTCATACTTACCTGTAATTCTGTTTCTTGGTTCTGCTTTTTTCTTTTCCTTTTCTCTTTTTACCCTGTTATTCTTTTTGTTACTTTTGTCTAAACCATGTCTAATAACTCCAAATACACTATCTGTAGTCAACCCTGGCATAAGTCTCCTCTCTGACCTCCTAAGAATCATGACAGTGTTTTTCTGTCAGGAAGAGAATTTTTTGAAAGGGGGGGAGGAGGGGTGCCCAAGTTTTGCCATGCCTAGGGCAGCACAAAACCAGAATACACCACTGCACATTGGCTTATAACTGCAGAGATTTGAAGACTGTCCCTCTTTTATTTACTGACCAAAATCTGTGGAGACACTGAACGTTAGTGCTGCACACTAAAATGGTGAACTGGAAAAATGATCTAAGTCAGCTATGCTTTCAGTTTGACTACTCTAGTCTTAAAGGGACACTATAGTCACCAGAACTACAGCTTATTGTATGGAGAAAAGCCAGTGTTTACATTACTGGCCACTCCTCAGGTGGCTGATAGAGGTGCTTCCTGGGGCGGTGCTTGCACAATCTGATATTCAGTGTCTCCACCCTCTTCATGGAGACAATGAACTTTCCTCATAGAGATTAATTTATTCAATGCATCTCTATGAGGAGGATGCTGATTGGCAAGGGCTGTGTTTGGCTTGTACTGGTTCTGCCAATGTTCTGTCTCCTATGGGAAATCATTGTAATTGGCTCAGATCACCACTTCTGATAATGTCAGCCAAGGAGACAGATCAGGGGCAGAGCTAGCAGCCTCCGACTGGAATAAAGGTAAGATTTTACTATATTTAGAGGGACCCAGGGGGCCAGATGGTTTTTTTAACACTATAGGGTCAGGAATACATGTTTCTTTAACTATGGAATTCACTTTGAATTAGTAAATAAGCATGTGACTCTCTAATAATCAGATCATTGTCCCAAAAACCTGTCCCTTCATTTGTGCATTTGGAACTGACTGATGATCTTTTCATTCGTCTGAAATGTTCATGAATACACTTATGGATTAACGCTACATAACTATTAGTTTTATTTAGATAAATTATTGTGGCAGTAATTAAGCATCTCCATGATAATGTCGAATTAGCTAATCTAATAGCTATCATAGACAAACCATTATGTTTACAGTAATGTAAATAATAAAACCATTAACAAACCTGTTTCACCCGTTGTGTCCTGGGGCCTTAGTTTCATAGTAAATATCTTCCTTAGCTTGCAGTTGGCTGAAATTGTAATTCCGTCTAAAGACTGGAAGACGGCACCTTTGAATATCCCGCTGGTCAAAGTTACAAGGTCAATGCACAGATTGCACCACTAGAAAGAAACACAATATTTCACCATAATTGTGAATATTTTACCAGATATAATGAAATGTTTGTCAGACTAAGCCGCAGGAGTAGTAGTAGCTAATGAATATAGTTCTAGAATGAAGAATACTCTTGACAGTTTGTTGCTATGTTTTTTTTGTTGTTGTTTTTGTTTGTTTTTTTCTCCAATTTGTATTTTATTGGAGTTTGAATACTCAAAATATATCTACATCGCAGTAAATAAAGTAACATAATATAATAACAGGTGTCACAGGTAACATCAGTCGTCTGTGTGGGGCATTGAGCCTACATTATATTAACTGTCATCATCGAGTGCCTATATGATAATCTTGGACATAGTATATCTTATACATAGTATATTGACTGGCTTCCTTGAATGCATATATACGTTGATATCAGTCCTAGTATCATCTGTCTCCATTGAGTGCATACATATTAATATCGGTCCTAGTATATCGTCTGTCATCAAAGAGTGCATACTCATTAGTCTCAATCATAGTATATTTCGCATACACTAACATAATTCTCAGGATATTATCTGTCATCATGGGATGTGTGCACTAGAATATCAGTTATAATATATCATCTGCTATCTGTGTGTGCATATACAGTATTTTCTGTTGGCCTGGAATGCCCCTACAATATATAATAGGCACAGGAATCTGCAATGTACATAGAAATTAACTGGTGGTCTAGAGATATGTAAATAAAGAGAAACATGCTAATGAGAACATAAAACAAAATGTAATTTGACCACTGGAGTATACATTTGGTATGTGCATATGGGGTGGCTTACTTGGGATGATTTATGTTGGGTCACTACTCAAGATGATGTCTGGAGAATGGTAGTGATTATAAGTGGATACTAATAGAGAATGGAGGCTAATGTATATCTTTGAGTGTTCATGGAAGAATTAATTTGGGCTTTAATTTGGCTTTGCTGGTACTAGCCCACCTCTGAGTGCGTGACTTGCTCTATTCTCGCCACCTCTGTTTCGAACTTTTTACCCTGGTTGGCAGATTCAGTTTCTGGAAGAATGCTGCTCGGTCGTCTGCAGAGGACAAGATGAGTGTCTGGTCTCCCTTCTGGACCTGCATGGAGCCGTAAGCCCCACACTGGTAATGGACTGTTGCCTCTCGGAGCTGTTTAGCTGTTGGGGCAAGCTGCCTCCGTACCACCAGTGTCCCTGGGTGTCCCTGGGTGCGTCGTCTGGGGCAGCTGCGGGCTTCTGGATTTGGGATACAGAGAGTGGTGTCCCTGGGTCTGTGCTGCCTTTGATGCCTATTGTGGCTATTAGTTTCTGGACATGTGGTAAAATCTCTCTTTTGAATTTCTCAGAGGTCTGCTTTCCAAACCTCCCTAATTTCTTTTAGGAGGTCTCTGATGTCTCTTTTCATAGCTGGGGACGAGTCTTCATCTGACTCCATGTCACGATAGAGGGCCTCCACTGATGGTGAGGTGAGGCTCTTCCTGTCATCTAGGGAGTCCACTGAGGCCTTCTCCTCACTGTGCATCTCCGATGCCATCTTGGTCTGTGTCTGCAGTGTAGGCCTGTCAAACGAGAGCCTAATATCGGCTAATTTGGATGTCTCTGGTAGGTGGAATTTTTTGTTTTTGCGCCCCATTTTGGTCTCTGGGGGTCTAGCCAAATCTTAAACACATACGGAACTCTGTTATAATACAGAGAACATTCACACATATAACCCAGGGGTGCCCAATAGGTAGATTCCATGATGCTTTATCATTCTAGAGGCAAGCAAAGAATCATGAGAGTTGTAGTACTACATACACCATCTGGGAATCTACCTATTGGAAACCAATGATATAGACCCTTGCAAGCACATACGCCGACCTTCATTAAATCAGACATCGGCATTCACTGAGAAAACATACAATTTCAGACTGAATTCATACTTAAGTAATAGAAGAAGGTACTAAAAGCAACAAGTGCCAAATACACACACCACTCCCTGTGTATCAAAACAGGCAATAATAATACTTATACATGTACAGGTACATATAGGAGATGGTCCATATAAAAAACTATAAAGATAAAAAATAGTACATAGTATAGCCTGTATATACAAAAGAAGAAAATATGGAAGTGATTGAATACACTCACGAATTTCAGAGCCGTGCCAGGCTCTGTATATGGTGCCCAAGGGTGCCTCAGAAGGCTCTGTGGAGAATCTTGAGTAATATCCCCCAGAAGTAGGAAGAAACAGCAGCAGAAGGATGAATAAAAAATAAATTTATTGTAAGTAAAAATTAAAAATTAAAATAGTAACTGTGCAGGTCCCATATGGTGACACACAGAATCACAGTCATGCAGACGCGTTTCAACTCAGTCCGAGTTGGGGGATATTACTCAAGATTCTCCACAGAGCCTTCTGAGGCACCCTTGGGCACCATATACAGAGCCTGGCACGGCTCTGAAATTCGTGAGTGTATTCAATCACTTCCATATTTTCTTCTTTTGTATATACAGGCTATACTATGTACTATTTTTTATCTTTATAGGTTTTTATATGGACCATCTCCTATATGTACCTGTACATGTATAAGTATTATTATTGCCTGTTTTGATACACAGGGAGTGGTGTGTGTATTTGGCACTTGTTGCTTTTAGTACCTTCTTCTATTACTTGATTTTAGGGTGTTGGGGAACACCCTTTCCACTCCAACTGTGCTCCTGTTTTACTGCGTAAGCGCCATTCACTTTCCTTCTTTTTTGAATTCATACTTAACACAAATACAACCCAGCATGCATACAATTCATACACAAACCCTGACACTTAACAAATACACAAAAACAGTATTCATACAATTTAAGCACACTGGCACCACATACCAATTAATACTTGTAGTCATGAACTTGCACTATACACAGTTGCTGTATTCACACGCACAACACCAAAATGCACTCTGGTATTCATAAATATCTACTATATTCACTGTATATAAATAAGCACACACAAGTGACAACACACATAAATGCACACCAAACATGAAATGGTGTCAAATTAAAAAACAAATGGCAAACTTAGGTTAAAAAGACAATGGACGTTTTATTCAGCTCAGCTATGATCTTAAATTTGACATTATTTTTTTTTAAATTTTTTTTTTGTTAACTACAATTCCTTCTTTACTGAATAAGCACCAGAGTGTATTGGGAATAATGATTATGTATGTTATACTGTAGTGCGCATGTTTATCAGTCATACTTTTATGTGGCTTGATATATGCAATTTAAGTTTGAAAGAGGAAGAGCAGATCTATATAATTGAAGCTGCCACCCTCAGATTTTAATAATAAAAAAAGTCAAACCTCCATGCATAATCACATTCAGATGCCTATACAAAAGACATCCCTAGGCTGACTAACAATGTAAGCATCAGTCCTCGATTTATAAAAACTGTTGCTATTTGCTGAAATATACTTTAAAAGGGAATTCGGACCATGTGAATAAGAGGTTCTATTTCAGCTGTCCAAAGTCAAGACAAATAAGTATATGAGGTGTGATGGGATACACCCAAAGTTGTTAAAATAACTTAGTGGTGTACTAGCAAAACCATTAAAGGGACACTATGGTCACCAAAACAACTTTAGCTAAATGAAGCAGTTTTTGTGTATAGACCATGCCCCTGATGTCTCGCTGCTCAATTTTCTGCAATTTAGGAATTAAATAATGTTTGTTTCTGTTTATGCAGCCTTCAGGGCCGCCATCAGGGGGTGACAACCATAACGGTTGTCACGGGCCCGGCGGCCCTGGGGGGCCCGGCCGACCGGGCCCCACATGTGGGGTCCATCGGGTGGCCCACACACTTAGGGCCACCCGATGGGCCCTATATCTTCAGTGGCCCGGTCAGCGCTGTGGCCTCGACCGGGCCCCTTTTAAAAAAAAAAAAAAAAAGCCGCAAGTGCTGCTGGGAGGAAGTGGTCTCTTCCTCCCAGCACACTCCGCGCGGGAGGAGCGCGCGCGCCGGTGAAGACGGAGAGCCAGGCAGTGAAGAGGGAGCCGCGCCGATTCCCATCATCCCCAGCCACCCTTCTGCAAAGAAAAGGTAAGAGACAGGAGAGTGGCTGGAAAATGAGCTGTGTGTGTCTGTATGCATGTATGTCTATGTATGTCTGTCTCTGTCTGTCTGTCTGTATGTTTATGTATGTATGTCTGTGTGTGTCTGTGTTTGTCTGACTGTATGCATGTATGCATGTCTGTCTGTTTGTATGCATGTATGTCTATGTCTGTCTGTCTGTATGCATGTCTGTCTGTCTGCATGTATGTCTATGTCTGTCTGTCTGTCTGCATGTATGTCTGTCTGTAGGCATGCATGTATGTCTATGTATGTCTGTCTGTGTGTGTATGTATGCATGTATGTCTATGTATGTCTGTCTCTGTCTGTCTGTCTGTATGTTTATGTATGTATGTCTGTGTGTGTCTGTGTTTGTCTGACTGTATGCATGTCTGTCTGTTTGTATGCATGTATGTCTATGTCTGTCTGTATGCATGTCTGTCTGTCTGCATGTATGTCTATGTCTGTCTGTCTGTCTGCATGTATGTCTGTCTGTAGGCATGCATGTATGTCTATGTATGTCTGTCTGTGTGTGTATGTATGTATGCATGTATGTCTATGTATGTCTGTCTCTGTCTGTCTGTCTGTCTGTATGTTTATGTATGTATGTCTGTGTGTTTCTGTGTTTGTCTGACTGTATGCATGTATGCATGTCTGTCTGTTTGTATGCATGTATGTCTATGTCTGTCTGTCTGTATGCATGTCTGTCTGTCTGCATGTATGTCTATGTCTGTCTGTCTGCATGTATGTCTGTCTGTCTGTCTGCATGTATGTCTATGTATGTCTGTCTGTGTGTGTATGTATGTATGCATGTATGTCTATGTATGTCTGTCTGTGTCTGTATGTATGTATGTATGTATGTATGTGTATGCATGTATGTCTGTCTGTCTGTATGTCTGTCTATGTATATATATATATGTCTGTATGTCAGTATGAATGTATGCCTGCATATCATTATGAACGTGTGTATGGATGTCTGTATGCATGTATGTCTGTCAGTATGTCTGTATATATGCATGTATGTCAGTCTGAATGTATGTATGTATGTCTGTATGCCATTATGAATGTATGTCTGTATGCCATTATGAATGTATGTGTGTATGGTTGACAGTGTCTGTATGTCTGTCAGTATGTCTGTGTGTGTGTATGTATGTCTGTCTGTGTCTGTATGTATGTATGTATGTGTATGTCTGTATGTCTGTCGGCATGCATGTATGTCTATGTATGTCTGTCTGTGTATGTATATCTGTCTCTATGTATGTCTGTCTGTATGCATGTATGTCTATGTATGTCTGTCTGCATGCATGTGTGTCTGTATGTATGTGTATGTCTGTATGTCTGTCTGTCGGCATGCATGTCTGTCTGTGTATGTATGTCTGTCTGTATGTATGTCTAAGTATGTATGTCTGTATGTATGTCTGACTATATGCATGCATGTATGTATGTATGTGTATGTCTGTGTGCATGCATGTATGTCTATGGATGTATGTATGCATGTATGTCTGTCTGTCTGTATGTCTGTCTATGTGTATATATATATATATATGTCTGTATGTCATTATATATGTATGTCTGTATGTCCGTATGAATGTATGCCTGCATATCATTATGAACGTGTGTATGTGTGTATGGATGTCTGTATGCATGTATGTCTGTCAGTATGTCTGTATATATGCATGTATGTCAGTCTGAATGTATGTATGTCTGTATGCCATTATGAATGTATGTCTGTATGCCATTATAAATATATGTGTGTATGGATGACAGTGTCTGTATGTCTGTCAGTATGTCTGTGTGTGTGTATGTATGTATGTATGTCGGTGTCTGTATGTATGTATGTGTCTTTATGTCCTCATGCATGTGTGTCTGTCTGTCACTATGTATGCCTGTGTGTATGTCTCAGTATGTATGCCTGTATGCGTGTAAGTCTGTTTCAGTATGTGTGTCTTTTAGTATGTATCTCTGTCTTTTTGTATCGGTGTGTGTGTTTGTGTCTGTGTGTGTATTCCTGTGGGTGGTATTTGGAGGCGGACCCAGTGGGCGGTATTTGGAGGCGGGCCCCAGGGGGCCCAGTCCCTGAGCTGAGTTAGGGGCCCCAAAATTTCTGGTGGCGGCCCTGATGTGCGGCAAAAGTTTGTTGAGCTTCATAAAATGGGAAGTGGCTATTTAAAAATAACAAAAACAGTAATAAAAAATGCCCCTTTCCACCATAAGTGCAATAATTAAGAAGTTCCAGTGAATACTAAATGTTATGAGTCAGCCTAGAATCAATCCTCCAAGTGATTAGTAATTAGTTTCTTTAATAAGCCAAGTTCCGAAATGGGCTAGCCATAAGATAAAATTACATTAAGCTTGATGCTTTTAAGGCCTATCCGAAGGCACTATCTGCACACAATGAACTATTTGCGATCCAAGAACAATAAAGGACAACTGAGGGATGTATGTGGTTGTTGTGTGTTTACAGTTTATGCAAAAATGTGTATAAATACCCTGGATTTTCCCAATAAAACTGTATTCCTTCCCACTCCATTAAGTGTCTGGCTGATAGCTGTGAGATATTGAAGAGCTATTAACACTCCCTCGAGTGATTGGCTGCGGAATGTGGGAGAGGAAAGGAATCAACAAAACAACTCCTGGACGTGGCAGACAGGGGAAGGGATGAACACTGTGGCAAGTTCAGGTCTGGACCTCAAAAATGAGACCAGCCCACCTGTTCTGGTCACAGTTATCTATCAATTTTTATTCACTAAAGTGAGAATGCATAGTGTATTTAAAGAGAAAACTCAAAGTCAAACTCAAGGACAAAAGAGCTGAATTGGTGAAAAGAAACCTCTAAGTCAGCTGTATTTTCAATTTGCCTACTTTGGCCTAATAATTGAAATTCACTTTGAAATCACTTTGCATTTTCACTTAAGTAAAAAACCCTTATTTGCTCTCATGATATTAAAAGGCCTGGCTTAGTATCATTGGCATTGTAGGTCACAAATCTTTACAGTGATTAGTCTTTAAAGAAATTTTAAAGCTACAATTCTCATGATAGCCAGAAAGCTTGAAGGCTTGGCAAGTTATCACAGGAATGGTGACTGCAATGTATGCAGAAGGTCATGAAGGCTTAGGGCCAAACCTGTATTTGCATCCAAGTCCTCATTCCTTTAACATTATGGGTTCTGCAGAATTTCAGTGTTTGGGATTTTGTTTTAACTATTCCTGTCATTGTACACATAACTATATCTTTCATATAATTACAGAGAAAAAAGTGAATACATTGTGCTAGCTACAATAGCAATAGCTTCTAGAGAAACTTTGCATATCATTTATCATATGATAAATTATATATTTACTGCTTTAGAGCTGTTATAGCTTAAAGGTGGACTTATGTAACACAACATGGGTTTACTTCAGGGAGATCATGCCAAACTAATCTTGTTGATTTTTTTGATTGGGTAATTAAAATAATAGATCAGGGTGGTGCAGTAGACATTGCTTACCTAGATTTCAGTAAGGCTTTTGACACTGTTGCACATAGAAGGCTTATCAATAAACTGCAATCTTTAAGTTTGGATTCCAATATTGTTGAATGGGTTAGGCAGTGGCTGAGTGACAACCAACAGAGGGTTGTAGTCAACGGAGTATATTCGAAGCAAGGTCTAGTTACCAGTGGGGTACCTCAGGTATCTGTACTTGGATCCATCCTCTTTAATATTTTTATTAGTGATATTGCAGAAGGTCTTGATGGTAAGGTATGTATTTTTGCTGATTATACTAAGATATGTAACAGGGTTGATGTTCCAGGCGGGATAAGCCAAATGGCAAATGATTTAGGTAAACTAGAAAAATGGTCAGAGTTGTGGCAACTGAAATTTAATGTGAAGAAGTGCAAGATAATGCATCTTGGATGTAAAAACCCAAGGGCAGAGTACAGAATATTTGATAGAGTCCTAACCTCAACATCTGAGGAAGGGATTTAGGGGTAATTATTTCTGATGACTTAAAGGAAGGCAGACAATGTAATAGAGCAGCAGGAAATGCTAGCAGAATGCTTGGTTTCATAAGGAGAGGTATTAGCAGTAGAAAGAGGGAAGTGCTCATGCCATTGTACAGAACACTGGTGAGACCTCACTTGGAGTATTGTACGCAGTACTGGAGACCGTATCTTCAGAAGGATATTCATACTTTGGAAAGTTCAGAGAAGGGCTACTAAACTGGTTCATGGATTGCAGGCTAAAACTTACAAGGAAGGAAGTATTTTAACATATATAGGTTGGAGGAAAGACGATATAGGGGGGATATAATAGAAACAGTGGCGTACTAAGGGGGGGAGAAGGGAGGCGGTGCGCCTGGGGTGCAGGGCCAGATTAACGTAGGGGCTGATGGAGCTGCAGCTCCAGGCCCAGGCCAGTGGAATAGGCCCATTGATTTTGTCCACACAAATTTTTTTTTTTTTTTTTTAAACTTTTTTTTTTTTACACACACTACTCTTAGGGTTGCCACCAGGGTGGTATTTATTTGAGGCTGCCTGGCCATACCGATATTGCAGTACCGGTAATACAAATGCTGGTATTTTTCTCAGTATAAACAGAGATTGCTCTGCACTACCAGCACTGGGCAGTAGGGGTAGCTGTGTGTGTGGAGAGAGGCAGGGATAGGAAGTTACAGCATATACCTGCATCTCTCTACTCACTGATCCGCGGGGGACATCTACACAGCACAAAGAGTCCAGACAGCAGCTCCCAGCCTGCAGAGACAGCCTACAGCTCAGGGAAGTGAGAGATGGGGTAAAGGCTGCAGGAAGACATGGGGACATTGAGATACTAGGGAACACTGTGAGACATGAGGACACAGGGAGACCTCTGGTGATGCTGAGACACTTGGGGACACGAGGACACAGACACACATGGGGACACTGAGACATGGGGACACAGACACACATTGGAAAACTTAGGGACACATGCATGGAATAGCCTTCCAGATGAAGTGGTAGAGGTTAAGACAGTGAAGTTTAAGCATGCGTGGGATAGGCATCAGGCTATCCTAGCTATAAAATAAGGCCAGGGACTAATGAGAGTGTTTAGAAAATTGTGCAGACTATATGTGCCGATTGGTTCTTATCTGCTGTCACCTTCTAACCACTACAATTCACCTTAGTGGTTGTGCTACCTAGAATTCTTTAGCACAATTCACATTTTAAAATGAAACCTTTTAAGAGCAGTTTGATGTAAAGTATGGCTCTTCTCAGCACCCTTGGACTGCCCCCACCAGAATTAACATTTATCAATGTCAGGTTTCATCTAAAATGAATGGCAATGATTAGCTGAGAGTACTAGGGACAGGTTAGCTCAGAACCCATAGCCAGTTAACATTGTCCAAGAAGAACAAAATTGACAATGATAATATGAAAGTTTCAATTACACATTATCAAGTTCTTATATGCCTAATAAAGTATTGGTTTGTATTAAAATGTTCCTTAACTAAAAAAAAATATCCTTTTAAAATTAAACTGTATTGACAGGTTCATTTAAACCTATTTCGGGACATTGTTGTCCACATAAGCGGTAAAGGACCAATGACCTGCTGTGGACAACAGTGCGATTTTAATAAAAAAAGACTTTGTAAAACCAGTAAAACACTCTGGTAAACAGGTAAAAAGTTGGATCCTCCACTCCCCCAATAGCTATGTGCATTCAGATTCGTCTGAATCGAATTTCATTCAAATTTTGTAATTCGGAAGTTTCCACATTCGTCAGCATCCGAGATTATTATAAATTAAAATTTTCAGAACAAAATGATCATAAAAATTTCAGATCCATTTGTTTACATAAGGATAACAAAATTAGGGATTTTTTTTCCTTAATTTTGATCTTTGAGCTGTTTAGTAGATAGCTACCTAATCTGGTATCTTTATGTGGAATTACCATAATTAAGGGTGTCAAATTAGGGATTTATCTATCAAGCAAATCATCTATTTAGTAGATAGCTCCTTAACTTGGTATCCTATTCTTATGAGGGATTAGCAAAACTCAGAGTACCAAATTAGGAATTTACCTACTAGGCAACTGAAAGAGGAAATGCAAGATTCCCCCGCCCCCCACCCCCCTTATTTTGCTCTTTCAGGTGTTTAACCAATAA
>OW240919.1:133855058-133892245 GCA_933207985.1 Pelobates cultripes | reverse complement strand
TGCCCCACCGTGTCCAGGCACCACTTTCACGGGGACAGGCACTTTTTCAGATCGGTTCGCCTGAGCGATACGCGTGCGAGAACCGGACAACAATTGTCTGGGACGCCCTCTCAAGAAGTCAAAATTGTAAACAGCGGGCAGGGCTTCTTCCATGCCCAGCCATGGTTCCAGACCGACAGAAGGTTTCCCACCTTACCCGACTGGTATCGAAATCTGGCCTCCTCAACCTACCCTCACCCCTAGCCTCCTGGGGCCTGGCAGGGGAAGGGAGCCTGCCCCGGGCCACCCGCACCCCCAGTGGTGACCCCCCTGTCCTTCAGGGCCCCATCCTCCATCCGGGGGATGTCAGGGCCCCGCTGTCAT
Source organism: Pelobates cultripes (assembly GCA_933207985.1). Taxonomy (NCBI): domain Eukaryota; kingdom Metazoa; phylum Chordata; class Amphibia; order Anura; family Pelobatidae; genus Pelobates; species Pelobates cultripes. The sequence goes on along the minus strand of OW240919.1, from coordinate 133,891,882 downwards.
TACCTGTGCCATACCCCCTCCCTACGGACTTTTTCACCCCCACTGGGCTACCTGTTTGATCCTGCCAGTAGCATATGCTTGTCTCAAAGATTAAGCCATGCACGTGTATGTACGCATGGCCGCTACAGTGAAACTGTGAATGGCTCATTAAATGAGTTATGGTTCCTTTGATCGCTCCATCTGTTACTTGGATAACTGTGGTAATTCTAGAGCTAATACATGCCGACGAGTGCTGACCACCAGGGATACGTGCATTTATCAGACCAAAACCCATCCGGGTTATGCTATTGCCTCTAGTTCCCCCATTTTGATATTTAGGCTCTTTGCATTAGTAAGCATACACTTAATATTATCATGAGTCACTTGTACTTTTTGTAAATGATCAACATTACATTCCTTCTCTGTTCTGAGCTTGCCCCTCCCCCTGTCTCCATCCCCTTTATACTGAGCTCCTTTCTGTACTCTCCATTTTGTAGATTGCTATGACCCCCCCCACTACCTGTTTAAAATCTCCTCCAACCTTCTAGCCCTCCTATTCCCCAGCACTGCAGACCCTCTCCTGTTTAGGTGCAACCCATCACTGATATAAAGGTTGTACCCAAGCGCAAAGTGAAACTGCGAACATTTGAGTCTGTGTGCAGAGAACTACCTCCATTTACTATATATATATATATATTCTCACTCTATTTCCCACTGCAGCTAAGGAGAGAGAGACGTAGAAGGGAACCATGTCCTTACTACCTGGCGTCTAGGATTTGGGGGTCAGGAGATCTGTATGCCGATAAGCACAATTTTAATTTCTGTCCTTCTTGGCACTATGCCTGTTAATAGACAGCAGGAGCAAACATTTGACTTCACACCCAGGAATGTTGAATGTCCTCACGTCGGACAAGATGTCCATGAGACAAGCGTCAATCTCCAACTTTCTTGCCTTCAGGACTCCTTCAACCTGCTTAAATGGTGCTTCTAGTAATTATCATTGTTACCTCTCTGGTAATAAAGTATGAGAAGTGTTATAGCAGTCCATGTGATCTGAATTGAGGACAGTTGGTAGATGCATGATCTGCAGTTAGAAACGTTCCACATATTTTGGAAAGCATAAAAAAAAATGCAGACATTGCAATATGGAAAAGCATGTCTGTTGTTTTCAGAAAAGTCCACTGGCAAGAAATTGCATTGCTTACTGTTTCCAGTGAACTCCTGAGAAAATGATATCTAGAAAAACCTGATTTACAAACAGAACACATGAAATACTGTTTTCGAGCTGTGAACCATAAAAATATGAAGAAGAATATTTTGCACAAGTATGATTACAGATCTCTGGTGGCAAACGTTCGGCTCCCAATATTCCAAAGTAATTATGATTTGCAGGAGAGATCTGGTAACCCTTTTCCACCTTATGAAGTTTTGTTTGATTGATAGACCTGGCTTCATTAATTATTCTACAGGCAAATCACAGTTGCATTATGAAATGTGTGTCTCAATGTAGATTACTAATTAGAGACTCATTTTGTAAAGATTTCTATTTCTGTTTTCATAGCAAATATTTTAAATGATGCTGCAAACTCTTAAACGGTTTCTGGTACTGCAGGAAACAAGACTGTACTATTGATGGGTCAAATGTTCTGTCTGTAACCTTGCAGCCACACCTGTAGTAACATACATGGCTTCATTACCCTACCAATATCTCCACTGACACGTTGTGCAGACTCTTTCTAGGTCCCTTAATAGTGTGCTGCTGGAGTCAGAAATTGGTTTATTATATGCAAGAGAGTATATGAGGTGGTAGGCCTCCCAGCAGTCTGTGGCCTTGATTAAATATTTTTGAAAAAGCTTTTCAAATGATCACAATATGTTTAAAAAAAAAAAAAAAACATTCAAATGATTTGGATGCTGTAATAAATATGTAAATGGTTATGGTGAGGCAGCGCCGGCCCAGCCCGTTCATAGACCGCTCTGGAGCCACAGCTCCAGGCAGTACTCTGACAGGGGCGTCATAGGTTAGGAACCTGTGTGAGGGTCAGTCGGGTAGCTGTATTTGTTATAATATATTTTGTGCATTCTTCACACATAAACATGATATTATCAGTATTATATACATTTTACTGCTCTAAAACACTAATATTTGTGTAGAGTAATGTCTCACGAGTACAGTGGTACCCCTCAATTACAGGTTTTATGGTGGTTTGGAAGGTTACAGGGTCAAACATAAGATTTGCCATATTTATGTTCACCGAGTATAACAATACCACCCATGTACAGGTTTTATGGTGTTTTGGAAAGTTACAGGGTCAATATACGGCTTGCCAATTAAATTATCTGGACTGTCTGCCTGTGTTGTCAGGCAGGTCCCTCAATTTATAATTAATAAAATCATATAGTTACGTAGTTTATAGTTAAATATATATGTATAATGTGCGTGTGTGTTTATATATATATATATATATATATATATATATATATGTGTGTATATAATACGTGTGTGTGTGTGTGTGTGTGTGTATATATATATATACACAAACTTTTATATCCTATATATGTATAACATATTAATTAAAGCATTTTATAATATATTATGTGTATATTTGATTTCATTATAAGTGTATTTTGACATGTGTATATATCTCAAAGTACACTTATAGTGAAATCATATATATATATATATATATATATATATATATATATATATGTACCATATATATATATATATACACATTATAAAACGTTTTATTTATTTTATAATCCATTATATATATTGAGCATATATATATATATATATATATATATATATATATATATATATAATATATGTATAATATATTTATTTTATCTTTTTTTGACAGCTCAGACAGTCCCCCTGCTGGCAGTTCCATAGACTCCTATTGCGGTCATGTGATCATGGCATGACAACCCACATTCAGCGATGTACATACCGGGGTCGCAGGGAGCCCTGTGACCCGGTATGTACTAACTGTGGCCCCCCGAGGCTCCGGCATCAGTATGCGGCGCGCGGGAGCTGAAGAGGAAGCACTCAGCCAGGGAGAGGTGCTCGCTCGCGCGCCCGCAGGACCGACCGCCGGGTGACACCACTGGACCCCAGGGAATCCCCTCAGCACTCCTACAGGTAGGGAGGCTGGGGGATGAAATTAAAAAAAAAAGTGTGTGGAAGGAAATTGGAGGGGAGAAGAAGGAAACTGAGGGGAGAAGAAGATAACTGAGGGGGGAGAGAAGATAATTGAGGGGGGGGAGAAGAAGATAATTGAGGGGGGGACAAAAGAAACCGAGGGGAGAAGAAGATACACCCTTGAGGAGGTATAAGAACGAAGTTGAGAGGAGAAGGAAATAAGAGGGAGGGGAGAAGAATGAACAAGAGGGAGGGGGAAAGAAGGAAATTGAGGGGAGGGGAGAAGAAGGAAGCTGAGAGGGGGGAGAAGAAGGAAGCTGGAGGGGAGAAGAAGGAAGTTGGAGAGGGGAGGAGAAGGAAACTGACGGAGGGGGAGAAGAAGGAAATTGAGAGGGAGGGGAGAAGAAGGAAACGGAGAGGGAGGGGCAGAAGAAGGAAATTGAGGGGGAGAAGAAGTAAACCGGAGAGGGGAGAAGGGAAGAAACCAACGGAGAGGAAAGGCAACCAAAAAAAAAAAGAGAGGGAGGGGGAGAAGGAAATTGGAGGGGGGAGAAGGAAATTGACGGGGGGAGGCGGAGAAGGAAATTGATATCCATCACACAAACACACAATGCACCCCTTTCACACAGAAAAACACACAATGCATTGCACACAGACACACATACACAAGCAATTCATCCCTTACACACAGCAACACACAATGCACCCCTTATATATATATGTATACAATATTATAAAATGCTTTATTTATTTTATAATATATTATATATATATATATAATATATGTATAATATATTTATTTTATCTTTTTTTGACAGCTCAGACAGTCCCCCTGCTGGCAGCTCCATAGACTCCTATTGCGGTCATGTGATCATGGCATGACAACCCACATTCAGCGATGTACATACCGGGGTCGCAGGGAGCCCTGTGACCCGGTATGTACTAACTGTGGCCAGCCTCTTCTCCTGGGGGGCCCAGCAGCCGGTCACCTCAGGGCCACCCGAGGCTCCGGCATCAGTACGCGGCGCGCGGGAGCTGAAGAGGAAGCACTCAGCCAGGGAGAGGTGCTCGCTCGCGCGCCCGCAGGACCGACCGCCGGGTGACACCACTGGACCCCAGGGAATCCCCTCAGCACTCCTACAGGTAGGGAGGCTGGGGGATGAAATTAAAAGGTGTGGATGAAACTGGGAGGGGAGAAGAAGGAAACTGGGAGAAGAAGATAACTGAGTGGGGAGAAGAAGCCCAGAAGTTGAGGGGAGAAGAAGGAAGCTGAGGGGAGAAGAAGGAAGCTGGAGGTGGAGAAGGAAACGAGAGGGGGCCAGAAGAAGGAAACTGAGGGGAGAAGAAGGAAACTGGAGGAGGAGAAGAAGGAAACTGGAGAGGGAGAAAAGGAAACTAGGAGGAGGAAGAAGAAGGAAACTGAGAGAGGGGGAGAAGAAGGAAATTGGAGATGGGGGAAAAGAAGGAAATTGGAGAGGATGGGGAGAAGAAGGAAATTGGAGGGGAGGGAGAAGGAAATTGGAGGGGAGAAGAAGGAAATTGGAGAGGGGGTAGAAGAAGGAAATTGGAGATGGGGGAGAAGAAGGAAATTGGAGAGGTGGGGAGAAGAAGGAAATTGATGGGGGGGAGAAGAAGGAAATTTGAGGGGGGAGAAGAAGGAAATTGAGAGGAGGGGGAGAAGAAGGAAATTGAGAGGAGGGGAGAAGGAAATTGAGGGAGGAGAAGAAGGAAATTGAGGGGAGGGGAGAAGAAGGAAATTGAGGGGAGGGGAGAAGAAGGAAACTGAGAGGAGGGGGGGAGAAGAAGGAAGTTGGAGAGGGGAGAAGAAGGAAGGTGGAGGGGGAGAAGAAGGAAATTGAGAGGGGGAGGAGAAGGAAATTGAGAGGGGAGAAGAAGGAAATTGAGGAGGGAGGGGAGAAGAAGGAAATTGAGGGGGGAGAAGAAGGAAATTGAGGGGGGAGAACAAGGAAATTTGAGGGGGGGAGAAGAAGGAAATTGGAGAGGGAGGGGGAGAAGAAGGAAATTGGAGAGGGAGGGGGAGAAGGAAATTGGAGGGGGGAGGCGGAGAAGGAAATTGATATCCATCACACAAACACACAATGCACCCCTTTCACACAGAAAAACACACAATGCATTGCACACAGACACACATACACAAGCAATTCATCCCTTACACACAGCAACACACAATGCACCCCTTACACATACTCAATGCATCCCTTACAGACGCACACACTGCATCCCATACATACACAAACACACCTTGCAGCCTTTACACATACAAACACAGATTCAAACAATGCATTCCTTACACACATCAGGACATCCCACACACACACACTCCACCCCTTGTGAACAAACTCATTGGTGAAACATGAAGGTGGACCCTGGGACCCAGACCTTGAGCTGTGTAAAGGGCCCTCAAAAAAATGGAGCTGCTTCCTGTTCTCCCAGAACATTGATTTTTGTGACCACAGTTACAAACCGCCTCCAGAGAGCCTGTTGTACACCAGACCAGTGGAGCCAGACGGCAGCTAGAGCCCATCATCATCCTCATCTGGTTGTAAGTAGGCAATCTAGTATATTATTCGTGGCACTAATCTCTAATTTACCTCACATTAAAGGGACACTATAGTCCCCAGAACCACTGCAGCTTAATGTAGTGGTTCTGGTGTCTAGCCTGTCCCTGCAGGCCTTTTAATGTAAACACAGCGGCACTGCAGCATTGGCGTTAGTTAACATGTCAGATCATATGGGTGGGGCATTGTGATGTCACATGGGGGGGCGGCAAAAATCCTTGCACCGGCCCTGCAGACATTGCATCCCTGTGGGCGGACTCGGGTGCAGGCATCAGGGGGCCCAGACCTTGAGCTGTGTCAGGGGCCCCCCAAATTTCTGATGGCAGCCCTGATCACATAGCCCTGGAGGGCCAAGGTGGCTGGAGCTGCTGCCAGGAGGACTACTGGGATCTTCGGCAGTCCCCCCCCAACCTTAATTGCCGCGGATCGCCGGTCCAGGCAAGTTTAGGGCTCTTATTTGCCGCGGTCGTACATTTTTTTGTTGGACGTACATAGTACGTCCACGGTCGTTATGGGGATATACATATATATATATCTATCAAAATACAGTTAGAATAAAATTACATATGTATAATTTTTTTTACATTATTTTTACAGTTTTTTTATTTTTTTAATTATTTATTTTTTATTATATATATATATATATATATATCTACACACAATATATATAGTTTATATATATATATATACATACATACACATGTTACTCTAAGTATATACTTACACATGTTACTCTAAGTGTCGTTTTATATTAATATATGTATATATTAATAAAAAATACACTTAGTATGACGTATATAAGATATATTATATATAGATACAATATCTATTATATATATATATATATATATATATATATATATATATATATATATATATATACATATACATGCACACACTAGGTACGTCCTCAACAACCATTTTTTTGTCGGACGTACCTAGTACATCCACGGTCGTTAAGGGGAAATATGTATTTATAACGTCATTCTAAATGTATTTTGGTTTAAATATATATGTATTAATATCAAAATACAGTTAGAACAAATTTTAGAAAAAATTTAAATCGCTTTATATATTTTTAAAATATTTTTTCATTTTTTATAATTATATATATAATTAACATCATTAACATAATTAAGTGTATTTTAATAATATATTGAATATATATATATATATATATATATATATATATATTTAGCAAAAGTAATAGCGACACGGACTCTTGGAGAGGCCTGCTTGCCAGCCTCTTGCCCCAGGACTATGGCCCATGTATAAGACCTTGGTTCAGGACTGTGGAAAGGATGGTTCGGTATATGGGGCTTATCGAACGGATTAGGAGTATTGTGTTCATATATCTCACAGACACCTAAACAGTGTGACCATCCGTGGGAGACGTGTGCTGCTTACTGACCTCGTTAACTGCAACATTCTCAACAGTCGGCTGGGTGACCGCCGTTCGTATGGACGAACACGAGGTGGTGGCCATTTTGTTTTGTTCCCGCGAATGCATACAGCGTGTTTGGTCTTTGAGTGCATGGAACTATAATCCATATAATGACCTCCATGGAAATCTCAAACCCCTGAACCAATTGGGTTGATTTTTGGATATGTTGTACCCCAGATCGGGACTTTTGTGGGGTTTCCATGTGCTTTGGGGGTACTTTCAGGAGGTTGTAAAATGTGTGTTTTCTGTGCCTGGAGATAATTGAGTTTAGTACAGTTCCTGATTCATTTATCTCTTAGGCACAGTGGAGGGATTACCTTGTTTTGTGTGGCAATGTCCTGGACCTGAGAGCCAATCTAAGTAAAGTGTGTGCTTTGTCCTAGTTCCCTCTCAGGTACAGTGGGGAATGCTCCTGGAATATGTTAGAGTAAACCCCTTGCATGGGGACCTGCATATAAGGCCAGTTGTAGCTGCCATTAAAGGAGTTCCTCTTCACCCTCAACATAGAGCCTCGTCTCATGTGTGGAGGGTACAGCTATATTCACTCTGGGATTGCTATACTCCTTATACTCCCTGGGATTATAATCACTAGCTTTTGTAAGCTGCTATATTCTCTGGAGTAGGAGAGGTTTACCCACTAGAAGCTGGATCCTGGTCTTGGGTCCAGGGTGGGTGGAGGACGGCAAGATCTTAGCCAAGCTGTGGCGGCTAAGGATCTACAGTGCTGATGGTGTCTGTTGTAGTGCTTGGAGTACTCGGTGAGCACTAGGAAGCATTGATTGGTGGAGGTACCCAGTCGGGGTGCCAGGCGGCCCATCACAATATATAATTAAAATTAAAATTCACTTTTAATAAAGGTGTATGTGTGTTTATGTGCATGTAAAAGTACTTAGATCATATATATATATGATCTAAGTACTTTTTATGTACTTTATAAACTTTTATTTTACTTTTTCTTTTGTGGACACCACGGAACTGTCCCCAAAAAGAACAGCTATGCTACGCTCAGGGCACTAGAACCAGCATTGAAACAGAACTCCCTGCATGGTCTTCCCTCAGTGGGCCAGCCTGGAGTGAATTCATGCCAGGCTGTCCTGCCTATTCTTCAGTGATTTGTGGCTCGCATCATTGGCCAACATTCTCTTACCCCGCCTACCGTTGTCCATCTTTACAAAATGAGGTGGGGGGGGAGGGGTGGATATGCCTTGGTGTCCTCTTGCTATATTTATACCTGCTTGCTACTGTGAACGTTTGCGACATTGGAAGCTGGCAAAGAGAGCAGGAAGACAACTGCCCCATAGGCTGCTAGCATACAGAAGGTATGGTGGTACCTTCAGAGCTCCATTCATGAGAAACAGTAGGTACGTTGGAATGTCTGTCAGCAGAGTACTGAGGGAGACAGGCAAAAATTGTGCATGACCTTCGTTAGCCGTTAGTGTGTTTGTGCTTGGGGTGGTGGCTTGTGGTATCAAAGCTACTAATGCCTAGGTTGGCCCACTGGAATATTTGGGATGAGTTATGCATGCAAAAAAAGGCAATTTGTTCGTACAGTCCACCCAGGTTATTCATTGCCAGATCTCTATGGATTTGTGTGTTTTATTTTCTGTTGTGATCTGTCTGTCTGAATAACTTGCACTTTCTCTAACTCTGACTTTTTTAACTGTTTATATTCTGTTGGCGTCTGCACTGACCCATTGGTTTAATTCTCCCATACCCGATATGTGTATTCATGGCCAAGGCATGTAACTGATTGGAGAATTACTATTATTATTAATTTACACCTGGATACTTTTTCAGGACTCACCACTACCCTCAGAGTGAGGTACAGTATATATTAGGAAAAAATAAATCTTGAGAACTGGGATAATGTGCTACTAGAAGGAGGAAGAAGAAGAAAATGCCTATGCAAAGACTGGGCTCATGTGCTATCACCACCATAAGAAAGTAATTTTTTGGGGGGAAAAAGCAAGTTGGAAGTACTATCATTTCATGTAATCAGTAAATGAAATTAACTGCATTGAAATATATAATTCAACAATCTCTAGCATATAAACAGTTAATTCCACCATTCCTTATGACGCACATTAAAGCTTGAGGCAGTTATTCATATTAGCACAAATATATCTGTAAATTAATACATTTCTTTAGATTCCTCAGTTATGATTATTATTTTTTTGCAATTTCTAGAATTATGAATAAATCATTGATGCTGAATAAATCTTAAGACTTGTGAGTGTTTTTATTAATATTATGAGATTAAAACTTAAAAAGAAATTAAGCACCAAAAATGTGTAGTTATTCCTGATTGCATAATTTTCTCATGAAGATGTTGGACATCTTCCAAAATGTAAATTAATTAGCAGTATTACAAAATAAAGTTCCAGTGGGCAGACATCTTTCCCAATAGATACAAACAAGATTTAGCTAATTTGCAACCTGGTTCAGGACTTGGACTATGTAGGTATGTTAAAGGAACACTATAGGGTCAGGAATACAAACATGTATTTCTGAGCCTATAGTATTAAAAACACTATTTAGGTGGTCTGCCCCCCTAACTAGGTTTAAATCTTACCTTTATTCAAGTGCAGAAGGAGTACTCAATCACTCCGATGGCCATTGATCCATTCCTATGGAAAGCATTTGATTAGCTGAGATAGTCAATTCTGATGATCACAGCCAAGGAGGTGGGGCAGAGACAAATCTGCAACTCCTCATAGAAATGCACTGGATCAATGCATCTCAATGAAGAATGTTGAGCGTCTCCATGTAGAGATGCTGAACGTCAGTGCTGCACTGCTACTTCTCTCCATATGTGCCACCATTTAAAGGAGCACTTCAAGCACTGTGACCACTACAGCTCACTGTAGGGGTTATGGAGCAAGAAGTGCCCTGTCACCTCCCCTCACCCCACAAACCATTTCAGGAAGTTAAACTATTTTGAGCTCTTTAAGTAATCCTCAATTGTTAGCATTTATCATCCATTCAAATCACTCTGCTGTTCACAGCAGTTAACAGAGAAAATTTAAGGACTAGTGGCATTTGATTAATCAGAATCTGGTCCCTCTACCAGCTTAGAATGTCCTACTTCTTCTAGCATCGACAGCTCAGTTCTTAGTTCTGTGCTTATGTTTTGGTTCAGTAATCCTTAAGGGGTTAATGCAAATTCATATACAATAAAATCTTAGCTGATGTCACAGCCTTTAAGGACTCAAATCTCATTGTCAGCCATAGTTGAAAATATATCTTGCTTTTGCCATTTCCCAAAAGACTACTAGTTCTTAAAGGACCACTACAGTGCCAGGAAAACATACTCGTTTTCCTGGCACTATAGTGCCCTGAGGGTGCCCCCACCCTCAGGGACCCCCTCCCGCCCGGCTCTGGAAGGGGGAAAGGGGTAAAAACTTACCTTTTTCCAGCGCTGGGCGGGGAGCTCTCCGCCTCCTCTCCTCCTCTGTTACGCCCCGCCGGCTGAATGCGCACGCGCAGCAAGAGCTGCGCGCGCATTCAGCCAGTCTCATAGGAAAGCATTTACAATGCTTTCCTATGGACGCTGGCGTGCTCTCACTGTGAAAATCACAGTGAGAAGCACGCAAGCGCCTCTAGTGGCTGTCAATGAGACAGCCACTAGAGGGAATAGGGGGAAGGCTTAACCCATTAATAAACATAGCAGTTTCTCTGAAACTGTTATGTTTATTAAAAATTGGGTTAACCCTAGCCGGACCAGGCACCCAGACCATTTCATTAAGCTGAAGTGGTGTGGGTGCCTAGAGTGGTCCTTTAAGAGTTGCAGCTATTAAAAAAAAAAAAAAATTGCAGCCGCATTAATAGGTAACAGAGCTTTGTAAATTACCCTGTCTCTCAAGTGACACCATTAGAATGCAAGCTCCACACAGCACGAGATAATGTGGCTATGTAATCTACGTACATTAGCAATGATATATTTGGAGAACGAGTCAGGCTGTTTTCTGCGACCAACTGTTTGCAAAAATGGTTAATGACAAATAAGAGAGGGGGAAAGTAGGTCTAACATAAGAAAGGTAAAAAATACATAAAATGATCTCAGTATCATTGAAACACCATAATGACTGTGTCAATAACTAGGTATTTGAACATATAAAAAATTTAAAAAGTCTTAAAAGCACTGTAGCCATATTTGATTTACTTTCAAGGAACGTCTGGAAAGACATCATGCTTGTCCTTGCTCATTGAAACTCAAGAGAATTGGCCCTATACAATCATATTATTAGGGCTGTGAAAACACATATTCCTAGTTTAAATTATAACAAAAAATAACATGGGTCTCCTGTTTGTGGGGACAGGCTGGGTATTTAAACTCAGGAATTTACATACCTATTGGCAATACATCTTTCTCTTTAGCCACCAACATCAGAATTTCAATAATGAAAATATTATTCAAGAAAAGAATCCGGTGAACCAAAAGAGGCATAAAAATGGTCCCTATGCTCCTTTCAGTGTACTGCATAATATAAATATGTATAGAGAAAACAAATAATCAATAGAGGGGAAAAAGAGGAGAAGCAGTAAACATAACATCTCTAATTATATATTATCCAACTATATAATGTGTAAATAGAAATGTATTTATTATTTTGCTGCTCTCCTTTTTTCACATCTTCTGCCAGGCTTAAACTGGCCATCGGACAAATGAGATGACCATGGGCCAAGGCTCAAAAAGTAAATAAAAGGATCCCAGTGCCAGCTCTAAGAGTGAGCTTTGTCCCTTCAAGGGCCAGAGAGGAGTTAGGGCAGACTCCAGCTTGCTCCCTTGTGAGCTCCAATTTTATCAGAGTGGAGGAGAGTGTAAATGAGTTTTTTTAAACATTTTTATTAAATTATTACATTCATTATTCAAAGCTCCTATCCTACCTCTTATATACACAAACATCCCTATCAATGCACACACTATAGCTCTATACACTGTACCCCTATAACACACATAATACACCCTCTATGCACATACTATACCCCTATACACACAATACACCACATATACATACACGTGCACTACAACCCCTATACGCAAACACACACAATGCCACAGACTATAGCCCCTGCACACACAACACCCCCTAGGCGCACACACTCCACGGGACAAATAAACATGCACATCAATACTCTATAGCCCAGAAACACACACTCACTACAGCCCCTAGCCACACATGGTACACCACAAAAAGACCCCTTCACACACACCCTACAACACAGTCTCCACTATACATATGCAATTCCGCAAGCAAACTCCAAGCACATAGAACACCACAGGGAGAATCCCCATACATGCACAACACACTTTAACAGCCCTGTTCCACTTTTGTCCTCTGGTATCCCAGTATTGGAGACACCAGAGAAAAGGCACTAGCAAACGTAGCACATGCTTGCATTGCACAGAAATGAAAGAACAGGATATTTGCTCTATCCAAAAATGCGGGTTGCTCTGGAGGGGCATCACGCTAACCTATTAATTTTTTAGGCGTGTACTTGTTATTGCTGGTGACATAACATGCCCCCTTTGGGGCACGGCCCCTCCTAATGGGCTTTTCTGCCCTTAACTGCCCAGGCTGGTCACTTTTCACTTGATCTGTTAATATGGTCAACATTTCATAATTGTCCCCTAAACATCAATCATTTTTTTCCCCTCTCAATCATCTCCTTTTTTGTTGCCAATTCAGAATCACAAATGAATATGAACTTGTTCCGCCATTACTTGTTTCGGTTAGGTTTGTGATTAGGCTAAATTTCCGCTCGGATTATCTAATCGGCCCAAATTCGTACAAATTGCAGTTAACTGTTTAGTCTTCCTGATTCACCCTAATTCAAATACACAGTGACTCTAAGGCTTCTTTATCAGTGACCATACCCATTAATTTTGCACAATTTCTAAACAGAAAGGGTAATTCAATTCCTTTTCTGGTTTCCCTTGCATATGGGCTCTTGCCTGAACTCAATGACTAGAACATAACAGACTGTAACAAATTGAAATTGGACTACGGAGCTTTAACAGTCTAACTGCCAAGTGTAGAGCTTTTATTTATTTTTAATACCTCTCAAAAATGCAAATAAAATGTAATCAGTAGATTGTTGGTAGAAATGTACTATTCTTCTAGAGCTCAGCACACTGTAATCCTTGAGATGCTGACAAATCTATTTCATGAATTAAAGAATATAAGTATGTTCATTGTGCAGTTCCAGGAAACAATGTAGGAAGGTTATTAGCAATTTTGCAAGTTGCATATGATTTGCATCGCTGGAAATATAAATTCTTAGATAACAGCGACAAGGCACAGTCTGCAAGCCCTTCTGCTTTGTATATTGTTACAAGCAAGCATTTGGTTTGTAGGAGGAAAGGAAATATAGGCCTGGATTAAACTGCACTGACATCTCTAGTATTGCTAATTAAGGTTTACAAAATATTTCATAGGTTAAACTTGTTACATCTATACCTTGAATGAAAGATTACACTGCTAAGCACTATGGTTTGGGATGTACTCTGCACCTGCAGAATGTTATTTACTACGCTTAGACATTTCCATAATTACCTAAACATCAGGAGCATTGCCATAGGGGTTTTGACAAGGACCCAAGTCTAATTTTGGCCTCATTTTATTGTTAGTTATAAGGCCCATGTAATACTGAGAGATACATTACATCTCCAATTACATAATTTGTGACAGGGCCACCTTAATGTGCCTTGTTAGAAGTAAATTATACCGCACAGTGTGGTATTGCTATTAATGAAGTGGTGTGTAGGCTTAGCTAACAGCATGGCTTGAGATTAAAGAGTTACTCCAGCCTCCATGAACACTTCTCCTTTTGTGCCAGGGTCTAGTTGCCTGCGTATGACTGTGTGTACAACTGTCTGCCTGTGACTGTGTGTGTAACCAGTGCCTTAGGCCGAGGCACCCTGTGCAAAATATCTTAAAGGACCACTCTAGGCACCCAGACCACTTCAGCTTAATGAAGTGGTCTGGGTGCCAGGTCCAGCTAGGGTTAACCCATTTTTTAATAAACATAGCAGTTTCAGAGAAACTGCTATGTTTATTAATGGGTTAAGCCTTCCCCCTATTCCCTCTAGTGGCTGTCTCATTGACAGCAACTAGAGGCGCTTGCGTGCTTCTCACTGTGATTTTCACAGTGAGAGCACGCCAGCGTCCATAGGAAAGCATTATGAATGCTTTCCTATGCGACCGGCTGAATGCGCGCGCAGCTCTTGCCGCACGTGCGCATTCAGCCGACGGGGAGGAACGGAGGAGGAGAGAAGGAGGAGAGCTCTCCGCCCGGCGCTGGAAAAAGGTAAGTTTAAACCCCTTTCCCCTTTCCAGAGCCGGGCGGGAGGGGGTCCCTGAGAGTGCGGGCACCCTCAGGGCACTGTAGTGCCAGGAAAACGAGTATGTTTTCCTGGCACTATAGTGGTCCTTTAACAGCGCCCGCCCCACACACAGTCATACACATACAGTTACAGTCGTAAAAACACAGTTACAGGCAGTTGTTCAGACTGCTGCCCCCCCAGTTACAAGCAGACAGTCTCCCACAGTTACACGCAGAAAGACACACACAGTTACAGACAGGCAGACGGGCGTACACACAGTTACAGACAGGTACATCTTTCCATTATAGGCTGGAGGGGGGAACAGGTGCACTGTTGAAGTAGATGGAGGATTAGGGTCACTGTGGCAGATGGGGAGCATGAGCACTGTAGCAGTAGATGGGGGAACAGGGGCACTATAGCAGTAGATGAGGGGAGCAGGGTCATTGGGGTAAATGGGGAGCAGGCGCACTATAGCAGTAGATAAGGGGAGCTGGGGCACTGGGGTAGATGGGGAGCAGGGGTGCTATAGCAGTATATGGGGGGAGCAGTGGCACTGGGGTAGATGGGGGAACAGAGGCACTTTAGCAGTAGATGGGTGAGCAGGAGCACTGGGGTAGATGGGGGAGCAAGGGCACTATAGCAGTAGATAAGGGGAACAGTGGCACTAGGGTAAACGGGGAACAATGGCAATATAGGGGTAGATGGGGCACTATAGGGGTAGATGGGGAGCAGGGGCATTATAGGAGTAAATGGAGGGAGCAGGGGCACTATATGGGTAGGTGGGGGAGCAGAGGCACTATAGGGGTAGATGGGGCACTATAGGGGTAGATGGGGGAACAGGGGCACTATAGGGGTAGATGAGGCACTATAGGTGTAGTTGCGGGGCACTATAGGGGTAGATGGGGGAGCGTGGACTCACCAGGCAGCAGATTTGGGCCTCGGTTAGCCACGCCCCCACCGGCCACTAAACTCTGCCACCTACAGTCTCTGCTTTCTGACAAGGTATAGAGATCTGACAGAACACCGGGTAGAGTATAGGGAGGGCAGGGAGTGTGCAAGCTGTGTCAGCCACATGGCGCCCCCTGCTGCCATGGCGTCCTGTGCAACCACACCGCTCGTACACCCCATAGACCGGCCCTGTGTGTAACTGTCTACTCTGGGGAAAATGGAGGTAAGCAATTACTAAAATACCTGCCAGAGATAAGGGCAGAGGTTATATGGTCCCAGCAATAGTAAATACCATCACAGCAGTCCATTGCAATATTTCCATTGCAGGGCTTAACAGATCTCTGCTGGATGTCTTATTGACAGCCCTAAGGTGCTTCAGCTGTGACAACCGAGTCAGATTTGGCTCTCACAACTCACCTGTGCTGAAGGCTTCTCATAAAGAGGATTCAGTTGGAGAATCAAACCGAGTGCAGTTTATGTGTTTCTCATCTCTAATGCTTCTGTGTGAGAAGCATTGGATAGGACAAAAAGAAGAATTGACACATGCAGAAGGAGAAGTGGACAGCTGCCATAGTGTGTGTGATATTAATTTGCTATTTTTTATGGAACATTATGTATGACATATGGTTCAAATGAATTGCCTGGATTAGCCAAGATGATCTGGCTTGGTTACAAAGAGACCAGAAACACCTGTTCATAATTCTATAACAAAGTGCATTTTCAGCCAGGCTTTGAAATGCATTAATTGCCCCACATAAAACTAGAATTGCTGCATTCCTAACCCCTGACCACTGACCCCCAGTACAACCCAGAATGAAACCTAAAACAAAATTGTAATCCATTTACAAAAATTCATAATCTAACCCAGGATAAAACCTAAAACATGTCGCAATCAGAATTGTACTCAATATTTTGAGCTACAAAAGTTAGTTTTACTCCCTTTTTATATTGTTTGTTGATTTATGGAAAATTTGTTTGTAAACAATTTGTTATATGTAGGCACCGAGACTATTTTTGTTAATTTATTAAGTTCTGCCTTTGGCTCATATAAGAATTATGTTACTAAACAGACATAAAATAGTACTGTGTTTTGTTGCTTTTTAATCTAATTCATTTAGTGCTTTCCTATTGGGATTTTTAAACTCTGTGAAAATGCAGGAAGCATCTCTGGTGGTTGTCTGGGAGACAGCCACTAGAGGCAGTCTTACATTGCAGAGTTAAGGGGACAGTATCAATGCACCCAAACCACTTCAATGAGATGAAATGATCTATAATGTGATATGTATAAAATGCTGGTGTGCACAGTGTTTGCAGGCCTCAAAACAAGCTTCTCAAGGATCCCTTAATAACCACAAGGGTGTCAGGATTGTCTCAATCTACTTCCCTTACCCACTGTAAGCTGGTTTGAGTTTAAACACAACAACACATCTTGTATATAAATATATATATATATATATATACATATATATATATATATATATATATATATACAGTTGCAAGGAAAAGTATGTGAACCTTTTAGAATGATTTGGATTTCTGCACAAATTGGTCATAAAATGTGATCTGATCATCATCTAAGTCACAACAATAGACAATCACAGTCTTCTTAAACTAATAACACACAAAGAATGAAACGTTGCTAAGTTTGTATTGAACACACCATGTAAACATTCACAGTGCAGGTGGAAAAAGTATGTGAACCCCTAGACTAATGACATCTCCAAGAGCTAATTGGAGTGAGATGTCAGCCAACTGGAGTCCAATCAATGAGATGAGATTGGAGGTGTTGGTTACATCTGCCCTGCCCTATAAAAAACACACACCAGTTCTGGGTTTGCTTTTCACAAGAAGCATTGCCTGATGTGAATGATGCCTCGCACAAAAGAGCTCTCAGAAGACCTACGATTAAGAATTGTTGACTTGTATAAAGCTGGAAACAGTTATAAAAGTATCTCCAAAAGCCTTGCTGTTCATCAGTCCACGGTAAGACAAATTGTCTATAAATGGAGAAACTTCAGCACTGCTGCTACTCTCCCTAGGAGTGGCCGTCCTGTAAAGATGACTGCAAGAGCACAGCACAGTCTGCTCAATGAGGTGAAGAAGAATCCTAGAATGTCAGCTAAAGACTTACAAAAGTCACTGGCAAATGCTAACATCCCTGTTAGCGAATCTACAATACGTAAAACACTAAACAAGAATGAATTTAATGGGAGGATACCACAGAGGAAGCCACTGCTGTCCAAACAAAACATTGCTGCACGTTTACAGTTTGCACAAGAGCACCTGGATGTTCCACAGCAGTACTGGCAAAATATTCTGTGGACAGATGAAACCAAAGTTGAGTTGTTTGGAAGAAAAAAATGTGTGGTGAAAAAAAGGCACAGCACACCAACATCAAAACCTCATCCCAACTGTGAAGTATGGTGGTGGGGGCATCATGGTTTGGGGCTGCTTTGCTGCGTCAGGGCCTGGACAGATTGCTTTCATCGAAGGAAAAATGAATTCCCAAGTTTATCAAGACATTTTGCAGGAGTACTTAAGGCCATCTGTCTACCAGCTGAAGCTCAACAGAAGATGGGTGTAGCAACAGGACAATGACCCAACAACAGAATGGCTTAAACAGAAGAAAATACGCCTTCTGAAGTGGCCCAGTCAGAGTCCTGACCTCAACCCGATTGAGATGCTCTGGCATGACTTTAAGAAAGCGATTCACACCAGACATCCCAAGAATACTGCTGAATTGAAACAGTTCTGTAAAGAGGAATGGTCAAGAATTACTCCTGACCGTTGTGCACGTCTGATCTGCAACTACAGGAAACGTTTGGTTGAAGTTATTGCTGCCAAAGGAGGTTCAACCAGTTATTAAATCCAAGGGTTCATATACTTTTTCCACCTGCACTGTGAATGTTTACATGGTGTGTTCAATAAAAACATGGCAACATTTCATTCTTTGTGTGTTATTAGTTTTAAGCAGACTGTGATTGTCTATTGTTGTGACTTAGATGATGATCAGATCACATTTTCTGACCAATTTGTGCAGAAATCCATATCATTCCAAAGGGTTCACATACTTTTTCTTGCAACTGTGCATATATATATATATATATATATATATATATATATATATATATATAATGAACATCAGACAGGCCACATTTCTTCTCTGAACACTTATAGTAGCCCATTTCACCAGAGTCACCAGCTCCTGTCCATCTGAAGTGTAACTATCCTGCCAATGTGAGTGTGTACAAGGATGAGCAACCATTTCTGACTCACGAAAAAAAATGAAACTGGGATACAAGTAAAAATGACATGCATTAACACATTTTAGGTTTGCATATACACAAATATATTGTAATGTACTAGAATTTAGAGATAATGCATACTGCTGATTATTATTGATATGGATCTTCAGCACTGGTGAGTGGATCAGAATCTATATCACACTAATCTGTATGTGTCACTTTGTTTACCAAAACAAGAGCTGTCCTCTTTGGTGTGACCCTGCAGTTCAAGACAATATTACATCTAAAAGGAACTCACAATTTTGCGTTTCATGATAACCAGGGGGATTTTTGCATGCAATGGAGTAGCTGATAATTCTTTGTGAACTGTGGATAGATATAATCTCCTTTTACTATTCTTCAAATCTGTAATCCTGCAAAAAAGAAAAACCAACAACACAATCACAGTTAATATAATTCTTTATTTTGATAAAACCATGTAAAACAGTAAAAAGGCATATTAGATATAAGATTATATCAGATAAGTAATTAGATTTTCATTTTATCCCTGATACCCTAAAAATTCAAGCTTAGGCGGAACAAAGCTTTATATCTAAAAGCACTTTGAATGGTAATTTGATTCAGAGCTCTATACTATATTCTAAGAGAATTAAATTTGTAAAAAAAAAATAAAAAAAGAATTTACCTTTAAAGGTACTCTCTAGGCACCATAAATTACTTCCTTTTATTGAGGTGGATATTGTGCCTGTAGTCGCTTGGTGCCGCCCCACTGTTAATCCCTTAGTGACCAGACCATTTTTCAATTTTCTTACCGTTAAGGACCAGGGCTCTTTTTACATTTCTGCTGTGTTTGTGTTTAGCTGTAATTTTCCTCTTACTCATTTACTTTACCCACACATATTATATACAGTTTTTCTCGTCATTAAACAGTCTTTCTAAAGATACCATTATTTACATCATATCATATAATTTACTATAAAAAATGATTAAATATGATGAAACAATTAAAAAAACACTGTTTCTAACTTTGACCCCCAAAATCTGTTATGCATCTACAACCACCAAAAAACACCCATGCTAAATAGTTTCTAAATTTTGTCCTGAGTTTATAAATACCCAATGTTAACATGTTCTTAGCTTTTTTTGGAAAGTTATAGGGCTATAAATACAAGTAGCACTTTGCTATTTCCAAACCATTTCTTTTCAAAATTAACGCAAGTTACATTGTAACACTGATATCTGTCAGGAATCCCTGAATAACCCTTCACATTTAAATATTTTTAAAAGAAGACAACCTAAGGTATTAAACTTGGGGTATTTTTACTCTTTTTATGCAACCATTTTAACATGATTCTATGCCAAATTAAAAAAAAAAAGTTTGTTTTTTTATTTGTTTTTTTATAAATGTTCCCCCTATATATATATATATATATATATATCATGTGTATGTATGTGTGTGTGTGTGTCTGTGTGTATATATATATATATATATATATATATATATACACACACACATAACACGTGTGTGTATGTATGTGTGTATATATATATATATATATATATATATATATACACACACACATATTATACATGTGTATATAATATGTGTGTTTATATATATATATATATATATATATACACACAGACACACACACACACACAATTTTATTTCCTATTTATGTAAAATATATAATAATGAAAGCATTTCATAATATATTATACATATATAATGCATATATATGGTTTCATTACAAGTGTATTTTGAGATATATATGTATATATCTCAAAGTACACTTATAATGAAATCATAAAAATAGGGAAATGATAGCACTCCAAGGACTAACGTTGAGTAAAAGATAAAACATAACTTTTATTCAGGTTGATGGCTGGTAAAGTGTGACTGTCTACCTGTGACTCTGGCAAATCTGTATACCAAGCAGTACCGAGTCAGGTTTTCCCGCAAATCGCGGACAGCTACGGGCAGCGGGCAAGAGTTCAGAGGGTGAGTACCCATGTGGATGGTGTTCAATAATTAATGTATCCCTATATAAACGTAATATGTACGCTTCTATGATTGTCCTGAAAAAAGTTCAGAATCTTGAACTGGAACGTTGACATTTTTTACCAGCCATCAACCTGAATAAAAGTTATGTTTTATCTTTTACTCTACGTTAGTCCTCGGAGTGCTATAATTTCCCTATTTTTGTGTATTTTTGCGGACAAGCACTGGGCACATTACTTATTTTTACTGGAGTGCAGGCATTTGGATTTGTTTATAATGAAATCATATATATATATATATATATATATATATATATATATATATATATATTATGTATCATATATTATAAAATGCTTTAATTATTTTATAATATGTTATACATATATATGTATAATTTTTTTTATTTTTTTTTTACTTTTTAGCAGCCTTGGGGACTGTCTGACAGCTCACAGTCCCCCTGCCGGCAGCTCCAAGACTCCTATTGCGGCGATGTGATCATGGTGATCACATGGCCCTGGAAGGCCGGGGTGGATGGAGCTGCTGCAGGGGGACTGCTGGAGTCTCTGGCACTACCCCCTGACCGTGATCGCCGCAGATCGCCCCTCCAGATAAGTACAGGGCTCCAATTTGCCGCGGTCGTACTAGGTACGTCCGCGGTCCTTAACGACCGTTTCTTTTGTCCACGGTCGTTAAGGGGATATATATATATATATATATATATATATATATGTATATTATCAAAATACAGTTAGAATAAAATTACATATATATATAATTTTGTAAAAAAAAAGTTACTGTTTATTTTTTAATTATTTATTTTTTATAATATATATATAGTTATTATATGTATTGTATATATACATGTAATTTCACCCTGTGTGTTTTTATATTTTATTTTATATGTATATATTAATAAAAATAAATACACTTAGTATGGTGTTGTAAAAAAAAAATGTGTATATATATATATATATATATATATATATAATTAGGTTATGGTGGGGAAAAATTGTGATTGAAAACCCCTTCCACCTGAAGTATGTGGATAGTTAATACAATGCTAAACAAAAATCTGCACACCAGTCAAGCCATAAGACTTGCTTTTCCCACAGAAATCCCAAATCAGCAGTGATGTTACAACTGCAAAGGATTCTGGGTGGGCATATGCAAATTAGTTTAACAAAGAATCACATTTTTGCCTCATTCCATTTTAAACAAGGATTCCTTTTAATTTGTGTTTGCAATATACAACTGCTTGAAACACAATTTATGATAAGATGCAAAACCAGTGAACCACTCATGGACAGCTGTTTCGTTGTTAATGCAACTCTTCAGCATGAGGTTGGTTACTGGTTTGCTTAGTGAGGCTTGGTAGTGCTTGGGAAGCAAAATCCAAATAGGATATGGTGGGGAAAAATTGTGATTGAAAACCCCTTCCACCTGAAGTATGTGGATAGTTAATACAATGCTAAACAAAAATCTGCACACCAGTCAAGCCATAAGACTTGCTTTTCCCACAGAAATCCCAAATCGGCAGTGATGTTACAACTGCAAAGGATTCTGGGTGGGCTTATGCAAATTAGTTTAACAAAGAATCACATTTTTGCCTCATTCCATTTTAAACATGGATTCCTTTTAATTTGTGTTTGCAGCAAACAACTGCTTGGAAGACAACTTAGGATAAGATCTTTTGTTAAATTAATTTGCATATGCCCACCCAGAATCCTTTGCTGTTGTAACATCACTGCCGATTTGGGATTTCTGTGGGAAAAGCAAGTCTTATGGCTTGACTGGTGTGCAGATTTTTGTTTAGCATTGTATTAACTATCCACATACTTCAGGTAATTTTTCCCCACCATAACCTCTTTGGATTTTGCTTCCCAAGCACTACCAAGCCTCAATAAGCAAACCAGTAACCAACCTCATGCTGAAGAATTGCATTAACAACGAAACAGCTGTCCATGAGTGGTTCACTGGTTTTGCATCTTATCCTAAGTTGTGTTCCAAGCAGTTGTATACTGCAAACACAAATTAAAAGGAATCCATGTTTAAAATGGAATGAGGCAAAAATGTGATTCTTTGTTAAACTAATTTGTATATGCCCACCCAGAATCCTTTGCGGTTGTAACATCACTGCTGATTTGGGATTTCTGTGGGAAAAGCAAGTCTTATGGCTTGACTGGTGTGCAGATTTTTGTTTAGCATTGTATTAACTATATATATATATATATATATATATATATTGTTCTTGTAAATTTTCTTGTAATTGTCCTATTTATAGTTACACCCCCCTCATAATATTGTAAAGCGCTACGGAATCTGTTGGCACTATATAAATGGCAATAATAAAAGTTACATATATTTTTTACATTTATAAACTATATTTTTATTTTGTAAAAACTTTTTTTTTTTTAAACTTTTTCCATCAGCAGGGGGACTGCCCGTCAGTTCAGGCAGTCCCCCTGCTGGCAGCACTGTAGACACCTATGGCGGCCATGTGACCGCTCTTTTAGAGTGGTCACATGGCCCCTCGGGGTCCTAAATTGGAGAGGGGGAACTGTCAAGGCACACAGTACAGGCAGAGCATCGGAAGCCTGCCTAATGGCTTCCAATGCTCTGCCTCACTACCGGGCTCCACGTGGAGCAACCCGGAAGTGATCGCTCCAGGGGGGTGATCACCCGGTGTTCTCCGGGGCTATCGGCAGTGAGGGGGTATAGCAGCGATGCTTCAACATCGAGGCATCGCTGCAATACCATTAGAGCTGCTGGAAGCGATCTTGATTGCCTCCAGTGCTCTAATTCCCCGCAGACGTATAAGGTACGTCCATGGTCCTTAAGGACCGTTTTTTGTCAGATACGTCTTTGGTCTGGAAGGGGTTAAAGGGTAACTCAAATTTTTTTTCCATGCTCGTTTTTTTTCAATGCATTATTGGGCATTATACCATAAGTCCCTGCATGTAGCTAAAAATTTTTGTCTAAAATAAAGTTAATACTTAGCTGGAATCCAGCACCAGGCAAAGCTACTGGAGCCACTTCCTACGCCTCTTAGTGAGATCAGGGCAGCTGCACAAGGTCTAATCACAGAGAAGCCTGTGACTGGATCATTTTGCCATTTCAGAGTACATGTGTGCTCTCTGGGTTGGGGAGGATAGGTAGGATTTTTTTTCCCCCAGCAATAGAGGGTGGCTAGAGGGAGCACACAGTGGGAGGAAGAGGAGAGCTAGCTTCCCCATGCCAGCACTCTACCTGCTAAGGAAAAGATGATTACTTCTGTTGTCAGCATGTTATGCACTCTGATGACAGATGTAAAATATGCACAGAATTGACATTATGCAATCCACAGCTGCCTAAATCACATGTGCCGGGGGCCCCTAGCACACATCACTACATACACGTCACTAGTATGACTTGGTATGGCAAATGCAAAATAGCATCCATATCAATCATGCCCTAGAGTGGTGGCTGGAGCCACAGGTATCTAGAAGGCCTCATTCTTGTCAAACTGAATGGTAGGATAGGGACAGAGAACTGCAAACACAATAATCACCGAGTTAAGTAGAGATGGTGCCTAGACTGTTCTTTTAATACTTGCACACGGTCCAGCCCTTAAACTTAAATTATCTTGTGGCACCCACTGTACGATCTGCTAAATAGTAAAAACATTATATAATTATTTTAGTTAGCATTGTTCTCCTTCCTATAATCTGCAAAACGTTACCTTTTGTTTCTTAGCATAGATGTCGAGCCCTGTTTTTATTATGATTATTATTAATATTTTTAATAATTGGTGGACTAACAGACACGTAACTGAAGAATGGGTGGACTAAAAGACACGTTATTGTAACCAGACAAGTTGGACACACAGGAACAGAGGGGTTGAGGGCCCTGCTCAATGAGCTTACATGCTAGAGGGAGTTGGGTATAGTGACACAAAAGTTAAGAGTAGTGTAGAAAACCAAAACAAAAGGTAAGGGTAGGGTAGCTAGAGTTAGCAAACACACAGAGGTTTATTCTCTAATCTGGGTAGAAATGAATAGAGAACAGAACATCTGAGGCTAAAACAGATGAGCTAGAAAAATATGAGTTGGAGAAAGTTTCTTATGAAGACATTCAAAGACATACAAATTTTTGATCTGCTTTGCAGTTCCCAGTAATTCCTGGTTTAGTGAAAAGAAACATTGAACCACACTCACTGATGCAATTTTAGTCACTTTTTCTAGTAATATTCATTAGACTTGTGCATTTGGTTTAAAACAAATGTGAATTGGTCCAACTTTAGGCCAATTGGTAGGTGGTCCAGATTCCATTAATCTAAAGTGCCGAATGGGCATATAACAAAAATAAAGACTTGCACAATCAACAAGCATATTTGTATGATTCATTATTCGGATTTCCATCATGCCACCAAAAAAAGAGAATGGGGGGAAAAAACATTACTGATGGTTGGGAGGCAGCCACCAAATAATGATTTTATTCACAGAACACATGATAAGTGATTAATAAAAAAAAAAAGGAGCATTAAAACTATATTTAATAAATAACTATATAAATGTAGATTTTGTAATTACCGCTCCAACTCTTTTTCCTTCTGTTGGTTATTTTTTTCTCACTTCATCTGTGAACCACATGGTGCAAAAATGCACCTATCAGTGTACGGGAAAATATATACAGAATATTTATATTTTT
Source organism: Pelobates cultripes (assembly GCA_933207985.1). Lineage (NCBI taxonomy): Eukaryota > Metazoa > Chordata > Amphibia > Anura > Pelobatidae > Pelobates > Pelobates cultripes. Next base: position 133,866,527 of record OW240919.1, on the reverse strand, counting down.
TTTATAGTTTACTGAATGGTGCTCTTTTTGGTTTGTCCAACTGATATTCCCAAAAATGTTTGCATGGACAATTTTCTGCCATGCTTAAGTCTAATATTTTTAACTTGCTTCTATCTCAGCACTATGGAATGGTAGAGCTGGTGTTGGTGCTCTACAAGTGTAACAAGTGTAATAGATTGATGAGCAGAAAATTACTTGTTGCCTAATTTTGTGAGGAAGGGTTTGTATAAACTAATTAATCTGAATAATGTGTATTTCTGGATACCATTACTGAGGTGCAAACCTTTTAGGTATTTTGGCCTAAATTTGCAACACAGTCCTCAACTCATTAGTCCAGCTTAGTGAATGAAAACGTCAAACATAAACAAACAGAAATGAACCACTAAACAATTGAATACAAAGGAGCTTGTGAAAAATGCACTTGGGCAATTATTGTTAACATTAACTCAATGGCTAAGTCACATTTATCTTGTTAGAAATAAAATCAGACTTGCAAAGACACATTATCTCATAATACACCAGATCTAAACTGTCACAGAATCACCAGACAGAGTTGCTCTGTTACATTTTGTTACTTAATTACACGGCAATCTGGTAAATCAAGCTGACGGAGAACTATAATGTCCATGAAGCTTTTTCTCAAAGCTTCATGGGAGTCATAGAACTGCAACAACTAGTAGTCTACTTTTTGGTCATGATCACTGCTCAAAGTAAACCCTGTTCGGTGTAGGACAGGCACTGGAGATGTTAAGAAAGTCCATATTCTTTGATCATCAGGCAATATAATCCAACGTAAAATGTGTGATAACTATACCTGATTTTACTCCAGATGGTAACAGTTTTAATTATTTATAGTGATAAGAATGAAATGTACAATCTAAACACATGCTTATTATTTCCGGTGGTTTGGTTACATAATCAGCAACATTCCTCCCCCACCCCCCCCACCCCCTTAAAAAAAATATATAGAATTATAAATATTATGTTAGGAGGAAAATTGCATTAAGTAAGCTGGTGTCACATATTGCTAGTAAGATAATAAATGTCATCTATCTTCTCTACTTCAATTACTGTCCTCAGAATATTAAAAAATCCTTATGTACAGCTATGTGAGCATTGATAGATAGTCTGCATCATCCATTACACATTGAGAAATTATTCATTGCAAATTCTGCCTTCAGGGACCTTAGGCTCTTTGTTCCCCCAAGATCCAGCCATGTAAGCAGTTCACTCACCTTGTGCTAATGACTGTGGCAATATACAATGGCATTAGCAAATATTATAGCCAACATATATCTCTCACAGTAATGACAGCAGTTTTCCAATCATTTCAAGCAGAAACGCTCACTGGGAAAGGAACAACCACACATCAGTAGAGAATGTTATTTCCTGTTGAAATTCATCTTTGGATAAGCCATCATAGACTGATTATGATGGCAGATAAAGGCTAATGTCATAACTAGAAACTCTGGAAAATACTTGGGATGGGAGGGAAGTGGCAGAAGATACCTATGAAGATCATTGCACCACAGGATCACCGGCAATGTACGGCGCATAGAAAAAAAAACTAAACTAGGTGGAATACACTCCAAGTAAACTCGGTGGAGCACTAATGTTTTGATGAATACACACTTACCCTTTTGTTAAAGGGGAAGATATGGATGCTGGAGAAATATGGCTGAAACAAAATAAAGTATGATGCATGTGTATTGTGCCAGGACAATAAGTCAACATGTTGTCATGCACAGAGCATCTATGGAACAAAAATTATTTCATATGAGAATATGACCCAAAACATAATTGCTGTGAGAGCATTTAATAGAAAACTTGTGCGGTGCTATCTAAAGACTTTTTGGGGAATGTCCCCAAAACTGAAACTGTCCACATAAAGACTGTTGGGCAGTGTTAATTCCACATCTAAAAGCTCAGGCTTCATACTTAAAGGGACACTATAGGCACCCAGACCACATCAGCTCATTGAAGTGGTCTGGGTACAGTGTCCTAAGCCCCTTAACCTTGCAATTGTAATTATTGCAGTTTCTCAAAAATTCCATTGCAAAAACTCCACCTCAAGTGGACAGTACCAGACAGCCAAAAGAGGCACTTCCGGGTGGTCATGTGACTTTTGGTTGCCTAACTGACATTGGACGTGCTCACTATATGCATTAAGACATCCAGCATCACCCAAAACCCCATAGGAAAGCATTATGCATAAGATGGAAGTCCTAATGTGATTGCCCCGCCTGAGCATTAATTCCCCCCTAGATGTCTGACATTGGCAGAGGAGGAGCAGAGTTGGAGCCTCTACCAGTGCCAAGGGACATTCCTTCTGCACTACGGAGAGGAGGGCAATGTTTTCCTAGCACTATTGTTTCCCTTTAATCCTGTGTTCTGCACAGCGCAGCAATAAGTCTATTACAAGCCTTCTGCTGACTAATTGCTACTACCTCTTCTAGAAGTCTCTTCCATGCATCTATAACCATTTGTGTAAAAATGTATTTCTGATGTTACACATATATTTCCTGATCTGCTAGTTATGACTTCGAGGAAATCATGTCTATTAAATATTTCTAAGATTGTATCGTATATCCATGTGGAAAAAAAAAAATGCTAAAGAAACAATCCCTTTAACCCCTTGGTGACCAGACCATTTCTCAATTTTCTTACCGGTAAGGACCAGGGCTCTTTTTAAATTTCTGCGGTGTTTGTGTTTAGCTGTAATTTTCCTCTTACTCATTTACTGCACCCACACACATTATATACCGTTTTTCTCAACATTAAATGGTCTTTCTAAAGATACCATTATTTTCATCAGATCATATCATTTACTATAAAAAAAAAAAAATATGATGACACAATTAAAAAAAAACAAAACACACCTTTTCTAACTTTGACCCCCAAAATCTGTTACGCATCTACAACAGCCAAAACTGGAATGCCAGGCAAGTCCCCACATTGCGATCGCCAACGGGGGATCACCAACTATCAGGTAACTGCCTATTTGCGATCGTTAATAACAGTTTTTTTTTGTCTGATGTAAGGTTGGGAAGGGGTTAAACCATATTGCGCGTTTCTATTGTAAAGAATATTTTGAGTTTACAATTTTTTCTTCAGTGATTTATTCATTAAACTTGGAATTTAGCAAATGAAAATCCAAATGGCAACGCATAGGCTAAATAGCTCTTCCGGAAAATATTTTCTCTCTCTTCCTCCGTCGATTTTGAACAACATTTTGCAAGTTAGTTTTCAAATCACAACAGTTCAGTGTTAAAAGAACACATTCCCACTGAATTTTAATGTGAATAAAAACAGTAATAATATTGTGTTCTAAAGAGAATCAATAAAGTAGAACATTATATTTCTAGTCTTAACAGAGTCTTATTTTTTTCTTTTTTGTAAAACATAGATTTAGAGAGCTAAATATTTGCTGCTTTAAATATCATTTTCCACTTTATTTTATTTTCCTCCAATATATATATATACTAACCATAACGTAGTTGAAATGTTATGAAACGAATTCAGCAAGCGAATTTAAGTTCTGTTATATTTGCATGAAAAACAGATATTAAGAAAGACAACATCCTTCAATTTGGTATTACAATTGCTCCAGAAATACATACATACAAATGTATGCATGTTTTTAGAATAATAAACAATCTAGTATCTGCTGTCAGTTATAGAAATCCCATTATATGAAGCAAGATTACTTAACCATTGAGCAAAGTCAATCTAATTTCACTTCCACAGTGAATCCATGCCATTATTTCTACAGTTAGAAATTATTTATCTGGCTTAAAACCAGCAAAGGTCTACACGATTATTTTCTTTTTTGAAAAAAATACATTAGGGCAGCAATAGAACAGTTAATATAGTTTTATTATGTCTGCACTTGAGCATTCATATCTAAGGGCCAGACATGTGATAGGAAAGTAATGGGTCCATGTTGAGAAAAAATGAGGTAGTCAGGAGGAAAATCAACCTCATTTATAATAATATTCTAGTGATCAGCAGGTGAATAACTCTCCAAGCCCTGGTTATTAACTACAATCACTTTGTACTTAACATCTACATTTTGTAAATCCACATGAAGAGTAAAAATGTATCAGAACTTCCAATTTCTGGCCTTTTAGAGATCTTAATCTATAGGGTTTATTTGCTAAATAGCGGATTGTGGTGAAACTAATGCCAAAATAGACAAAAAAAAAGGTGATCTTAGAACTCAGAAATAAAAACTACATATTTGTAACTTTTACGGTATTTCTTTATTTTCAAATTCCTTTTATATTTCAATCTCATCAAAACTTACTATTTAGCACATTAACCACAATATCTGTTCTACATTTTAACAGCATGCATACATATTTATTCTTACACATAACTACTAATATTGAGAGATATGCAATTATGAATGGACAGCAAGGGTGAAAGTATGGGGGGATCAGATGGAAAAATTAGGTTTGTAACTCTCAATATTTTCCATGGCTGGCCTGGCCCTTTGCTATATTCCCTGAGTAGACAGCACTGTATAGGGCCAACAAGGCTCCCAAACGTGAATTAGTATGTATGATATTCCTGGAGGTGTTTGCAAGTTAATACATGTTGAGATAGGATAGTGCTCATGAAATTCATAACATAAACCAGTTATCGTTAGGGGCCAATGGAGTTATTCAAAGCAAAGTTTGTACCCACCACACTGTACAATTGTAGATTATACTAGCTTTAGTGTAACTATAATCTTAATTTTATTAATGACAGGAGGCGAATATTTGCTTAAGTCTCTCTATACTAGAACTCCACAGCAGCACATTAACATAGAGAGAAAAACACCAAAGACAAAAACATAAGGAATCCATAAAAGGCTCCTCCCAACCAACTATTTCCTCTTTCACGCTGCGACAAAATAAGGTACATAATAATGCCAATAAACTAATTAAAGGAAGAACAAACATAACATAACAATGAATGCCATCTGGAAGAAAACTTAGAAGAATGGATGGGATCTTGATCTTCATCCTGCAAGACAGTCGGTTCTATGAACTGTAGTCGAACCATTAAACTGAAACGAAATAAACAGAGTCGAAAAACACTGATTAGTGAACTAAATGTACTGAGAAAAACATGAATCCCATGATCCAGTACTGATAGTACAATAACATGAATCCCATCATCAACTACCGGCAATACAATATACCAGATACCTCCCCCAACTTCCCTAGACATCACCCCAGACTACCAAATCTAGCCTAGGCGACCAGGGAAATAAACAGAAAATCCGTCAAAACAATCAATCCAAACAAGGGGGGAAAGAAAAACTGGGCGGGAAATATTCGCCTCCTGTCATTAATAAAATTAAGATTATAGTTACACTAAAGCTAGTATAATCTACAATTTTATAACATGACAGGAGGCTTCATATTTGCTGTTTTAACGCTCCGACAGCAAAGCAAAAGAAGCATGGTCTGACGGTCTAAAGTAGAATTGGTGAAAAGTATCTTCACAGGACCAGTCCGCCGAATGCAAAATGTCCTTAAGGGAAACGCCTGCCATGAGAGCTCCTGAAGCTGCGCGCCTCTAACTGAATGCGCTCCGAAGGTCGCATTCACCCCCACCAGTGTCAATAACCATCTTATCCATCGAGCCAGGGTAGGGCACGAGACCGGTTTGTGAGGTCTGACATACGAGATCAACAACTGGCCAGAATGAGAAGAGCGAAGTGGAGCGGTAACGGCTACATAACGAGCTAGGGTCTTTGTCACACAGAGTTTAGGTGAATCCCTGAAGAAAGGGTACGACACAGCCGTCTAATCCAACTTGGTACGTCTAACCACCTTGAAGGTGACCCCCTCCGGAGAGAACGTGAAAGCGTCAATATCGAAAGCCTGTACATCAGAAACACGTCTGAAGGAGACCAGACAACAAGATGGCAAATTTGGTCGAAAGCTAGCAAAGGGAAAAGACCTGGTTATGTGGCCAATCCCGAAGGAACGTTAAAACCGTATGTACGTCCCAGAGGGAGGAGTACTTAGGCACCGGTGGACGCGTCAGCCTCATCCCACGAAGAAGTCTGCAGACTCGCGGATCCTGGCCGATGGGAAAACCTCTAAGCGGGACATGCGCCGCTGAGAGAGCTGACCTAGCCACGTTAACCGAGCGATACGATCGTCCCAAGTCAAAGAGGTGAGACAAAAAGTTTAGCATGCTGGTTACAGGGCCTGTAAAGGGATCGGTATACCATTCCAGGCACCAACGACACCAGGAACCCCATGCTGAGAGATAGCATCTCCTCGTCCCGGGAGCCCAGGAATCCCAGAGAAGGTCTTCAGCCGATTGCGATAACGCCTCGACATTTCAGGTACCCCTGAAAGAGTCCAGGCCACCAAGTGCAGGTGGTCGTCCCTCACTAGGGGGTGCGGGTTGCCCCGGGAGTCCGAGAGGAGCATTCGAAGGGACGGTAAGAGTAGAGGATCCCGAAAGGAGAGAGCCAGTAGCTCAGGAAACCAGGATTGACTCTGCCATAGCGGAGTCAGCAACACCAAGCACACACGCTGACATTGAACTTGTAGCAATACCCTGGGAATCATAGCGAATGGAGGAAATGCATGCGCTCCCTGCAAAGGCCACAATTGGAGAAAGGCGTCCACCGCTGCGCACGCTGGATCCGGGAGCCAGCTGAAGTACTCCTGGATCTGGTAATTCATCCTGGAGTCGGATAGATCCACCCCGAATGGACCCCTCTGATTCATGAGTTCGAGGGAGATGGGTCGAAGAAGTTTCCAATTGTGGCGTCCCTCCAATGTCTGGAGAACCAGTCCGCCGTTAGGTTCGACTCCCCCGGGTGATATTCCACTTGTAAGGTGATGTTGCATTGGAAACAGAAGCTGTAAATCTCCTTTGTCACCACCAACAGTGTTCGAGACCGAGCGCCCCCCAAGCGGTTGATGTACTGCACCGCTGAGACATTGTCATCCGAAGGAGGACACAGCAGTCCGACAGGTGGTTTGCCAGGCTCCGAATCGCAAATGAACCCGCAATCAACTCCAGGCAATTGATGTGTAATTCCAATTCCTTGTCTGACCACGGGCCCCCCGTGGACCCGGTCGCGCACGTGGCACCCCAGCCCCAAAGACTCGCATCTGATTCCAGCACGAAATCTGGGGTAGGTCCGAATATCGCTTTGCCGTTCCAGGCGGACATATGCAGGAGCCACCAGCGCAGTTCGGTCTTCACATTCGGAGACAGGGGAATCATCTGGTCATAAGAGGGTCTCCTGCGCAGAAAATGAGCCTTCAGCTGTTGCATGGCCCTGTAATGCAGTGGACCCGGGTAGATTGCCTGTATCGAGGCCGAGAGGAGACCCACCACGTGAGCTAGCATTCAAAGGGGAATCCGGTCTTGCCGTAAAGTCCTCCTTTTCTCCTTCCGAATGGTCGCTATCTTGGCCAAAGGCAGGCGGAGAACAAATTATTTTGCATCGCTTTCGAAACCCAAGAACTCCACCGTCTGGGAAGGCTCTAAGGCCAATTTCTCCAGATTGACTACAAACCCCAGGTGTTCCAAGAAGAAGATCGCAGAGCGTGTCTGACACCTGAGCCTGGTGGTGTCCTCGCAGAAGATCAGCAAGTCATCCAGATATATTATGCAATGGACGCCCTCCGACCTGAGTCGAGCAATCACCGGCTTCAGGAGCTTGGTGAAGCACCATGGGGCTGAGCTGAGGCCGAAAGGAAGGCACATGAATTGGCATGGATCGCCTTTCCAGACAGAGCGGAGGAATCTGCGACAGTCCTCGTCCACCGGGACGGAGAGGTAAACGTCCTTCAGGTCCAGCCTTGTGAACCAGTATCCTGGCCGGCGAAGGTCCCGTAGAAGATGGATGCCCTCCATCTTGAAGTGGTGGTAGACCACAAAGGAGTTCAATTCCCACAAATTGATTACTGGGCGGAACTCTCCTGACTTTTTCTTCACTAGAAAGATCGAGCTGAAGAACCCCCCCGAATCCGGAGCCCGTTGGACTGCGCCTTTGGCGAACAGTGCCCGAACTTCCGCATCTATCAAGGACTGTTGTTCTCTTGAGATGATGGGGATCCTTGGGGGCACAACCTGTGTTGGAGGGGAGTGGAAGTCTATGACGTAGCCTCGTACCGTCTGAAGGACCCATACATCTGAAGACACTTCCCACCACCTGTCCCTGCAGTGAAACAATCTGCCCGCATGCAATAGTGGAGGAGTGAAAGTGGCAGGAGTTGTACTCACCTGCAGAAAATCTTGCCCGTCCTCTTGCACAGTACCCCCGACCTCTATCCGCCCTCTGAGTGTAGGGGGGTCTGGATGGATACGATGGAAAGAAGGATGGTCCACTGGATCTTTGGTGGCCCGAAGACCAGCCGCGGCTGGAGACACGACCCCGCTGTCGTCCAGCCCTTCCAAAAACCCGGGATGACTGTGGATGGAATACCTTCTTTATGGAGGACTGTGCTTTATCCAGGGAGGTAAACAGGTTAACGTGCTTATGCAGCTCCTTACTGAAAGGTTCCCCGAACAGCAGGCCCTTAGCCAGGGGGCCCAATTCTTTGGACCCCAGCTCCAACAATTTGTTGTCCATACGGAACAGGGCTGTCTTCCTGTGCTCTGTGCAGAGGGCCACATTGGCATTGCCCAGCAGGCAAATGGAGCGGAGTTCCCAGTCCCGCATGGTGGCCAGGTCCAGGGTCGTACCCCCTGTGTAGGCCTAGTCTGCCAGGGCCAACATCCTACACAGGGGACCCAGCATATCCAGCTGTTTATCTTGCGCTAAACGGAGGCTGCGCTCCACCCCTTTCTTGGGATCCTGACCCGTACGGGTCAAGTATGTGGCCACCAGGGGGTCAAAATCCGGTGTTGCTGCCACCTTGTCCGGCAGGACGGGTCTGGGGCATTCCGCCCGCAGCTTCTTGTGGACCTCCCCTTCAAGAGGTCTGCGGACCCAGTAGTGCACGAATTGTGCCAAGTGGTCTGGCAGTGACCATTCTGAGGATCTGGGGTGCCGGATAGACCGAGGGTCAAACAGAGGCTCTCCTGTAGCGTCTAGGAAGGTGTCGTCCCCCATCACCGCCGTGGGGGCCTCTGTCACCGTCGTGTCTTCATCCTCCCAGCGCCAATTGAGGCCATCCCCACGGTCCTCGTCCTAATCATCTTCTTCCTCCGAGGGGGACTGGTCTGCCTGCCACTCATCCAGCACGGCCATAGTAGGGGGGGTAAGGAGGCCTCCTCCCCTGCGCCTGATAAACGGTGGCACCTGGCCGGCGAGGTTGATAACCTCTAAGCTTGTCGCTTCACCGGAGCCTTGCCTTTCCGGGAGCGTGGTTCAGGGCCTTCACCCTTCCAATAGCGCATTTGCGCACTTGCCTGCTCTCGCTCTTGAGAGTCTGACTCAGCCGAGTCGTCTGCCAAGTAGGGGGTTCCTCTCGCACCCCGGTCCGGTTGTGTTTGAGGGAGGGCCCTAGCCAGGGCTTTCTCCACAGAGGCGGCCACAGCCGCATTAATCAATGCCTGCAAAGTCTGCTCCTGTGCAGAGGCTTCCATAATGCCGGAGGCGATGGTACGTGATACCTAAGGAGATAGAGAACAGGTATCACTAGCAGGCAGTAGGGGCCGCACCCCTAGTATTGGCAGAGGCAAGTAGTAAACGCATGCAGGCTCAACAAACAGGGGTCCAGGGTATGGAGCCACCAGGCCAGTAGCATGCGTAATATGGCACAGAGAGCGCAGGCCAAATCATGGGGCACAGACAAAGTAGGCCAATCAAAGGAGCACAGACAAAGCAGGCCAATCATAAGGGCACAGACAAAGCAGGCCAGTATATGGGCACGGGTAGCACCGGCACAGTGATATATGTAGGCAGGAATGTAAATCCTTATTGGTGACATGCAGGTATATCTTGACATAGAGGGCGTGCAGGGTAGAGATGTAACAGGGTCCCCAGACCAGTCCCAAGGTCAACGAGAGGGCAGTGATGCCAAGCAGGTGGTATGCAGGTGTAATGCATAGAGAAAACTTTACAGCCTAGGAATCATGCACTGAGTAATGTCCACAGAAATCATGCAAGGCTACAGAAAAAACATGCACTGAGAAAACTGCAGCCTGTAGCAATGAACACAGAAACGTGCACAGAGAAATACTGTAGAATGCAGCGATGTCCCCACACACAGTGGTGTCTGAGCAGTAAGCTGAGCAGCCCAACTGAAGAAATGGGCACCGTGCCTTTAATGAAGGAGTGACAAGCGCGGCAGACTCGGGTAAGAGCCGCGCACCCCCGGATGACCACTTCTCGGCGACCGTCCACAAATAGGAAAACAAACAATGCAGAAAATCAAAACAAGCCTAAGGATAAAAATAAAACATAAAGTAAATTATTACTAAATCTATCTGCCTAAGCCACAGAATAAAACAGTGATAAAGACAGTAAATTACTGTAAACTCCAATACACAAGTAAAAAATCATAAAATACATATAATAAAACACACAGCCACCCATAAAACAGGAGGCAGTGGTACTCTGACCTGTACTGACTGCGGAGCAGCAAAGAAAGAGGAAATAGTTGGTTGGGAGGAGCCTTTTATGGATTCCTTATGTTTTTGTCTTTGGTGTTTTTCATGTTAATGTGCTGCTGTGGAGTTCTAGTAAAGAGAGACTTAAGCAAATATGAAGCCTCTTGTCATGTTATAAAATTCAAACTTATGGATGTTGCAGACATCATTGATATTACAATTTGATGATTACTAAATCAAAATGCTTTAAGAATCTTAGGAAATAGCCTAAAAAAACAAAACGAATATAAAAATCTCGGATATCTTGCAATGCATTTTTATTTTTCGCTCAAGGACATACTTTATTTTAATATGATAAATTGGAAGACTTAGAAAAGTGAAACTTACCAATGTGTGAAATGAATAATTGCTGGTTGTACTGTATCTTAAACCAGGTATTGTTTGTCACTTGTTAAATTATTCATTCTATAACTAACACTCTGTAATAGATATGGATTTTTTGGATGTGTAGTTTTTTTCCAGTCATTTAATTTTGTACTGTTTGTATTAGAACTGCCCGTTTAAAAGAAAAGAGAGAGAATTGAAGCATTTAAAGATGTCAGATAAAACATCCAGGTCACAGAGTGAAAATTTAAATTATCTTCCACAGTAATTATTTTTTAGGGATAAAACTGACATTGCTAAGTGCGTTTAGGATGTAAACCAGCGCCTGTTGACTTAGCTAACCTTGTTCAAAATTGTTCTATGCTTTTGGAAAAATGCTTTCCAATCCATAATATGCCATCAAAGGTCAATAAAATACATTTAAAAAATATGTCAATCAAATTGGGCTATGAATTTAATATATTAAAGCGTTTTTTCTTGTACACTGAAAAGTGTTTTTTTAAAGATGTATAGGGCTGCCAAGAGGCAAATGCTCCAACTAGAGACTTTAGAAACTTG
>OW240919.1:133702567-133854958 GCA_933207985.1 Pelobates cultripes | reverse complement strand
GTGGTGGCACTGGGCAAGTGGGCACAGTATACGTTGCGAGCCTGACACACAGACGCTTGCAGACAACTAACTGCTATTCAATGTATTACAGTGAAAACAATTTTTTTTTTAATTGCAAGCTATTGTGACACCAGTGAGTGAGTGGTGGCACTGGGCAAGTGGGCACAGTATATGCTGCGAGCCTGACACACAGACGCTTGGAGACAACTAACTGCTATTCAATCTAAAACAGTGAAAAAAGTTTTTTGTTTTTTAAATGCACGCTATTGTGACACCAGTGAGTGAGTGGTGGCACTGGGCAAGTGGGCACAGTACACGCTGCGAGCCTGACACACAGAAGATTGGAGACAACTAACTGCTATTCAATCTATAACAGTGAAAAAAGTTTTTTGGTTTTTAAATGCACGCTATTGTGACACCAGATAAAAGTGGCACTTTGAACTGGCAAAGGTTGGCAGAGTACACGTTGTAGGCCTGACACACAGACGCTTGGAGACAACTAACTGCTATTCAATCTATAACAGTGAAAAAAGTTTTTAGGTTTTTAAATGCACGCTATTGTGACACCAGTGAATGAGTGGTGGCACTGGGCAAGTGGGCACAGTATACGCTGCGAGCCTGACACACAGACGCTTGGAGACAACTAACTACTATTCAATCTAGCCCACAGTGAAAACGTGAATTTTTAAGTACGAAAAGCTATTGTGACACCAGTGAGTGAGTGGTGGCACTGGGCAAAAGGCACAGTATCCCGAAGGCCTGACACGAAGCTGGCAAGACAACTAACTGCTATTCAATCTATTATAGTGAAATTTTTTTATTTTTAAATGCAAGCTATTGTGACACCAGTGAGTAGTGGTGGCACTGGGCAAGTATGGGCACAGTATACGCTGCACGAGCTGACACACAAAAGGCAGCTTAAAAAGGACAACTAGCTTTGCTATTCAATCTATAACAGTGAAAAAAGTTTTTGGGTTTTTAAATGCACGCTATTGTGACACCAGTGAGTGAGTGGTGGCACTGGGCAAGTGGGCACAGTATGCGCTGCGAGCCTGACACACAGACGCTTGCAGACAACTAACTGCTATTCAAACTATTACAGTGAAAAAAGTTTTTTGGTTTTTAAATGCAAGCTATTGTGACACCAGATAAGAGTGGCACTGGGCAAGTGGGCACAGTATCCACCGAGCCTGGATACAGAAGCTGGCAGACAACTAACTGCTATTCAATCTATTATAGTGAAAAAAAGTTTTTTAAATGTGCGCCATTGCGACAATTCAGTGAGTGAGTGGTGGCACTGGGCAAGTGGGCATTGGTAAAACACTCAAGGCGCAGCCTGACACACAGACGCCAGACAACTAACTGCTATTCAATCTATAACAGTGAAAAATGCTTCTTGGGTTTTTAAATGCAAGCTATTGTGACACCAGTGAGTGAGTGGTGGCACTGGGCACAGTATCCACTGTGAGCCTGACACACCCACTTTGAGACAACTAACTGCTATTCAATCTATAACAGTGAAAAAAGTTTTTTGTTTTTTAAATGCACGCTTTTGTGACACCAGTGAGTGAGTGGTGGCACTGGGCACAGTATCCACTGTGAGCCTGACACAGACGCTGGCAGACAACTGCTATTCAATCTATAACAGTGTAAAAAGTTGTTTGGTTTTAAATGCAAGCTATTGTGACACCAGTGAGTGAGTGGTGGCACTGGGCAAGTGGGCACAGTATCCACTGTGAGCTTGACACAGAAGCTGGCAGACAACTAACTGCTATTCAATCTATTATAGTGAAAAAAGGTTTTGTTTTTTTAAATGCAAGCTATTGTGACACCAGTGAGTGAGTGGTGGCACTGGGCAAGTGGGCACAGAAGCTGGCAGGCAGGCAACTGCAATTACATTACACAGAAAAAAAAAAAAGCAGACTGATGTTATAGCCCTAAAAAGGGCTTCTTGGGGTGCTGTCCTTACAGCAGAGATCAGATGACTCCTTCAGGACTGTAGTGGACACTGTATACCCTAACCTAGCTATGCATTTCCCTATCTAATCAAAAGCAGCTACACTTTCCCTCCTCTCACTAAGCATGCAGCTTGAGAATGAATCTAAAATGGATGCTGTCCAGCAGGTGGGAGGGTCTGCTAGGGAGGGTGTGCTGCTAATTGGCTGGAATGTGTCTGCTGACTGTGAGGTACAGGGTCAAAGTTTACTCAATGATGACGAATAGGGGGCGGATCGAACCGCACATATGTTCGCCCGCCGTGGCGAACGCGAACATGCTATGTTCGCCAGGAACTATTCGCCAGCGAACCGTTTGGTGCATCACTATCCGCCACCTCTAGTGGCTGTCTACAAGACAGCCACTAGAGGCACTTCTGGGTTGTTAAGTGACTTTTGGTCACTTATCTGATGCTGGATGTCTTCATGCTCTGCTTTATTCATTGCTTTACTATGGGGTAGTCCAAATGTGATTGCGGCAATTGCAGCGCATGAGCATTTGGTACCCAACATCGACTGATGTCGAGGGAGGATTAGCAAAGTCAGAGCCTGACCCAGCACCTAGGGATCTCGGAACTAAAATCATGTAAGTGACAAAATGGTTTTTAACCCTTTCTGCACTGCGGGGGGGAGAGTGGGAGGGAGACAACATGAGGGAGGGGGGCACTATACAGTAATGAAAGGGAAACTATAGTGCTAAGAATACAACATTCTATGCTAGGAATGTATGTATTAGTTTGTGTATCTGTGTATCGGCATTTGTGTCAATGTTTGTACCTGTGTATCTGTATGTGTGTCAGTGTATGCATCTGTATGTCTGTATCAGTGTTTGTGTGTCATTGCTTGTAATGCTTTGTATTCCTAGCACTATAGGTTTGCTTAAAGTGTTGCAAGTCACATGGAGGTAATTATTAAACACAAAATTGTACTGAATCTAAAACTGAATTTCAAAATGTAAACCAAGAAAACCAAACTACGACTATAGCGGGATTGGAGAATTTCTCCAAATCAGAGTTAGTTGCCTATGTTTTAAAACATGTTTTTTAGCTCACTACAATTCCATTTTAAATGGAATTTTAAAACACTGTTAGTCAATTCACCACAAGCTAAATATTTTTCAAAATCTATTTATTTAGTTATTTGTTTATTTCCTGTTAACAAGCCTTGTCATCTACTAATCTGCTACATTCTAATATATTATGACAGGTGACATTTTGCAGCTAATTCTCCCCCGCCCGCCCCCAAACAGTTCATGCATTCTATTACTGCTTTTATCATTTCTATGCAAAAAGTGCTAACATTTTATTTTTCACCCATTAATTTTTTCAGACAACAATTTACACTTCCATTAATAGATAAGGAAATAAAATGCATTGTATTTTTTAAATTACATGTATATGTATATTTGTGTAAGGGGCAATGGTGTAAGGTTCCAGCATAAGCGTAGGATAGTATAAAGGGAGCAAGTCGGTTGTGGTGTGCCGAGACCGACGATACGGTAGGCCTGTAAATAAAGAGGGCAAAAATGAATAATCAAAGATTTAATAAAGTCAACAAATATATACAAATTAACCAGACATTTCCTTATATGCATTACGGTATTTAATTCCTGGAAGGATTTTGAAGGTAGGAATCTAGGACCGCAACTGGACACCATTTGTTGTGGCTAGGATAGTATGTTATCTCTACTGTTGGTGCGTGTTGACTTGTTTCAGAATGTGGTAGAGCCAATAGGTAATGACATATGTGTTTACGTACGTGGGATCGTTGAAGACAATGATCTGTCTGAGTGCTGGTGATGGTAGTGGATTCTCTGGCCTGAGAAAGGCATAGAAGGCAGTGTGCATGGCTGGTAATGTCCGACTTGGTAGTATAATTCAATGGTTGTATATCTAATAGGTCCAATAAGGATGGAAAAGTTGGATGGCAATTGGTAATCTCTGAGAGGAACATGGGGGAATGGATTCCTGAAAACCTCTGAGTAAATTCTTGTCTGGTATGATAGCATGAAGTTATGGTAGTTTTGGCCATAGGTTATCCTGTGTTGTTGAATGCCTGTAAAATATATAATTAATGGTGTGTGAGATGGTTTTAGTTTAATGTGGCAAAAAGAAGCAAAACCTAGGAGAAATGTTATGACACAGGTTGAGCTATGTCGTGTGTAACGGAGCTCCCTGTACTCCGACCGAGTACCCTCCGTTGATGGATGCTCCTAGCGCTTCCTGAGGACTCCAAACACTGCAGCAGACACCACAACCACCGCAGACTCCACAACCGCCGTAGCTTAACTGGAGTCTCGCCGTCTTCCTTCCACCCTGGACCAGCTTCTGTCCTCCAGGACCGTGTGGGGAAGACCTCTCCTCCAGGAGAGCGTAACAGGAACAGCTCTTAAAAGAGCTAAGTGATTAAAAGCTCAGGGGAATATGCAGAGCATAGCAATCCCCAGTGTGATATAGCAGTTCCCTCCAATAACAAGACAAGGCTACGTATTGAGGGTCAAGAAGATCTGTTTATTGGCACACAAAGAACCTTCTTTTATGCAGGTTTCCCTGAGTTAGGACCACCCACAGGGTTTTACACAACAACCAATAATAAACAGTACATTACAGAAACACTCCCAGCAATTACACACAAAAATCATCCCCTCTGCCTGTGATCTAATTATGGTACACAATGGGTTAACATAATTAAACACAGGCAGTAAAAATACAGTTTTTACCCATACCCTGTAACTTTAAAACCATACATCCAATCTTCATACAAATTACATATTTAGAATCAATCCATTCAGGGGAGCAACATATTAAATGGCACAAATCAGACAAGGGGTTCAAAAGTTAGCAAAAGTATCTTTTGGGGCCTGGCTGGCAGCATGGTTATCTGGCCAAAACCGGTTTTACAGAGCCCTCTATCCAGGAGACAATGGGGAAAATAATCTACTTATATCCAGGGATAGAGGCAGACTCCATTAACCACATGTTAGCAAAAGACACAAAAAGACACATAAATACCTAACTCCTATCATACTGAACAGAACCCCCACATTCAACCTATCCCCAGATGGCTTGGATCTGAGCGCTCAATATATCCAAATAGCGCTCAGATCCCACAAATACAGACAAATCGCCATACCCACTAGGTCCATAGTCATGGGGCAGTAGGCTGGCAATTAGGCTTCTCCATAACACAGGGAAGTAGGGCAATTTGTCAAATAAAATAACAGTTACAAATGTCAGTCTGTAACATCGTGTTCCAATGAGATTCTTTAAGCCAAGTGAAAAGCTGTGTTATACATTCTACAAGTATGGGACGAAAATGTTAGGTGGGATAGTGCATGCTATGCTGCATGAGTATGTCCAATCCATGATTTTGTCTCTGGAACGAAAGAGTGGCCGTGACTGTATGGGCGGCTGTAGGAAGCGTATGATGAACATGCCTGGAATATAAATGAGACAATTGTCGGCAGGGATGTATGAAAGTAAAAGAAATGTGATAAGTGGTCAACCAAGTGAGTTCCCCAGAAATATCATGATGGTATGGATGATGAGTGGCGTTTGTTGATGATATGACATGTGCTTAGTTGTCTGAGTAACAACGGATTGATGACCCTGACCATGATTTACCCCATGCCACAGCAGCTGCTACAATGGGGTAGATCCCCCAAAGGGGCTGAGGTGGTGGACAAATTTCCAAACCTGGATGCCATGGCCAACAGCTCCAAAGCAATCGTTCCCGGTAGATCGCTGCCAAACCTGTGATAGACGCCGCATCTGACCACCTGGTTGGAGAAGTGTCAGACAATCCTGGAAGGAACATGCTTTTACCATGCCAAGTGGTTAAGAAATTCCCCCCATGTGCAGGTCTGCTGTGGCTGGGGTGTCTAGGGACATCCTCTGATCGTCATGTTGGAAGTGTGGAAAAAAAGGGTAAAGTACTCTGGATGTGAAAGCGTGGTCTTATGGTATGATTTGCATGGCAAAATTAAGGAACCTGGTAGGGATTGCAGTTCCTTGCAGTTGTAAGTACTAAGCAGGAGGTAGTGATTGATGTAGTTGAGAATGTTCCCTATTTGTCTTGTGGTAACTTTCGTGTATGGATGCCGACTCAAGTCGCATGCCCAGTAATGTGATGATAGTGTCTGGGCCTTCTGTTTCTTATGGGGTACTGGGACGCCCAAGTGGTCAACCAGACTAAGCTGCCGTGAGGCTTCTAGTGAAAAATATGTTATCTTTGATCAACAAGAAGTCTTTTAGATAGTGTATGACTTTAAGGAATCTGGATGTGTTATCATAACCAGCACAGAGTATCTGCGAATATCGATAGTAGGCTAATCTGTAGCCCGAAAGTTGAGCGGAGAAAAGATTGCCCATTTTATGCCATGTTAGTGCCAGTGTATAGTGTAGATGGCAGCCGTTTACTGCGTTGATGATATTGGTGTTACTTAACCAAGCTTCAACCCATGCTTGAGTGATAGCTGTAAAGGAAGATCAATGGTGTTGTATAGTAAGGAAACTCCTCGGAGGGTATGAGGGAGTTGAGACTTGGGGTAGCGGAGGTGTGTGGTGCCAATAAGTCTATGGTTAGTCTTTGTTTAAGGGAAGATTTCCTTGTGACAATACCAATGTGTTAAATGGTGGAGATTGGAAAACCCAAGTAAAAACCCCTCTGCAAATCTTGGCTATGAGTGTGTTTACAGCCGATGGTTCTGTTGTGCTGGCTATAAGTGAGGGCATGCTATATTCCTTGAAGGTGTATTTATGATACCTGTATGGGAGCCCTTTGAAGCTCCAGAGCTTTAGTAAATCTACTACAAGTCTGGAAGGGTGATGAGTCAGTAGTGTTTAAAATGCATTGGTGTGTACAGATGGAGAGTAAGTTTTTTGTAATTTGTATTGGGACACATGGTTTGTCATGTGCCCTGAACCATTTGAACATGTATGCAACAGTCTATATGCAATGCAACTACTCATACCAATTGTCTCTGGTAGTTCTGAGGTGCTGGTACCTGGAGCCTGAGAGTGTTCGTCTGTTTGTTTGGGACAAAATCCCTTCTGTATGGGTACCTGCACAAATAAACATCTCTACATATTCCAAATGCCAACACAACCAAGGGATGGCCAGTTCCCGATTTACCTGGAATCCATGGATCTGACCATCACAGATACATCATCATACATATATATGCCTTGTTTCCCCAATGTGCTGGGATCATATGTGCAGGGTTAACGTCTTGTGTGTCATAAGAATTGATTGTACCAGGTAACCGAGTTTTGGCTGGTGCTGGTTGCACAGTAGCGTGAGGCCCAGCCTTGTGAGGGCTGTGGTGACCGACTCAAGATTGCCAGTCTGTCGTAAATTTTTTGGCTCATGAGTTTATGAGTGAGGCTAGCATGGCCTGGGTATTGCTGGGCCTTCCCCTGCCTCCATGTTGTCCGTTGATGTATGGAGGAGTTTGAATAACTCTGCTTTCCTTGCTGTGGCAGGGTAGGGGATGTCGCCTGCTTAGGTCGGTGGTAATGTGTATGATCGTCCAGGATCTGATTGCTGCTGGACTAGCAACATCTCCTCTGCTTGAAGGTGTATCAATTCTAGCCGGGGTGCTAGGAAGAGGTGATTCTTCACCATCTTTTTGAGAAATACTTAAATAACAATAAAGATTGCAATTAGTATTTGTACCCAGGGGTCTTGTACTGGCTTGTTAGCTAAGCCGTAAGGCGAAACGATTAGGTTTGGTGTTTTTTGGTGACTGGTGAGGCCCTGCTAGTTGCCAAGTGGCTTGAGATGCTCTATCTATGCTTAGCGCAAGAGGTGTTTGTGTGGCCACTGAACGTTGAGGAAGGCTGTTGGCCTCTCGGTGACAGTAACCAGAAAATAGGAAGGGGAGTGACAAGTAAGGCCCTCTCTATGATACAATGCGAGGCGGCTAGCTCACGAGTGGCCCAAGCGGTGTATGCCTCCGAGTGTGAGGCGGAGTGTTGGCCTCGCAGGACCACTAACCGAAGCGTAATTCAGAGAAAAAAGGGGGTAATACCTATTGGGCCCTAGAATCCTAATTGCCAGTATGCTATTACTATTCCAGGGAAGGTAAGAGATGGATAACTACATGAGCGGGTGTATCTACCTGGTAGTATGGTATTGAAACATAGAAACATAGAAACATAGAATGTGACGGCAGATAAGAACCATTCGGCCCATCTAGTCTGCCCAATTTTCTAAATACTTTCAAATACCCTAGTCTTATCTTATAGTTAGGATAGCCTTATGCCTATCCCACGCATGCTTAAACTCCTTTACTGTGTTAACCTCTACCACTTCAGCTGGAATGCTATTCCATGCATCCACTACCCTCTCAGTAAAGTAATACTTCCTGATATTATTTTTAAACCTCTGTCCCTCTAATTTAAGACTATGTCCTCATGTTGTGGTAGTTTTTCTTCTTTTAAATATAGTCTCCTCCTTGACTGTGTTGATTCCTTTTATATATTTAAATGTTTCTATCATATCCCCCCTGTCTCGTCTTTCCTCCAAGCTATACATGTTAAGATCCTTTAACCTTTCCTGGTAAGTTTTATCCCGCAATCCATGAACCAGTTTAGTAGCCCTTCTCTGAACCCTCTCTAAGGTATCAATATCCTTCTGAAGATACGGTCTCCAGTACTGTGTACAATACTCCAAGTGAGGTCTCACCAGTGTTCTGTACAATGGCATGAGCACTTCCCTCTTTCTACTGCTAATACCTCTCCCTATACAACCAAGCATTCTGCTAGCATTTCCTGCTGCTCTATTACATTGTCTGCCTACCTTTAAGTCATCAGAAATAATCACCCCTAAATCCCTTTCCTCATATGTTGAGGTTAGGACTCTATCAAATATTCTGTACTCTGCCCTTGGGTTTTTACGTCCAAGATGCATTATCTTGCACTTATCCACATTAAATGTCAGTTGCCACAATTCTGACCATTTTTCTAGTTTACCTAAATCATTTGTCATTTGGCTTATCCCTCCTGGAACATCAACCCTGTTACATATCTTATCATCAGCAAAAAGACATACCTTACCATCAAGACCTTCTGCAATATCACTAATAAAAATATTAAAGAGAATGGGTCCAAGTACAGATCCCTGAGGTACCCCACTGGTGACAAGTTCAAGCTTCGAATATATTTAATTAACTACAACCCTCTGTTGCCTGTCACTCAGCCACTGCCTTACCCATTCAACAATATTTGAATCCAAACTTAAAGATTGCAGTTTATTGATAAGCCTTCTATGTGCAACGGTGTCAAAACTGACAATCCGTATAGGTTTTTTAGTAGTAACTGTAACCTGAATGGATAAAACCGTATGGCATAAGGAAATATGGCATAGACCAATCTTATCTTAATACGTACAGAATATGTGAAAAGTAAAGTGCTGTGATGTGTAAATATTAAACATCGTAGCCATACTGGTTAAATATGTATCAATCTTACCCATTAAGTGCTGTATGTACAAGTGAAGAAGTGGTGTGTCCCCACCTTGTATGTTGTATGTACCCTTGCTAGGGAAAAGTCTGTTGTGTGAGCAGCGTGCTGTGAAAAATGTATGTGAACTATATTACCAGTTACGTATATACAGATGCTTCTGTGTAATAATATGTGTATTTATACCAGATGTTGATATACTATTTGCTATGTGAATTGTTGTAGGTCTTATTGAATGGTGTTGCAAAATGCAAGTGCATGGAGATCTGCCGAGTGCCCTATAGGTGGCAGTGTAGTTGGTAACTGACTGGTATGTGAAATGTTGTTTGTCTGTTAACCTATAGGGGTCAGTGTTTTGGTGTTTGTAAAACCCCATGAAAATTGTCAATGTACTTGACAGACCTGTAGGTGGCAGTGTTGGTAGAACCACTGTTGGTCTTGATGTGAAATGTAAATTATTGTGAACTAAACCTGAATTTGAGCCTGTGCTGGAGTTTAATTTATGTGTATGGTTATGTTTAAAACAATCTTATGTGTAATTTATATTGGCTGGTAAATTGTATATGGCATGTGAAGACAGTTTTGCTGTTGACCAGTAAGGGTCAGAAATGCTGATTTTATGGTAAAAAATACCCTTTAATCCAAATGCAAGGTTAACGTTAGATTTTGAGAGTGACCTCTAGGGGTCAGTGTGGTTTATGTGAAACATTGTTCGTGAGCTATGCCCCAGCATTATAGTTGTATGACAGGGAAACGAACAGTGCCCGTTCAACAATATACCATATGTGAACATAATAGCTTAATAACAGTCATTGTAACAAACCAAAGTTCTGTTCGTGGGTTGTAAATGCACGAAACGTGTGTGTAGTACAATAGTAAATGCATTAACTAGTTCCCGTTTGGTAGAAAATTGCACAAACCGTGAGCCTGGTATGTCAGGGCAACAAAACGAAACGAGCAGTGAGATTCGAAATGCATGTACAGAATTGCCTAGTATGTTTAGGCAATTGAAACAGAATGTGTTCCTGTTCGGGAGTATGCTAATGCTTGAAAAGAGCCAGTGTCAGATATAAACAAGTGAGTTTAAACGAATGATATGCATGAACATGCAATGGTTTTAGAACAGACTTAGACAAAATGCAGCCGTAAAGTGAGGACCTGACCTGTGCATGATGCCGTGGGACTGATGCCTGGCGTAACGGGTAGGTCGACTTGCGGTTTGTTAGTCACTTGGACACCATCCACGGCGATGGATTGAAGAAAGAAGGTGGTAGGCCGGAAAAGCCTGTGGATTCCTGACACAGCTCAGCTTAGAAAACCTCATGGAGTAATCAGGTAAAATGTTGTCTGGATGACCCGGAAGTGGAAATCATTCTGATGCTGACCTCAAGCGATATGGAGTCAGGTAAGGGGTGTCCCTTATATAGGGGAGTTAATTAATTTAAGCCCCTCCCACAAATACAGGCCAAACGGCCTTAATACATACATACATACATATATATATATATATATATATATATATATATATATATATATCCCTACAACTTATTTTAAAGCAGAAGTGTAGCAAATAAAGTTATTTCATTAAATGAATCACTTTTGGTCATTAATTATAATTTGTTTTAATGTTATAAAAAAAGTCACCTCTTTACTTAGGTTATGGAAAAAACAAACAAACAAACAAACAAAAAAGAACAGTGGCGTTGTGGTGTGACCACTGACTTTGAGCCACAGAGTGGGAAGTCACTGATATGATGAAGACTACTGTCTCCATTCTTAGTTACATATTTTTACCTTGTTTTCTAGGTTGAATGGAAAAAAAAATCATCAAATTCAATCTTGAAACCCAATCCTTTTTCTTTTGACCCAAATGAAGGTACTTCCATTTATGCCACAGAAAAATAATAATAATAATAATTTTTGACTCCATAATGGCAATCAGATTTCTCATTAGAACAACAACCTGCTTACACACATCAAGCCCTTTTTTTAAAATATCTATAGAATATCTATCTGTGGCGAAACTAACCTCGCCACTGGGCACTGGAGAAGACTAATTGCCGGTCTCTTGCCATGTGACTATGGCCCCTGGGAGACTTTGCCAGTTAAAAACATTATTTGGACTTATTGGTGTTTAAAAGACTGTTCTGGCCCTTTAATTGGAACTGGCACAATTCTACACCTTTGATTCCCTGGGAGAATGTGCCTTCTCCTGTCCCATTGTCCTCCAGCAGGGCATTGTCCCAAACCAGTTTATACTGGCTGCTTTGTCCCTCCTCAATCTCTATATCAGCCCTTGCTAAACTTAAACCCCATGGCGATTTGACTGTGTTCGTGGGATCTGAGCGCTGTTCGGATATATTGAGCATTCAGATCCAAGCTATCTGGGGATAGGTTGAATGTGGGGGTTCTGTTCAGTATGATAGGAATTATGTATTTTTGTGTATTTTTGCAGTTGTTGTAAATAGAGATATTTTCTGTACCTGAAGAGAATTGGCTTACCACACCCAAGCCATGCATGCAGTCGGTCAAAAAGGGCTTCCGGCTAACTTTTTAACCACTGAAGGGAATTGTATGATTTTGAGTATGTTTGTATTTGGAGTATGCTGATTCTGAAAATGTAAGTTTTTATGTGAATGTGATGTATACTTTTAGAGTTATGAATATTGGGTAAAACTGTGTATTTTCCTGGCTGTGATAATTACTTTAGCTCATTTATATCACAGGCAGAGGGGAGGATTTTGCTGTAATGAATGGGAGTGTCAGATATTGTTGTATTGTTTTGATTGGTTTGTGTCCGTTGTATGCCTGTGTACCATCAGGTCCAGGGGGTGTGCCTCTGGCCTGGGGAATTGTATAAATTGTGAGTCCTTGCTTCCATTAAACAGATTCCTCCTTTTTTTTGGTCCTCCTTAATAATGTTGTAGCTCTCCTCTGCACTTTTTTCTATCTGTAAAACTGGTGCCCAAAATTTCACAAGTTGGATGGGACCAAAGATCAGCTACAATAACCACTACATGGTAATGTATTGGTTATGGTGCTTAGAGTGCCCATTTAAGTGGAAAAATGGAATTTGGGTTATTTGCTGCTACATTTTCCTCACATACCTCACAGTCATGGTCAATATGCTTCTCTTCCTTTGATCAGCATTTTGGAAAAGAGAGTAGAAAATATTATTAGAAGACTAATTATTGGTTCATTTATGTAAGCCAACTCATTATTTGAGTATTTTAACAGGCTGAGCTTTAGTTTCAGAATGCCTATTCATGTTAAAAGTTAAAATTCCATCCACACACTGTGTAGAAGCAAATCTACCCCTTTTTGTAAAAGTATTTTAAATGGTTGTTTACTCTGTTTTCATTGCAGCCCTGATTTTTATATCCTGTGATTGAACAGACAGGCAAGCTCAGAGGACTGCAATGTAAAATTACCTTGCCAGTTTGTGTTAGTATCTCCTAAAACGGTACAACAGTCACAAGAATCCATACTTTCCCAAATTTCTTATGATTTGTCTCTAGCTTCAGGCTGGGAATTCTCTCTGTATGTTAGAAAATTAGTGAACTCTTTTATCAAAGATACTAAACAACATTATAACATGTCTACATATATTTGATAAATAAATTCTAGTTTTCTGTCTTATTATTGGAATATAAACTGGAAATTTATTTTCCTCATTTATACACTTTGTTCACCCTCATCAATCTTGTCTTTATGTTTTATGCATAATACTGCTGTAGAACATGTTGGTCCTCTGTATATAAAAAACAAATATGTCAATGGCTTGTTAATTGCTTAATTGAAAAAACAAATAATTGCCCAGTTTACTAATTTTAAAAAACAAAATAAAAAAAACCCTCCAGGACCGAATTTAACGTCTCAAAAAAAGGTTTAAATAATACTTTGGGTAGAATACACCCTGCCCTTACCTTTTGTGCCACTTTATCCCTCTCCCTCTAGAATGTAAGATCGTTTTAACAGTGTCCTCAACACCGTCTGTTCCTGTACATCCAGCTCACCTTGTTGCAAATACATGTCTGTTAGTCCACCTATTGTTCAACGCTATAGAATTTGTTGGCACTGTATTAATAATAATTAAAAGGACCAGAGTCAGATTAAGATTGCCCAGGGAAGGGCATCAAGATCGAAGCTATGCAGGAACCCAGATTGGGGCCCCTCCTACCACCCTGGGCTCTCTTTCTGTGAATGTTGTGTATGTCCAAATGTATGTAGGTGGGTAAGAGCCAGGCAGTCGCCTAGGGCGCAACATTGAAGTGGGCACCCTGAGCCCAGATTGTTGGTACAGTGCAGATCTCTGTATGTGCGGCCGGTGCAGTGCCCCTCATGCTGTGCCGCCTGTATAGCAAGCCTCAGGCTGCACAGCATCACTGCTGTAAGGGAGATGCCTCGAGGCTGCAGTGACGTCTGGGGCGCATCAGCCTGCAGGGGCACCCCAGCACATTAGCTAGTTGAACACCTGGCACAGAGATGGTCCATCTCTTTGCAGAGTTTGCACATCAGGAAGGGAACAGGAGGCATTCAGCCTTCAGCTACTTGCATGGCTCTTCTCGCAAATCATGGTTTTCAGAGTCTTGCCGAGGTTTCCTCGGCAACGCTAGATACCACGTGGTGCCAGGGCTTGTGAGAAGAGCTTACACCTGGCAGAGTCACAGAGGTGAAGGCTGAGAGCCACTAGAGCGCCACCGGACCACCATGGTATGTGCTGCCCCCCTCCCTGGATGCAACTAAGAAACAGGGAGGGGGAATACATTTAAAAAAATACATATGTATAATAGAATTAAAGGGCTGTTCCCCTCGCAAGACTCAGACCCTATTCTAACCTACCAACTCTCTCTTTCACACTACACAAACACACACAATGAATCCCTACACACACTCGCAATGCATGCCTACATACACAGACACACGCATAATGCATCCCTTACACACACACAAACACATACTGCAATGCATGCTTTACACACACACACACAAACACAATGCATCCCTTGCACACATACACAGAAACACACTCTGCATTCCTTACACACAGAAACACACACTGCTTCCTTTGCACACACACAAACACAATGTATCTCTTACACACACACTCAATGCATCCCTTACAGACATACGCACTGCATCCCTTACATAGGCACCCTTAAAGTGGCAATGGTAGAGATCACAATGCTCCTTCTCTGTAATGAGGAATTGCAGAGCCGTGCAGGGATATCTTTTAATCCCTCTGCTGACTTGAGGAGGGCTGTCTAAAGACTGGAGCTCCAATGGAACTCTGTCTGAGCCCAGGCCCTAGGCGGCAGCCTTGGTCACCTAAAAGGTTAACCAGTTCTTAGAAGGGCACACTAAGAACTTTTCAGGGCAGGAATGAGGCAGCCAAAGATACCAATGGAAAAAAGATGGAGATTAAGGAAATGTATGGGAAAAGCACATAACACAAAGAGGAAACAAAAGGCTAAAGGTAAGTTTGAGGTGACAGAGCCAATTTAACCATACCAATTTATACAAGCAATGGGTGACTATAGGCTAAAAGCAGTGAGATGCAAAAAAATCACTGCCACCCACTACTTATGGGGGGTTGCCAGGGCACTCCTGGCACCATTACCACTGCAAGCAAATGTATACATTAGTAAAGACATTTTCTCACCTGTCATTTAAACTAGACCTATATGCTGACTGACATTTGATTGACAGGGGAGATCTTAAGAACCCTCCTAAACGACATTCTCCTTCACACTGAAATACAATATACAGCACTGGTGCTCTGTTTACCCCTCTAGCAAGCACATCTTTCTATGGTTAATGTTAGTCAGTGTCATAAAGGAGGACTGTCCTTCTTGGGAAAGTATCTCCAAGCCGGGGCAACAAATCATAAAACAGGCAGGACATAGTTGTCATATGAAGTGATTTCAACGCATAACTTATCTCTATGATACATTATTTATTCATTACGGGGGGGGGGAGAATTAGGCGTAATTTAAAGTGAACAGGTTGACTTTAAACGAAATTATCAATGAAAAAGCAATTTATTGTCACACTGCCATGGATGTATTATTGTTTCATGATAGTGTGACTGCAATATATGACTTTTTTCCTTCTTTATTTTAATGTTGCAAAAATGTGTGGAGTTATGCCACTAAAATACTTAATATATACCTGTGGTTTGCATTGGGGTCTGTGCGGTGGACTGTTGGTCTTGCACCAGCACCACTACTGAGAAAAGCATGTTTCAGGTGTGCCCCCAATTCCCTTCTTATCTGCCGTATATAGATATAATTTCACTTCTTCAAATGCTAGAAGTGGAATTGTCTGGCATAAATCTTCATTGTAGGACTGTGTGAGCTAATCATTAGTGATGAGCATGGTTGATTGTGTACTTATTATAACTGCCTTATTATATATATATATATATATATATACACACATAAATTTAATATATAACAGGTAATAAATATATTCAACAATGACAGGTGCATTCTGTGCTTAGGTATATTGCCATAGATCTCGTCAAAGATTTTAGACAGAATGAAGATTTGACTGTGTCCCTGAGGTAATTCCATAATTGCATTGCTCTGTAGGAAAAAATACCAAATAGCGTGCTAGTACTGGATCAGAGGTTATAGGAGGTGGGAACAGCCGGGGAGAACCTTCAACTCAGGTAGGATGGGAGCTTCCCAGAAATGCTCTTATGACCAAGGCTGGAAAGATGAAGAGTGCGTTGGGATTCCAGCGACAGCCAGTTTAGCTCTTTTAGCATGTCACAACGGTGGGTAAAGTAATTAAATTCTAGTACAAAGCGGCAGAATGAATTATATAACATATTAAGTTTATGAAGGTGGGTTTGCGGTGTGGGTGCATACACTACAACCCCATAATCAATTACCGGCATTAGCATTTGTGGCACTGTTTCCTTACTGTAGGGCTTAGGCAGGATTTGTTCTGTACAGGGAACCTAGTTTTGGGTAAAGTTCTGAACATATTTTTTTCAATGTGAAGGTCAATAGATAGATTGGGGTCTAGCAACATACCTAGATATTTTAAAGAGCAGACTGCTGTCAGTGTGCTATTTGAATTTGTTCTGATACACAGTTGTTGATTTTGTAATTTATGTAATTTAGGTACAGTTCCAAATATCATTGTAACGGTTTTGTCAGTGTTTAGGAAGAGTTTGTTATCCGCTATCCATTTTTCTACCTCTGTGAAATGGTTTTGGAGCACAGCCTCAAGCTGCGGTAGCTTGGGTTTACTAGCGTAGATTACAGTGTTGTCTGCATACATGTGTACAGTTGAGGATTTGCAGATGTTAGGCAGATCATTTATAAATAATGTGAATAGCAGGGGGGCGAGTATGGAGCCTTGGGAAACACCAAACGTGACTGCAAGAGGGAGGGAAGCGCTATCAGAAATGGCCACATATTGCAATCAGTCTGAAACATACGATCAAAACCAGGTTAGTGGACGATCACCAATGCGGGAGTTTTTAAGTTTTTGCAAAAGAATGCCGTGGTCTACTGTGTCACAGGCCTTGGCAAAATCAAGGAAAATAGCTCCAGTTAAGTCTCCTTGTTCCATGCCAATTTGGATGTCATTGCAAACTTTTAAGAGGGCAGTTGAAGTTGAGTGATTTGGACGAAAGCCTGATTGATCAGGGGTCACATAATTTGATCGTTGATAATACTCACATAGTTGCGCGTGGACACATTTTTCCAAAATCTTTGACACTACAGGGAGCTATGATATCGGGCGATAGTTAGATACCAAAGTATTGTCACCACTTTTATGTGTAGGTACAAAGTTTTCCAAAGTTTGGGTACGTATCCTGACACCAGGGATTCATTGATAAGGGTAGTGACAGGTTTAGCAATTGCTGGCGCACTGAGCTTCAGCAACATTGCTGGGATTTGATTTGGTCCACTCTGGTTTTTCATTTTTAAATTATTAAGATGTTTATTAACGACATTAACAGGCACAAAATGTAATTTCTCTAAATGAGGATTTTGAAGATTTGTCAGGGCATGATCTTTATTTGCGGTCTAAAAATGAGTGTCATTTGTTATCTTAGCAACCAGGGTGGTAGCACATCCAACAAAATAATTATTAAAGGCATTTGCTACATCTAGGGGGTGTTGCAGTGTTTGACAGTTTTGACAGTGGATGGTTGGGAGTGGATTGTGGGGGTTTGTATGCTATTTATGATTTTCCAGAAGTTTCTTGGGTTTGATAGGTGGTTGTTCAACTTTTCACTGAAATATTTGGCCTTTGCCATTTTTGTTTGTTTTGTGCATGCATTTCGCCAATGTCTGTAAGTACAGTGATCGTTCATGGAGCCAGAACGCTTGAACTTTGACCACAGTGCATCTCTAACCTGGTACATTTGAATGAGATCAGCTGTAACCCAGGGCAGGTGTGTCCCTTTTAGTCACACTTTACGCAGAGGGGCATGCAAATGCCAAACAAGCAAGAGCTTGGACTGAAAAAATGCAATTGCAGAGTCTAGATCTGGTACTAGACCTAATCTGTGCCATGGTATGTTCTTGAGATTATTTAAAAATGATTCAAGATTTAATTTTTTTGAAAGACCTGGTTATTATACATATATATCATGTATATCTCATTGTCGGTGAATAGAGATATGAAGTAATATCTAAAAACATCTATCTATACATTTACCAGTAATTTCCTAGTACTGTGTGCAGGTGTATGCTATGTAAAGTGCCCCATCATGTCTCAATTGCGTGATGAATATACTTTGAGAGATCATGTGGTCTTCAGTGATCATATGAGATACCGGGCAGTGAAAAAAGTGCCTACTAAATACTTTTTTGAAGTCCAGACAATGTAAAATAATGAGACAGTCATTCAAAAAGTATAATGCTATCATTTCAATATGTTCAAACTTGGAAAGAGAAATTACTCTGAAAATAACCAAATTGCACACCAATTCAACTTGAAAAGGTGAAAACAAAAGCTCTAGTTACTAACATGACTGCAGTAAAGCCACTTTTGTTCATCCTCTCTGACTCCGTGTCAATTACAGAAGCTAATAGGTAGTTATTTGCAAATTCTAGAAGGTCAAATACAGCTTGGCAATCTAAGCACACATAGCCCCTGTGACGAGAGCAATCTCGCCACATTGCATTGGAGAAGCCTGGTTGCTCGCCTAAAAAAAAAAAAAATACACTATGTAAGACACGTTACAATAAAACAATACATTTAACATATCCCCAGATTGCTCTCGTCACAGCCCCGTTTTGATATACTAAATAATGTGAAGAGATAATTTGTTTTTCAAAATGAGAACAAATTCTGCAGGTTTTTCAAACCAGATTACAAAGGCTGGGTCAAACATTTTCCACATCAGAAAGGCGTCCATCTTTGCTGAAGGCTTTAATGTAACGTGTAAAGCTGTGGGTGGTATCTGTTTCTCAGAAATTCATCAGATTTGCAGCTGTGCCTACCATCATTTTATATAAATGTTTGCCTAACCCCAGTCTGTTCTGACAACGTTTTCTTACATAGACGTCAATGCTTGGTGGCCTTTCATTGGATTATCTGGCAGCCACGAATAGGATGATATGGCAGCCACAAATAGGATGATATGGCAGCCTGGAATAGGTGTTGCATAAACCACTACCAAAGAGGGTTTGGAGTGAGAAAGGCAATCTGGGAACATGCTGGACATAATAAATGGAAATGAAAATGGGACAGAAAAAGATCACATCTGGGAATAGAATTAGGAAGCAGGGGTATCCCAAGCAACATAATTAATGGATGCAAGAAAATGGATAACATGGTCAGCTCACTCAAGCAGGTCAACAAAGGCACTGTAGTTGTGTAGCCCACAGATTAAGTTTAGGGGATAAGTAACCACTATATAGGTATATGATCTGGAAATCCAGATATTAGGAAACAATTATCAGGAAACATTTTTAGTATGGCAGGCACATTCTGACAAATCCCTGCATACCAGTACAAACAATCACAAGCAGGTCCTAAATTACACATGCCTTTCGACGCTGACAACACTACCACCATGTCATTCCTGAGAGGTGTCAAAGTGCACATTTCTGGTTATTTTACGAGGAAAGGTATTCTGCAGAGTATAGTCCTTCACTGCAGGCTTTTTGCTGTAAACACTGCCTTTTCAGAGAAAAAGCAGAGTTTACAGTACAGCCTATGAACAGTTCTACTGCACACTCCTCAGACAGCCACTAGAGATCCTTCCTGGACCAGTGATGCACAGTGTGCAGCACTAACATTCAGTGTCTCCACCCTCTGTGTGCAGACACTAAACCTTTCCCACATAGATGCATTGATTCAATGCATGTCTATGAGGAGATGCTAATTAGTCAGGGTGACGTTTGGCGTAGTACTGTAAATATGGTGAGTTTTTAATATATTAAAGGAGTGGAAGGAGGGTCAGGGGGGCTAAATGGTGTTTTTAACATTATAGGGTCAGGAATTCATGTTCATTGGCAACAGAGTAACAAGGCAGGGGTTAAAAAAACAATCCATACTCCACAACTTCTAATGCACGTTTTCTTCGGTAGGCAAATGTAGCAGTGCATGTGTTACCTAGGAGACTCCTGTGTTTTCTAGGTACTTTGGGTAATCCTGGAATAGGTACATTGTAAAATTTTAGCACACTCACCTTGTGGTGTGACATACTCTTACACACTCAGAGCCCCAGAATCAAGTTTCATAAAACCAGGTAAGTATCTTAATAGAATTGCAATACACTCCAACCCAATATGTGCCTAGGCGCTGGAAGGTACTGACAGTGGGGACAAAAGTCCATATTGGCACAGTGTTTTCCTTAATATACTGTCTCCCAGAAATGTCACTGAATTACCTATATTTTTTTTCTTCACACCATGCTAATGTTGCATCACTTGTGAGGATCAAGGACAGAAATATTGTTTTGTCTGGAGCCAAAGGGAAAGCATCAGGTAATGGTCTATAGAGAAGCAGGGACAAATACTGGCTAGGTTAGAGTCAAAGATGCTGCTTGCAGCTTTTCTAGGTGACAGTGTTTGTTAAGCACAGTGAATAGACACACAGAAATTGAATTTAGTAGAGCCATGTCTTGATACATGATGGTCAAAGCCAACATTTTTTACTCTAAGGCAGAGTGTATGACTACACAGATTAGAGTAAAAAGGAGTGTGTAGGCTCTTTATTTTACACACTAGAATATAGCAACAATAACGAAAATCTCAGGTATGTCACTCACCAGGAACAAGAGCTTACAGGTGCCTAACTGGACAAAAACATAGCATCAGGGTATCAGAGGCATTCTGCTTTCATTCTATGAACTGGAATGTCAGCAGTTTACTCTTGAGTTACAAAGGTTCAAAAATTAAGTCAGTGATGAACCTGCGATAAAAATCAGTAAACCGCATGAACCTCTAAACTGCGATATTGTCAGTTGTTACATGCTAGACCGAGATCATGGCGTGCTACTAACTTAACATTTTTCACATTTGTTGGGTGTTTGTATGTAGCATTCATAGTTCTATTGCTGGTTACATATGCAATGCTCTGAAATGGACAAACAGACAGAAATACAGACGATAGCAATATCTCATTAACAAACATATTTAACAT
This sequence comes from Pelobates cultripes, assembly GCA_933207985.1. Classification (NCBI taxonomy): domain Eukaryota; kingdom Metazoa; phylum Chordata; class Amphibia; order Anura; family Pelobatidae; genus Pelobates; species Pelobates cultripes. Next base: position 133,833,879 of record OW240919.1, on the reverse strand, counting down.
ATCGTTTGAACATACATATGTACCCTATCATTTCCCATTTGTATCAATAAATAAGTTTCACAACATCTTGGAATTACGCCTTTAAACTTTCTAAATTGTTTGTTTAAGTGTGCTGTGTAACAGCGGAAAATTGAGTATTTATAGGTGAGCTGACATCATGGCTAAACAAATGAGTGAACGCTTGCTTACTTTCACAGTGGAAAACTATTAAGAGCTTGATTGAGCATCAGTCATTTTTTCTTGTGTGTGCAAGTGATGCATATTTGTTAGGCCAGTGTTAGAAATCAAGACTTTTTCGAATTACTCTGGAAAAATGCCAAATCTGTTCTCTAAACTAAACATGCACTCTGAAGCAAAAGAAAAAAAATATAGAGGATTTTCAAATATCCTACAGAGTCTAATAACAGCTGTTGAGCGGATTTATGGGTATTTTATTTTTTTTATTATTTTTAACATGCTCAGATTGCATTTCAGATTGATGGATGACAAGATGCAAGTGCCAGTTTTTTTAAATAACAGTTCAGTGACTTTATAAAAATTAGTATTAATACAATATTTATACATCAGTTTTTTCATTGAATTATATCATGAACAATGATTCTTCTAGACTACAAAAGTGAAATAAAATGGCCTTTTTATTGTGACTAAGCCTCATGCATGCTGGGCCGGATACCCCTAAGGCCTCCAAGGCTGTGGCCTGGTGGTGGAAGGTGATAGAGAGGAGGTTTTAAAGACCAGCCTATCGGGAGTACAGGACACTGTAATAAATTGAGCTAAAGTATACTTGCGCTGTGTGCCTGTGCTCCTGTGGGACACCTCTTTGGCCTACCAAAATTTAGTAAATCAATTTACATATTTGTTTCTCCTCCAACATGTTGTGCCAGGAAACTCTGGGAAGCTGTCATTCATAAGGACAGCCCTCTTCTTCCCTACCACTTGTGATCTGCATGTGTTAAGGTATATGTTAAAAAAGCAACATACATTTTTCCACAATGTCCTAATAAGGCCAATCCATCCTATTCTATAGAAGTGTGAGGATGAAAAGCACTATTGACAGCACCAGGGGTCTGTCACAGTTTGGAGTTAATTGTTTACCACTCAGCTCTTGATAAATAGCCATATTGCTATAATTAAGATTCATGTAAGTTGTTTTATTGTTCAGAAAACAAAGATATATCGAACAGTGCAGATATGCATTACACACAGATTGCCTTTAACATGTGCCTCTTTATACCTGTCATGCTCACTCACATTTCTGGCAGTGTTTCTGTTTCCAGTCTCCACTCCAGTGGTTCCAACGCCGGCCGCTGTAGCCCCGCCCTCTTTTATTACACGGCACGTGCACGGTGACGTAATGACGTCATTTCGTTGCGTGCGTGCCGACTTCATGACGCCGATGATGTCATGGCTTTGCCAAAATGTCCGGATTCAAATGTTTTGGGGGCATGGCTTCCAATTTAAAGAGCCAACCTATAAAAGGCTTGTTCACACATACTTTGCCTTGTTTTGGTTATTTTGTTAGTTACTAATAGTGCTTTACATCTGGTTTTCTACTTGGTATTTTGACCTTGGCTATCCTGACTACTCTCCATTCTCCTATTTTGACTCGGCTCATGTACCTCGACTATCCTAATATCTGGTTTCCTGATTTGGCTTCTATACCTTCTTTTCATGATTTCTGGCTCCCTCAACCCTGGCTTGTTCTTGACTATTCTCTAGCTGTCTAACAGAGTCCGGCCACTCTAAGGTTCGGTATACGATTTTTTAAAAACATCCTGCGTGTTGGGTCTCATTGGAGTCCTGACAATACCCCCAAATACACACTGTAGCCCGTATCCCGTCCAAACACACCCTGCAGCTTCTATATTCTCCAAACATACATTAAAGCCTCTATCCCCCAAATACCCACTACAGTGCATATTCCCATTAAAAAACACACACATACAGCCCCTATTTACATACATAGAAATACTGCACAGCAAATGGCCACATCCATACATGCAATCCTAAAAGAGCCTGCAAGCAGCATCTCCCCCAGGCATACAAACCAACAAGCAGCCTGAATCACATACACAACCCCTCAAGTAGCATCCCCACACACACATCCCCACAAGCAGAATCCCCAGAAACAAGCTACACCAGAAGTAGGAGATGAAAATGATGTGGTAAATGAAGGCATCAGTACTGCCAGTTGTGGTAGGAGCTGTAACTTCCAAGTTGGAAGATTGGCCACAGCAGATTCCAGATGGGACAACTGAGATTTCCGTCTAGAAGAGTGCAGTTCTAGGAACCGCTAAGATATTACAAAGGACACTCAAACTACCAAGTGTTTTGCAGATGCCCGAGAATGAGGAATACACAAAATATTACCCAGAAGGGTTAGAAAATGTATTTTTTATATATAGATATAAATTAATGAAGGAACGAGCGTGCATTAAAGAAACTGGCCTTGGGACAGCTGAGAGGGTAAATCTGGCCCTGCATGCAAACTTATTCATTAAAGTATGATTTTTACAAAAAAAAAAAATTCATTTTGTGCATATCAGATACATTTTGAGGTTAAATTCCCAAAGGTTTCATGATCCTGGTATTTGCTTGAATTACTAAATTCAAACTGTCTATGCAAGCAGTAAATAAATTAAAGAATCATGATCCCCTACTATGGACCAGGAAGGATTGAATAATATGGTGCACTCACTCACAATAGAAACATGGAGTTTAAGATATTAGGGTTCCTGAGGAACCACTGTAATGATTGGAACTCCTCATTGGTCCTACACTGTCAATTTTAAATGTTCTAAACTGTCTTGATAAGCTACTCTTTGTAGGTTACATTTTCTGTGATAGGTAGACAGATTTTAGGTTCTAGGTTATAGTCATAATCACTAGTGATAACAACTCCAATTTCATAGCCAGCTTTTAGTCGAGAAGGAATAAACATGTAAAAGGGATGAAGAAATAGAAGTGGTTACTTTCACAACACCAACAAGAGGCATCGATTAATAATGAATCTGTCTCCTTGTTAATTGCTCCATTTAAAAAAAATCAAAAATTAAAAATTAAAACAACAACTTTAGAATAGATGAGAGATAATTAAGTTGGGTTCTTTCTAATATTTATCATAATAATAATGACAATGGTAGCACACTTGTATATTCAACTATTTAATTTGAGCATTATTTATGATCTTTTGTTCAATACTTTATGATGTCATGTATTGAAAATACTGTTTACTGTAATTATGGACAACAATTTCAATTATTACTGCATGTACGTGATAACGTAGAATGTTTGCCCATACTTGGCCAGTTTCCAAACTGGCAGAATTGGGATTGTCGTGGTCTTTTTTTTTTTTTAGTTATTTATTTTTTGCACTTGGCTAGTTCTCTATATATTGCCCTTCACCTGCTGAATCAATTATCTCTGAAGAAATACCAGACTGAACATGAAACATATCAGAGTTATGTAATCCGCCCCCCTTGCATCCCATAGCCAGGATGCTACTTCAGTAATGGTCCCCTTTTATGTATTTATTGTAGATTGAAATGTTATTTTTTTTTTCTTCTCGAGAAACAATCTGACATTTTCAGTCAATGGCATAATAAATAGCTCAAATTCTTTCTGTTTTACATTTAACATGCTCACACTATGTTAATATGTACTTTCTACTTTAAATATGAATTGGTTGTTCCATGTAATATCTCTTTAAGTAAAGAGTAGATTCATTGCCTGCTTTGTTTTTGAGTGGCCTGAATTAGTAATCTGTTTGAAAACACACCAAACTTATATCCAGCATCCATCAAAATCAGCCCAGTTGTCTGCCATAACATAGCAAGCAGCAAGGAATCTAGGAGGACTGTGCAAACAGCATGAAGCCAATCATAATATGTAACTATTACTTACCCCTAGTGTCAGCTAAACTGCTGCACAGTGGCTGCGTGTTAGAGCCATTGGAATGAGACAAATCATTGCACTTCTCAACAAATACATTGTGTTCCCTGCTAATGAGGATAAAGTATGTGCCCGAAGTAGCTGTACTGTGTCACACTAACTGCTCAGTCACAAACTTATCTTTCAACAACAATAATTTCTCTTTCAGTAGTCAAAGAAAGAGGTCAAGTTTTTAAAAAAGGAGTATTAAAATATCTACAACTTCATCCTGCTAGACAGAGCATTTTCAACCACAGGCAGAAGTATTTCTTGATTTTAGCATTGTTAATCAATATTAATAATATTTTTAATAGACTAATGATTTTCACTGTTTAGTTAGCCATTCCAGCTACAGCATCCTTCTATCAACAGTGTAGAGGTTGACTTGGTGGGCAGAAAAATGAGACAGCCATTCAAGTCCCAGCAGTCTCCCCATTAAGAATGGGTTATTCGAGACCTCTAGTTTAGATTTCAGACTTGATAGAGACTACAGCAGCATTTTTCAGCAGACGGGTGTGCATGTGGATGCAAGCAATGGTCAATAGGTTGATAAAATAATTTATTTTCTTTTTTTTTTTTCTTTTCTTTTTCAGCCTTACTTGATTAATGTAATGTTGAATAAATTATTTCTACCCTATTTTTTCCAATGTTATGTCAAGTCACCTGGGTTCAAAGATGAACAATACTTCTTTCCCCCCCCCCGACCCACACACACACACACACATCTACCAAACTGCATCACTGCCCATCCCCATCATACAATGTTTTGCTCATAACCATTACAATACCTGAAAAGGAAAATCATCAAGAAGTAGTGTACCTATGAATCTGATAGGTTGGTTACCTTATATTGCTCCTAGTTGATTTTCCTTTTTCTCTGTCTAATTTGATATTCCAATTTCTTTAGGATAATAAATATAACCTTTCAGTAACCCCTTCCAATTGATCTCTTCTTTTGCATTGCCCCCATTTAGTGTTCCCCCCTAAATCCCCTTCCCCTTCTGCATATTCACCTTTATCCTATTTATATTACCTTCTGTCAGTGCCACTGATGACATTGTAACTCACACTCACTATTCCCATCATTAAATCCATATCTCCTCATCCTACTTCAGGCCTTTTTTTTAATCCACATCCCTACCTCATCCTAGTATCCCACTGAGATTTCATGGAAGCAATTATGGTGGTGAAAACTGCAGTTAACCAAATAAAAACATGCATTCTCATGGATATGTAGGATTCTGAGTAATCTGCCAGTAGGCTGATGCCTACTCTACTTACTGCCCCAGGCCAAATTTTGCTAGACTCGCTCTATATTATCCCTTTAACCTAATGGGGCACTATAGGCACCCAGACTACTGCAGCACATAGAAGTAGTCTTGGTGCAATTTCGCTGTCACATTAGTCCTGAAATGTAAAAAATTGCAGTTCCAGAGAAACTACAATAATTACATTGTAGGACTAAGACTGACTCTAGTGGCTGTCAGAGGGCGGGGCCTGACGACCATGCCAGACGGACGCATCCCATGTAAGCTCCGGCACTTAAATTGCTATAATGCGAACATTATGCCGTCCTCATCCCCACTGACAACTCTACTTCCCCCCCATGGTGCTCCTGGATCAAGAGGGGATGTCCATAAGTGTGTCTGATGTCTCTGGTGTCCACACTGACGGAGAGCTGGCTCAGAGGCCTGGTGCGACTAGAGTTGTAGGGAGGCGGCCGATCCCATGCCCCTGATCCGTGCTGCTTAACTTGCGGTCTGCTTTGTTATTAATGGTCCGTGTTTGGTAGTTTTATCTACCAAATGAGGAAAATCAAAAGTAATGAAACAAAAGGTGTAGTTTCTTCACACCCCGGTCTACACAGAGCACTCTATTGCATGGCTGAGGGTGCGCGGCACTACCGCAACTCAAGCAACACGCACCCCGTCTCACTCGAAAAGGCGGACGCTGCGTGCTTCTCCGATTCGTGCAGAAGATATTCTGATGCCCTGTCCCTCTGAAAAGACTGGTTGAGTTCTTATGGGCAGTGGTGAAAACGCAAGTGGGAATCATGGTGCAGAGAGCCAAGTCTAGCAACATATATGATGGTCTGAGAGGCATGGCTGTGTGAAGGACGAGAAACCCATTCTTGCTTGGGCCCACACGACAAGACAACTTAACTGGTCTCTCTGGCATCGAGTGCTGGAGCTGCTTTTGTTCTTTCCCAATGAGCAGCTGGCTTGTTTCTCCTTATCTGCTTGCAGGCCCTTCAGTTCTTACTTAAATGGAGATCATCTGGAGCTCTCACTCTATGACAAAGCCATTTGAAAAAGTTTATAGTTACTCTCTCTCTCTTACTTCGAATCTCCGCTCAGTGCATATGCTTTGCTCACCTACTTGTTTCCTGCCTTCAACTCTAGTACTAATTTGATCTTGAATTTAAAAAACAAATGCGCTGTTTCCTCTACTTACCTTGTTTGCTGGATAAGATTTTTTTCTTTGCCGACTTTACAATGTCTGAAATACTATGCTGTTTCTGCTCAGCACATCAATAATAAGGAGTTAAAATCAATCAATAAATAAAACTAGTGGCAATCAGACAGCCACTAAATGTTCATCTTGCTTGCTAGACACCCAACATCCATTAAATCCCCACAGAAAAGCATTGCAATCAATAGCACTGCAGCTCGCTGTGCATGCGCAATAGCCCTCTTCCCTGTTGGATGACATTGGAGGAGGAAGAGCCCCAGATCATCGATGAGGGAGATTGACACTGGAATCAGCTGAGTACAGAAAGGGTTTATTAATCCTTTCTGAGCCGTAGGGGAGAAAGGGAGGACAGAGGAAACTATAGTGTAAGTTATACAATTTTGTATTCCTTACACTGTAGAATCCATTGAACTACTTATTCAGAAAACACTAAATATAATTACACAATCCTACAGTAAACTATTGAAATAGCTGAACATTGCACATTTCTACTTTGAGACACATAATCATTTTTAAAACAATTATACTCTTGGCAGAACTGCAACAATATTATAACACATTGCTTTGTTAAGTAAAAAAGCTATTGTAGCTTCATACACAGATTATTTACATATATGAGACGAGATGCAGATTTATTTGTTTTGTCATGAAGAGGACTGTGATTATAACAGTATGTAGTAATGATTTCAGTACAGACTCATTGCCATTAATTTCTTAAAAGGACAGAGAATCTGGTGAATACATCTGAGTCAATTTAGATTCTGTCTAAATGGCTACATGTTCCTGTATCTTCTTGAAACAGAAAAAAGACCACAAAAGGGCAAAAACGTAATAAAAACACAAAATAAAGTGAAATATAAAGGTTATATACAACCTGAGTAAATAATCACAAGATATTCTGCAAATAAATAAAAATATATGTAGTGCAGTATGTTCAGTGCAAATGTCAGGTGGGGGTGGTAGAGAACTCACTGAATAGATGTATAATCAGACATGTCTCCCTTTCAAATAGGGTAAGGAAGTATAGACTGGTGGACTTCCAGAGGATCCTCGGCCTCCTGGCCATCAGCACCAGCAGGGGTGGGGATATCTGCCCCCATCTCCTCTGATATTAAAACTCTGAAATGGAGGAAGATTATTATTATGTTATTTATATAGCGCCATTAAATTCCAGAGCGTTTTACAATGGGTGGACGAACAGACATGTAGTTGTAACCAGACAAGTTGGACACACAGGAACAGAGGGGTTGAGGGCCCTGCTCAATGAGCTTACATGCTAGAGCGAGTGGGGTAAAATGACACAAAAAGGTAAGGATAGTATTAGACGAGTGACAGTTGCAGAAGAGGAATCAGTCAGGAGCTATTAACAGTTTAATTGATTCGCTTTTATGAAGAAGTGGGTTTTTAACGAATTTTTGAAGGAGTGGAGACTGGGTGGGCATCTAATGGAGGAGGGAAGCGAGTTCCATAGGAACGGTGCAGCTCTCAAGAAATCGTGAAGGCAAGCATCAGAAGTGGGAGTACAGACAGAAGATAGACGTAAGTTTTCAGCAGATCGTAAGGGCCTAGACGGGAAATACTTGTGTATAAGGGAGGATAGATAGGTGGGAGCAGCATTATGTAGCAATTTGAAAACTAGAACCAAAATTTTAAATTGAGCTCTATATTTTATAGAAAGCCAATGTAGGGACTGACAGAAGGGTGAGGCATGGGAGGTGCGGGCAGACAGAATGATGAGCCTCGCTGCTGCATTCATTATGGACTGTAAAGGCGCAAGTTGGGAGCACGTAAGACCACTGAGAAGCGGATTACAGTAGTCAAGTCGAGAAAGGAAAGTGGAATAGAAACAACACCTTAGTCGCATCTGGCGTTAAGTAAGGGCAGATGCGCTCAATGTTTTTGAGATGGAAATGACAGGATTTGGCGATAGATTGAACATGAGGCTTGAAGGAGAGGTCGGAGTCAAAAAGAACACCTAGGCAGCAAGCCTGCGTGGTGGAGCTGATGGTAGCAACGTTGACTTGGAGGGAGACAGACACAGGAGTAACAACACTTGAGGGAGGAAAGACCAGAATTTCAGTTTTGGTCAAGTTTAGTTTAAGGAAGTGGGCAGCCATCCAGTTAGAAATAGCAGAGAGGCTGTCAGAGACACTAGTCAAGAGGGACGGGGAGAGATCAGGAGAGGACAGGTAGATTTGCGTGTCATCTGCATAGAAATGATATTGGAAACCAAAAGGAGCTAATGAGTTTACCAAGGGAGGCAGTATAGATGGAGAACAGTAGGGGACCAAGGACTGAACCTTGGGGGACACCAACAGAGAGGAGTTGGGGAGAAGAACCAGAGCCAGAGAAAGAAACACTGAAAGAGAGCTGGGAGAGGTAGGAGGAGCACCAGGAGAGAGCAATATCTTGTATACCGATATTGCGGAGGATGAGAAGAAGCTGTTGATGATCAACAGTATCAAAAGCCGCAGAAAGGTCAAGGAGAATTAGGATAGAGTAGTGACCACGAGATTTTGCAGCGAGTAGATCATTGGATACTTTGGTCATTGCCGTTTCCACAGAGTGCTTAGTGCAGAAACCAGACTGAAACGGGTCTAGCAGAGAGTTGGACTCGAGGAAGTCTGTCAATCTCGCATACATAATTCTTTCAAGGATCTTGGATGCAAAAGGCAGTAGCGAGATAGGATGATAGTTGGATGGGGAGTTAGGGTCAAGATTGGGCTTCTTTAGAATTGGGGTTACAGTTGCATGTTTGAAGGGCGATGAAAATATACCAGAGGAGAGAGAGAGATTGAGAATTTTAGTGAGAGGTGGAGAAAGAGAAGACAGAGTACGGATGAGATGGGAGGGAATTGGATCTAGGGAGCAGGTGGTGGGATGGGAGGACTGGAGCAGAGCAGAAACCTCTTCCAATGTAGCAGGTGCAAATGAACATAGAACAGCAGAGGGAGTGAAGTTAGGGGAAGTATTGTAAGGGGAAGAAGAAAGATGACAGATCTCTTTTTTGATTGTAGAGATCTTGTCAGTGAAGTGAGTTGCAAAGTCTGAGGCGGTCAAGTTAGTTGGTGGAGGAGGAACAGCAGGGCGAAGAAGAGAGTTAAATGTGTGAAATAGTCATTTGGGTTTGCAGGAGAGTGTGGTTATGAGGGTATTGAAGTAATTCACTTTTGCAGAGGAAAGAGCCAAGCTGTATGAGCTCAGCATAAATTTATAGTGGAGAAAGTCAAATGCCAGTGAGACTTTCTCCAACACCGTTCAATAGTTCTGGAGCATTTTTGGAGGTATCAAGTGAGCTTGGTGTGCCAGGGTTGTTGTTGGGGGCGCCTGCGGCGTTTAAATGTACAAGGTGCCATGATGTCTAGTTGAGAGGAGAGGGTGGAATTGTAGAAGGAGGTTGCAGAACTAGGACAGGTGAGGTTTGAGATAAGTAAAGAAATGCTCTAGGTCAAGACATTGGAGGTTTCTGTGAGAGTTATGTTCAGATGGTGGTGTCAATTGGGTCATAGGTATGCCAATGTAAAATGTCAGCAGATAGTGGTCAGATAGAGGAAAAGGAATAGTGGAGAGATTAGAGGCAGTACAGAGGTTTGTGAAGGCAAGATCAAGCGTGTTTCCCGCTGTATGGGTTGCTAAATTGGACCATTGCGTAAGGCCAAAGGAGGAGGTTACAGTGAGCAGACGAGAGGCGAGAAGATAAGTAAAATACAATAAACTATACACCATTGCCACAAAGAGTGAAGCAGGATGCCTCTACTAAGATGGCTGCCACTACAGACTTTACTGCAGCCACATCCAAGATGGCCACTGTCACTTCCAAGATGGCTTCTACTTCTCTTAAAGCTACAGCATATAACAATTATGCAGCTGGAACTTGCCACCATCAGTAGGTATGTTGATTGAGCTCATTCAAAATTTAAGAGTGGACGTAAAAAACAATTTCAAAATATATTTTGAGATCATTTATGGTGTTATGGATGGAATTAATAAGCAAATGGAGGAAGTGGAAAACAAACTACACTATCAAGGGCAATCACATCTAGATTTGGTAGACACTGTAAAGACACTTCAAAAACAGGTGAATCAGCAGGAGGAGAAGTTGGCGAATGCTGAAGACAGAAGTAGATGCAACAATCTAAGGATCAGGGAGATCCCTGATAATATTGATATTGTGGAACTACCAAATTATTTTTAAAATATGGTGAGGGCAGTTAAACCAAATGCTACTAATTCTGAACTTTTACTAGACCGTATTCACAGGCTGCCCAAACCTAGAAGTGCACATGCGGCTGCACCCATGTATGTAATAGTGTGATTTCACTTTATCATTACTTCAATCCCGAATCGAACTTGGAAATTAGGCGACTACTTGCTGAGGAAAATAGGAAATTAGCAGAAAGTGCTTTGAATGATTATTTTTCAGACAATATCTGAAGTTCCTGGTGAGGTGGCTTGGAATGCACATAAGGCTGTGTTGCAACGTCATTTCATCTTGAGGGCGTCTCACCTGAAGAGAGTTAATAACAAAGGTTTGAGAACTTTAGAAAAAGAATTATATAATCTAAATCTGGCAAATAAATCTGGCCCATCGACTTCCCTGTCAGCAATGATAGGGGATATCAAGTCAAAAATTAACAAAATTAACTTAGATTGTATCTCTCTCATGGTGAGACGCCTTAAGAAAACATTTTATTTAAAGGGCAATAAGGCCTCAACTCTTCTGGCATCTATACTTCAGCATGCGAACGCACAATCCAAAATAGCCTATTTGCTAAATGATCAGGGGGAAAAAGTTTCTCATCCAATTAAAATTAGTAACCTGTTCGCTGAATATTATAGCAAATTGTATAATCTAAAATTGAATTTGGATATATCTCAGCCTACAGAAGACAAAATTGATCAGTTTTTAAATAGAGTTATATTGCCTCAGGTACCTACAGACAAATTGGAGAGTTTGGAACGTGACATATCGGCAAAGGATATGTCTGAGGCAAACAAATCTATGCCATCAGGGAAGGCCCCTGGTCCTGATGGATTTATTATCTTATATTATAAAACCTTTCCCGAAACTTTCATTCCACATATGGTAAATGTATTTACTTCCTACAAGACCGGAGGGAAGATGCCAGACGAGTCCTTGTGTGCACAGATAGTCGCCTTACCAAAACCATGTAAAACTCCAGATAGATGTCTTAATTTCAGACCTATCTCTCTTATCAATAATGATTCCAAGATATACTCTAAGGTTTTAGCAAATAGATTGGCTAGATTGATTCCGTTAATCATTAATAAGTGTCAAGTAGGTTTTTGTACAGCATAGACAGGCACCAGACGGAACAAGGATATTTCTTAACTTAATACAGCATGTAAATTCCTTTAGGGAGCCATCCCTGCTTCTATCTTTGGATACAGACAAGACACTAAAGTAAATTTAATGTTCCCTCATCCTTTATAAATGCAATTGCGACACTATATAGCAACCCCACAGCCCATGTCATTGCTTCTGGTTTCAGGTCTGATACTTTTTCTTTAACTAATGGAATTAGACAGGGGCACCCTCTATCGCCACTTTTATTTGTTCTCGCTATTGCACCCCTGGCAGAGCTAAACAGATTGAATCCAGAAATGGAAGGTATAAGGATCAGTGAATCAATTCACAAGATAGGATTGTTTGCTGACGATATTATTTTAGCAATTAAAAACCCGAAACAATCCGTAAAACATTTGAAAGACATATTACATCAGTTTGGAGAGGTATTGTTTTACAAACTCAACAAATCTAAAACACAGGCCCTTCCTTTTCACATCAGTCACTTAGACCTTATGACCCTAAAGAGTTCATATTCATACGATTGGATAAGTGATTTTATAGAACACCTGGGTATTAGTTTGTGTAAAAATTTATACTCACAATTTGAACAAGGCATGGCCCGATTTACAGAAGGAGATGGAGAGATGGTACGGGATGGAGCTCTCATGGTTGGGTAGGATTGCGTCTATTGACAGTCCTCACAAAAATGTTGTACTATTTTAGGACCATACCCTTATCTATCCTGTTTTTCAAAAATAAATTCAGAAATGTTAAAGTTTATTTGGCTAAGAAGCCATGTAGAATTAAAATGACTACCTTGCAACATAATAAATCCAACGATGGTATTGGTATACCTGATATTCGTAAATATTATTTTGCTACCAATGCCGCCGTTGCTATTAGTTTTAATTAAGAACGTTAACAAACCGAGATAGTTAGAAATGGAGGAGGCTAAAATTTCCCCACTTATAATCAAAAAGGCTCTTTGGGTAGGCCCGGAGAAGAGACCTAGAACTACCAAATTATTTTTTTCAACCAAAATAACGATTAAGGCTTGGGACCTTATCTTTAAAAACAATAATCATAACAGAGGTATATAGAGAGCAATCCCAATCATATTGCTGAAAGAATATGTACCATCTTTAGACATAGATTTCTGGCATAGTTATTCCATAACAAATCTAGATAACTTTTTTCATGGCAATGCTATACTGTCTTTCAAAAACTTAATACTCAAGCATGGTTTACCAGATGAATCCAAATTTAACTGTTTAGTGATTATTGACAAACCGAAAGAACTATTTAATTTTACAGAAACAGATAAACATTATAAGACACTCGAACTATCAACTCTGGAAAAGGTTTTCCTGCATGATCCAGGAAGGAAAGGCATAATTTCTCTGTGTTATTCAGTTTATAATGTTAAACCTTTAACCCCTTAAGGACACATGACATGTGTGACATGTCATGATTCCCTTTTATTCCAGAAGTTTGATCCTTAAGAGGTTAAACAAGTTGAGATAAATGCTATCGTGGAAGACGGGGGTAGATATACAATATAGCTTGGAAGAATGGTTTGGATTTTTTACTGCACTTTAGGGAATTTTGTACTGCACCGACCATTTTGAAAACCACCATAAGATCTTAAATTGTTGGTACCTAGCTCCATCTAGACTACATATCATGAACAATGCATATTAAGACCGTTGTTGGAGGGAGTGTGGTGGTACGGGAAATATGGCGCACATATGGTGGTTTTGTCCTAAACTAGCCAATTATTGGAAAATGATCCATGATTTGATCATGAAAGTTGATCAGGCCATAAGCATTCTGACGTCAGAGCTAGCATTATTTAAGAAATTCCCAGAGTCTGTTACGAGGGTCTATTGAATAATAATAGGCCACATCCTAATTGCAGCCACCTCATGTCTACCTCCATACTGGAAGTCCAAATATTTACCAACAAATAAAGAAGTATTGACCATGGTTTTAAATAATAAGGCAAATAAAATGTCATTCAGACAAAATGCACATTTATTTGCAAACCTTCAACATATTTGGTACAAATGGGAGGAAGACATTAAAATAATTTACTGCTTATAGAATACATATTTTGTTATACATATATATTTAACGTTTTGTACAACAGTCTGTTTTTACTAATATGGATGGATCCCCTTTCCTTTTTCCAAGTTCCCCCTTCCTTTCCTACCCCGAATAGTATGTTTGACTATTCTTTATTATTTCCTGTAAAATATTATAACCTTAATAAAAAAATATTTGAAAAGAATATTAAAAATAGAGAGAATATAGTGCAGATTTTATGAAAAAATTAAAATGCATTGCTCAATATTGCACTTACAAGATTGCAGATAAAATAAAGCGTATCTTCACAGCCAGCGTGGTAACCATGCTTTGGAAAATAGCAGGAAGTTCCAGAGGTAAGTATACAGGGTGGCAGATAAGTGACATATAAAATAAATAAATTCAGTAAAATAAGAAGGAAACTAAAGCTAAGAACAAAATAAAATATATGTATCAAAAAGTCCTACGCGTTTTGGACTTTTTGATACATATATTTTATTTTGTTCTTAGCTTTATTTTTATTTAGCATCAATGACAGCATGCAGTCTTTTGTAATAGTTGCAGGTGGTATAGCTGCCCATTCATCTTTAAAAAATGCCTGCAGGTCATGCAAACTCTTTAGTTATCTTGCATGAACCGCACGTTTGAGATCTCTCCAGAGTGGCTCGATGATATTAAGATCGGGAGACTGTGATGGCCACTCCAGAACCTTCACCTTTTTCTGCTGTAACCACTGGAGGCCTTGTGCTTAGGGTAATTGTCATGCTGGAAAGTTCAATAGCATCCCGTGTACAGCCTTCGTGCAGCAGAATGCAAATTGTCTGCCAGTATGTTTTGATAACATGCTGCATTCATCTTGCCATCAATTTTCACAAGATAAAATGTGCATTTAGAGTTCACAAGCCCCCGAAGCATAAGTGAGCCCCCAGAAGGCTTCACTGTGGGGATGGTATTCTTTTCACTATAGGCCTTGTTGACCCCTCTCCAAACATAGCACTTATGGTTGTGACCATAAAGCTCTATTTTGGTCTCATCACTCCAAGTTTTAGTGTGCCAGAAGCTGTGAGGCGTGTCAAGGTGTTGTCGGGCATATTGTAACCGGGCTTTTTAGTGGCATTGGCGCAGTAAAGGCTTCTTTCTGGCAACTCGACCATGCAGCTAATTTCTGTTTAAGTATTGTTTTATTGTGCTCCTTGAAACAACCACGCCGTATTTTTCCAGAGCAGTCTGTATTTCTCCTGAAGTTACAGTCTGTATTTCTCCTGAAGTTACCTGTGCATTTTTCTTTGTATACAATCCTTCTGGCTGTTGTGGCTGAAATCTTTCTTGGTCTACCTGACCATGGCTTGGTATCAAGAAATCCCCAAATTTTCCACTTCTTAATAAATGATTGAACAGTACTGACTGGCATTTTCATGGCTTTTGAAATCTTTTTATATCCTTTTTCATCTTTATAAATTCCATTACCTTGTTACACAAAAGTGTTTTCACAGTTCTTTGATGGATCAGTATATAGCCTTCACATTACACAGACACTAATTGCAATTTAAAAGCCCCGTGTGTGGTAATTAACCTTTGTCATTTTAACCTGTATGTGTCACCTTGTGTGTCTGTAACAAGGCCAAACATTCAAGGGTATGTAAACTTTTGATTAGGGCCATTTGGATGATTTCTGTTATCATTATGATTCAAAAAAGAGCCAAACAACTATGTGATAATAAATGGCTTTATAGGATCACTTCAATAAAATATATTATTTTTTTTTGCATTATCAGTCATATTTTCAAAATCAATGCCAAAATTTCACAATTTCTGCCAGGGTATGCATAAGTTTAAGCACAGAATTTCAGGCAATTCTAACATTCGGGTACTTCCGAATGTCCAAATAGATGAATTGCAGAATTGGCGAATTGGCGAAGTCCCGAAGTTCCGAAATTACTGAATTTCTGAAGTGCCGAAGTTCCAAAGAACTAATATACTTACCAGTGGAGGAATGAAGAATGTTACACTATAACACTTACAACAATCAAGTAGCATACATTCATATAAAATGTAAGTTACTTAGCCAGTAAATGTAATGACAGGAATGAATAAGTAGATAACTCCCTAATTCCCACGGTAAAGATTACTTAGTATTAGTAAATTATTCCCCTACTCGCTATACCGTGAGTAGGGGCATGTCTATTAAACAGTGAGCAGCCTGTCCTCCTCCCTGGCCCTGAGCGGTGGGTGTGGGCCCTAAATACCAATAAGGGGGGGCTATTGTCATCTTCCCTGGCCCCCTCCCCTGAGCAGCAGATAGGGCCCCTAAATAAAAAATTAAACCCCCCCCTCCCCAGGTGACTAGACTAGGTGACTAAAATTAACCCCCCCTCCCCAAACCCCTACCTACCCCCTCACCCTAAAAATAATGAGGGGGAGACCATTAACTAAGTACCTGTAAAAAAAAAAAAAAAAAAAATATGTCCCCCCCTTATTCTAATTTAGGGCCCCCACCCACTGCTCAGGGGTGGGAGCCGGGGCGGGGAGGGGGGCAATAGACCAGGATGCTCACTGCTTAATAAATTTACAAATACTAAGTAATTTTTACTTAGTATTAGTAAATTTGTCTGAAAGACCAATTTAGGTCTTTTAGTCTTTTGGTAGATAACTCCCTAATACCGTGGGAATTAGGGAGTTATCTACTAAGCGGTTGCAAGAGAAGTCCCGAAGTACCGAAGTCCCGAAATTCCGAATTGTCGAGCCGAACCGAAAATGTTCCCTATGCACATGCCTACTTAGAATTGCCGTGCTTAGGACTCTGCACACAATAGAAGCCTAAGTACCTTACAAATGTATTAAGCTTATTTAATATGCTACATATCTAGGTAGTTTGTTGGTTACTGTGTGACTATTTTTGATGAAACATTTTTTTGTAATATATATCTTTCTTAAAACTAGCTATTTTATCATTAGGAAAATATCAATTTGACATATACTTAGTTGCTTGATCTACCTACATGCAGCATGAGAGCCTCTCATAGGCAATATCTTATTTAGATAAATATATATATATATATATATATATATATATATTTAGTATTAGCTACTGTATTATCAAAACAATCTTGATTTGACAGATGTAGAAAGCTTATACGCATTAATAAACAAATGGTGGACATGTGTAGCATCTCTGTTACGTGGCTAAAATAGCTCGCTTATTTATGGTAGGGATCGTCACAAAGAAATCAGGTTTAGCAGCTATAATTTATGGTGGTGCATTAAAGGGACACTATAGTCATCAAATCACTTTAGCTTAATGAAGCAGTTTTTATGTAAAGATCACTCCTTAGTTTTTTGCCATTTAGAAGTTAAATCACTTTTGTTTCTGTTTCTGCAGCCTTAGCCACACCCCTCTGGCTGTGACTGACACAGCCTGCATGAAAACAAACTGTTTTCATTTTCAATAAGATGTTATTTACTTTAAAAGTTTGTATCTCCTGCTCTGCAAATGTAACTTGAATTACATACAGGGAACTCCTACATAGTCTAACACGCTATTAACAGAGCAGGAGATGACATTTAAATTTGCAAAAAAGGAAGTGTAAACATTAGATGACTCTTTGCAGGAAGTGTTTAGGAAGGCTGTGTAAGTCAGATGCAGGGAGGTGTGACTAGGGCTACATAAACACGGTAATTTAACTCCTAATTTAACGGTAAATTAAGTAGGGGTTCACCTACCAAACGCGTAAGACAATTAGACTTATCCATCAGGACACAGATCCAGCATACACTCATCAATAGAAGGCAGTATTCTTTCAGGACCTGTTGGTGTGCTCGCATACCGGAGCTGTCTACAGTGCACGTCCCTCCGGAGTGAGGCTTCTGTTGGGACGCATGCTGAAAATCACGCTGTCCTCACCGGCGGTTACAACTCAACCGGCAATTTACGAATACAATCCACATCAATCCGAGCAGAATCCGAAGGTCTCTGTACATTTCTGACTTCTATATGACTGGTAACATCTATATTAACTTTTCCTGATATATATTTTCTAGCACATATACTTTTTTTTATCATTTTTGTCTAATAAACTGGTTTTTAAATTTACATCCAGTTTTGAACCATTGTTTTTAATCATTTGTGATACACTGTATAACATTTTAGCATACAGTTCCATAAACTGTATTGCTACAATATTTCATTATTTTATTTTATTTCTATGTTTATTTTTATCTTTGCATGATACAAAGTATATAATTTGGAGCAAGTACCAGCTACCCTGTTTTATAGCGGGAATAGAGGCACTTGCACTGCACATATTGAATAAGATATAAGATATACTTTGCTGTTTATTGATCTCCAATCCACTTTATCTGGTTTTATTTTCTTCCTTTATACATTGGTCTCACTTTTGCATTTTTACTTCCATTCATTTTTATTTCATTCTTGCTCATGGATTTTGATCTTTCAGTTCTTTCTTAAAGGCACAGTACTTATATTTTCATATTTTTGCACGCAGTTACTGTCATTTTAATATATATCTCTACACATTTTAGTCATATCTTAGGCCAGCTCTTGGTATCTGTACACGTTTATAGTGTCCTCCCATACTGTTTATATTTATATTTAGCAGTATAGTAATTGGCCCATTTTAATGCCTTTTTTGGCGTATTCAAATGTTCCCCTGAATAGTTTTTCTTGGATGATATTTGGCCGAACCAAACAAAATGTATGTGCATCACACATCCCAAACAAAATATTAATTTTTAATTTACCAAAATGTATGAACTGTGCCTCTCTAATATGTGAGTCAATAGGCCAACAGTACTCGGAGAAGTGTTGGAAACAACAGAAGCTCAAAACACCATCTGATAATAGAATGAGCAGTCACACAGGATTCCAAGACCAGACATGATAGCAAAAAGAGGGAACATGATAAGGACTGAAAGGATTGAAGAACCAGAGAGCCATATAAGTGGCATAGAGAACAGCTACAATTATTTTGAGAAGGGACAAGTAGGGTGGCAACATCCAAGTATCTCCAGAGAGTCAGACTTGTCCTGAAGTCCTAGTTCAGGTATAGGCAATCTGTTTTGGACTATATCTCCCATAATGCTTTTACATAATGCTGGCAAAGCATCAAGGGAGACGTATTCCAAAAAAGCTAGAATGTTGAAGGTTGCCTACCCATATCCTAGTTCAATGGCAAGAACATGATTTACACCATCAGGACATATGTCCTACAAGTGATCAGATACCCAGCAGAGATAACTTCATGAGGAAGTATGTTCACACAAAAATATGTTGATTTTCTCCCCTGTGTGATTTGTTGGAGCTAATGTGAGTTTTTTTTTCTGCCAGAGTTTGTTTTTTGTATTAAAAGGATGTTTTTAAACAAGCTGAAATAAATTGTTATTTTTAGGTAAATCAGCACATGTGAAGCATTGGGCACTTTATTGTTACTATGTATTGTTATTTATAATAGTGAAAGGTCATCTGTCCTAGAGTCCTACAGGAGGGATACTACAAAGTTTTCACATACGTTTTTGAGTGAATATTAATAACAGCAAGTATATCAGAGATAACTGCATGAACCACACTGCTCTTATTTTTTCTTTTGGGATAATGAACTGATCAAGAGAGGAGCACTGAGGCACTATTGTGTCAGCATGGGGACTGGCAGTCTGCACCATATCTATAGAAGCAGGGGGTCTACTACACCAGTCAGGACCCAGGTTACAGACTTTGCAAATAATTGGTGCACATTTTCCTACAGTGCAGCAAAGGAAAGTTAAATCCTCGTATGTCTCTGTGCATTCAACAACTGATTTATGAAGCCAAGATTCAGGGTTTAATTTCCCTCATAGTTTGAAATATCCAAGAAGGCTCCTAGACTCTTTGATCAAATTTGGTTGATCCTTAAGCAAGGTTAACACTTCATCTGAATACGTGTACTTTACCTTTAAACTTACAATACCCTTAACCCCATACACTGCCCATGGTCATACCACTATATCTAACCGTAACCCTGCATACTATTCCTTTTCTAAAAATATCATGTCAGTAAAGAAAATGTACTCAGGTTTATGGACAAATTTATAACCCTTTGGACCTTTATTTTAATGTCTTCAGAATCCTTTAATAGCATTGTGTTTCCAAGGTTCACTGTTTTGTATCCCCTCTCTTTCTCTCTCTCTCACCACTCACATACAGGACTCTAAGTTTTCACTCTCATGCTCACTGAGTGTACATTCAGTCCCTGTGAGTGAGCAATTTGCGGTGCTGTTTGTGAGCCCATAGATCGTTACATAGTTACATCGCTGAACGGAGACAAGTTCAGCCTTCCTCACATTTGTTTTTTGCTGTTGATCCAAAAGAAGGCAAAAAAAAAAAAAAAAAACAGTTTGAATCACTTCCAATTTTGCAACATGCTAGGAAAAAAAATCCTTCTTGACCCCAGAATGGCAGTCAGATTTATCCTTGGATCAAGCAGTTATTACCCTACATTGAAAGATTATATCCTTGAATATTCTGTTTTTGCAAGTATGCATCAGGGAAGCTGTTTGAATGTCTGTATTGATGCAGGCTTACATAATAAAAATTCAGTGTGTAGTTTACCCCCTCTTCTCCTGCTCGCACATTGAATGCCATGGTTGGAATGCTTCTCTCTGTCCCTAGTGTATCCTGAGGCTGCTTGCCTTATCAGCACTCCAAGGGTTAGCCAGGAAAGCAGGGCCCTGTCACATTCAAACTACCAAGCAGTGTCATTCGGCCACTTTTCCCCGAAAAAAAGGCAGACATCCGATGACCTAAACAATGTTATACTATGTGATTTTTTTGTTTGTTTGTTTCCTTACTGTGCCGTTTACAGCTATCGATACAACTACAAGAGCTGTTAATGCAGCAGCCAGAACTGGCAAAGATTGTCATATTTATAGCAGCAGAGCCCTGTTAATAACTCTCTTCATTCCTCATATGTGTATTAACCTATTGGTGTGCAGACACAGTGCCATAAGCATAGATGTGCACAGACACTAACAGTGAGAGTAGTCTAGATATAAGATATAAACAGAGCCAAGGCCATGCTTTGCCGACAGACACGTGTTAATCAGAGACATTACGTGAACAGAAAATTTATTAATCCACCCACGTCTTTTTGATTATCTTTACTCATACACTGCAACCTTTTTTAATTTCTCAATAGTCTGCACATTCCATAATGTGCCACTGTCACATAATACTGAGTCATTTTAATTTGGAGCTCTGGCTTCTCCTTATTTACCTTGACATCCTTGGATAAAAATTCATAGTAATGTGCTGTTTATCCATTTGTCACTGAGCAGCAAAGAACAAAAAGCATGCACAGTACTATGTGGTGTGTATAAGTTTATTACAGACGTTAAAAACAATAAAACTCACAGTAATGTGCAATGTGTGAGTATGACACAGAGCTCCACAACAATACAACTTCCATTAAAGTGCCTATTAGCATACCACAGAGCCCCCTAACTAAAAAACAGGAGTAATTTGTATTTTGTATGAAAGAGCTTCACTGTAACATATCTCATAATAACATGATGTAATGTGTGTGTTGTCTTTGTGTGGTAGACATGATGGCTGTGTGTTATTTGTGCTGGGTTTATTGGCAGTGTGTGATGGGTATGTAGTTCAGAAAACAATATGCACATAGGTCCATATTTTTGCAGTCACATGCACACAGTTAAAGATATATAGTCAAACACACAATTACAGGCAGACATCACATTCTCACACAGTTACAGACAGTCACACACACACAAGTACAGGCAGTCTCACACACACACACAGATGCAGGCAGACAGTCACAAACAGTTACAGTCAGCCAGCCACATGCACAGTTCCAGGCAGACAGACACAAAACACAGGTAGTCACACCCACAGTTACAGGCAGACAGTAACACACACACACACATACACACACAGGGCCGCCATTAGGGGGTGACAACCATAATGCACAGGGGCCCACACGCTGATGGGGTCCATCGGGTGGCCCACGCACTTAGGGCCACCCGATGGGCCCTGTATCTTCAGGGTCCCGGTCAGGGCTGTGGCCGTGTAATAGCGCGAACGGGCCTCTTTAAAAAAAAAAAGAAGCTGCAGCAAGTGCTGCTGGGAGGAAGTGGCCACTTCCTCCCAGCTCACTCCGCATGGGAGGAGCGCATGCGCAGCAGTGAGGGAGAGCCAGCCGACTACTCCCATCAGCCCCAGCCACCCTCCTGCAAAGACAAGGTAAGAGACAGGAGGGTGGCTGGAAAATGAGCTTTGTGTGTGTGTGTCTGTATTTCTATGTATGTCTGTCTTTTTGTATGCATGTATGTCTTTCTGTATGCATGTATGTCTGTCTGTATATCTTTCTGTATGCATGTATGTCTGTCTGTATATCTGTATGCATGTATGTCTGTATGCATGTATGTCTGTCTGTATCTGTATGCATATGTATGTGTCTGTCTGCGTGTCTGTCTGCATTTCTGCCCGCATGTCTGTCCGCATGTATATGTATGTCTATGCATGCATGCATGTCTATGCATGCATGTCTATGCATGAATGTCTATGCATGAATGTCTATGCATGCATGTCTGTCTGCATTCATGGATGTCTATGTATGTATGTCTGTCTGCATGCATGTATGTCTGTCTGCATGCATGTATGTCTGTCTGCATGCATGTATGTATGCATGTCTATGTATGCCTCTGTATGCATGCATGTCTATATGCATGCATGCTATATGCATGCATGCATGTATGTCATGTATATATTATATATGTATGTCTGCATGAATGTATGTCTGCATGTCATTATGAATGTATGTCTGTATGCATGTCAGTATGTCTGTATATATGCATGTATGTCAGTCTGAATGTATGTATGTATGTATGTATTCCATTATGAATGTATGTGTGTATGGATGTCAGGGTCAGTATGTATGTATGTGTGTATGTATGTATGTCAGTGTGTATGTATCTATGTGTCTTTATGTCCTCATGCATGTGTGTCTGTATGTATGTTAGTATGTGTCTGTCTGTCACTATGTATGCCTGTGTGTCTGTATATGTATGTCTCAGTATGTGTGTGTCAGTATTTATGCCTGTATGCGTGTATGTCTGTTTCAGTATGTGTGTCTGTTAGTATGTATCTGTGTCCTTTTGTATCAGTGTGTGTGTTTGTGTCTGTGTGTGTATTCCTGTGGGCGGTATTTGGAGGTGGACCCTGTGGGCGGTATTTGGAGGCGGGCCCCAGACCCTGAGCTGAGTAAGGGGCCCCAAAATTTCTGGTGGCAGCCCTGCACACACACAGTTACAGGCAGACAGTAACACACCCAGTTACAGGGAGACAGTCACATGCAGACAGTCACATCAGGGCCGCCATCAGGGAGTGACCATGATGGTTGTCACGGGTCCGGCGGTCCTGGGGGGCCTGGACTGCTCTGGCAATCCCAGGCCCCATTTTCCCTCTCTGCACACATAGATAGCGAATATCGCTATTTATGTGTGCAGCCGCAGGCCCCCGGCTCCCTGTTATCGCAGAGGGGGCCCAGCACACTGCCTGTTCTCCTCTCTTCTCTTTTCTAATAACTCTCGCGAGACCTGTGAGATTTAGGCAGGAGAACAGGCAGTGTGCTGGGCCCCCTCTGCGTTAACAGGGAGCCGGGGGCCCCCCATGCCACCGGACCACCAGGGAATGAATCTCCCCCCTCCCTGGACACAGGTAAGCGGGGGGGGGGGGACATTTAATTACATTTAATAGAAAACTACTGTGAAAATGCCCCTTCCTCCCCCTCCCCCCAAGATTGCACATTTACACACACACTGCATACACTAACACAACACACACACACACTACATACACTAACACAACACACACACACACTGCATACACTAACACAACACACACACACTGCATACACTAAGATAACACACACACTAACACAACACACACTGCATACACTAACACAACACACACTACATACACTAACACAACACACACACTACATACACTAACACAACACACACACACTCTGCATACACTAACACAACACACACTCTGCATTCGCTACACAGACACACATTCTCTGCATTCACTACACAGACACACACTCTCTGCATTCACTACACAGACACACACACTCTGCATTCACTACACAGACACAAACTCGGCATTCACTACACTGACACACACTCGGCATTCACTACACATTAACACACTCTCTGCATTCATTACACACTAACACACTCACTGCATCCACTATACTGACACACACTCTGCATTCACTACACACTAACACACTCTCTGCATTCGCTACACACTAACACACTCTGCATTCACTACACACTAACACACTCTGCATTCACTACAGACTAACACACACACACTACATTCATTACACTGACACACTCTGCATTCACTACACACTAACACACTCTGCATTCACTACACACTAACACACACTCTGCATTCACTACAGACTAACACACACACACACTACATTCATTACACTGACACACTCTGCATTCACTACACACTAACACACTCTGCATTCATTACACACTAACACACTCTGCATTCACTGAACTATGCACACACTCTGCATTCACTATACTGACACACACTCTGCATTAACTGTACACACAGCATCCACTACACTAACATCCTGTATTCACAGTACACACACTACATCCACCACAAATTGAAACACTCTGCATTCACTATACACAGACACTGCATCCAATACACACACTACATCCACTATAGACACTGCATCGACTAAACACAAACACACACTACATCACTGTACACGCACTACATCTACTACTCAAACACACTCTGCATTCACTATACACACTGCATCCGCTACACAAACACACACTCTGCATTGACTGCCCAAACAGTATCTAATACACACAAACACTACATCCATTACACACATTCTAATTCACTTCCACTATACACACCACATTCAGTCCTGCATCATTGTAAGCGGACTAGGTATGGCGTGGGCGGGCCCGGGGGGAGGAAAGGAGGGGGAGAGAGGGGGAAAGAGTGGGACGGGGGGGGAGCCTGAGTCACATACATAGTTACAGGCAGTTACCACTTTATATTATAGGCACTGGCTGCAGACCCTGGTGTATAGTTGTATGGGGAGCATGGACTCTTTCTTTCTTCCCCCTCAGTATGCAGCAACAATTTAGCTCCATCACTGCTGCCCATTTATCTCCGGCCCGTCTCCCGTTTAGCTTCACCTAATGTTGCTGCTAGGGATCTCTGATATATCTGAATGGAGGATTTCATTATCCCTGCGCAGCGTAACTGCACCCAATTCAAGCCTGTCACTCAGGGTATGTGCAATGTTGTGCAGCTGGCGCCACTGCTGTCATGGCACCCTGAGTGCCCACGCAGCTTCCATAACCCTAAAGCGGGCCTTGTCTGACCTTTAATACTTTTGTCTCAGTTTCTCAGCAACTAACTTTCACTTTTTCTTTTGTCATCCACCCTAACATCATATTCAACTTTTTTTTACCATTTTTCTCATATTACCTAACTGTCTTTTAATCTTATAGGTCCACTGTGCACTATTATTATTATAATTTACATAACGCCATCTTATTCTGTACCCCTGTACAATATTATAAGCAAACAAGACAAGCTATTAAAAATTTTGACAGGAACAACAGGTTGATAAGAACCCTGATAAGCATTTCTCAGCGTATTATACCTTTCACTAGTATTCACACTTTAATTTCTAGCCCTTTAGGAGGCATACAAGTTGTGACATTGTAAAGAAAAAGAGGAGATATTAGTGACTTTAGGGAAATAGAGGAATAAAAGTTATATTTATGGAGAAAATAGAGTAGAAGTACTAGGGCAGGATAGACGTGGTGGGAGAGAGCTTCTGGGGAAATTTAAAAAGGCAAAATATGTGTTATTCTTGTTAAAAGTGCTAAATAAGGAGCAATAAAGATAATGCTTCTCAACATTTAGCACTTTCCATCCAAAATAGCACCTGTTTGCCTTGATAAATTTCTCTCATTATCCATTACTGACTCGCTAGCCTAATATGTCCTTTGAACACAAAAACAAAAGCAATGTACATTTCAATGTTTGTAGTGGCAAGTAGGTTTTAGGCCTGGCTAGAAGTTTAGGACTCAAATTTTACATACAAATTTTATTGACTGTGTTATTTGCAGATTTAATGCATATCACATGCAGCTATAATTTTATTTATTTATACAGCAATAAAAAACAAACCAACCAACCCCACAGTGAAACATTAATCCGTGGCCCTACATTTTTACTAGCCCGTCATTAACCCTTGCCCTACACTAACCTTAACATTAACCCTAACCCTAATGGTAACCCTAAATCTGAGCACAATCGCTCGATTGTGCTCAACTGCAGAGATTCTCAGCTTGCCCCTAAACAGAGGTAGACCCCGAGCATTCTCTTGTGAAACAATGATTTCACTGAGCTTTGCTAGCTACCCAGAACTGATCACTGTGCTATTGGCTGGGACAGCATGTAGGAGTTGCAGCTTGAGAAGGAGATCTCCCTCCCATGCTGCAATTACACAGTAGAAAGCCCTCACAGAGCTCTGACATCAACACAAACATAAGCAGAGGGAATCCCTCTTAGTTACAGTTAGATTTAGGGTTACCATTAGGGTTAGGGTTAATGTTAAGGTTAGTGTAGGGCAAGGGTTAATGATGGGCTAGTAAAAATATAGGGCCAAGGTTAGGGTAAGTTTAGGTTAAGTGCACAGATATGGTTAGTGTAAGGGGGAGGGTTAAAATATGGTATTTCTGTTACATTTGTAAAAACCCAAGTATTTCACAAACACACTTTGTTGGTTTACAATACTCATTCATCAACAATACAAATTATTATATTCCAATTTTCTCCCAACGAAAAAGCATTCTTGAGGAAAAAAACTATATAAAACCAATTAAAGAAAAAAATTTTTGTTACTGAATGGAAAATTCATACATAGCTATAGAATAGATAGACTGACACTTTCACTCACTGCAGAAATGATAGATTCTGAATATAGTGTAGACCTAGATGATGGTGAAGTGTGTATATATATCCTTCCCCTTCTATACATGGTATGAAGGAAGTGACAGAATTAATAGTTGGGCTTCCCACCTCTTTTTCCTTCCCCATTCGATATTAGTTGTGGCTGTTTCTTCCCTAAATATTACGAACAAAATGAAATCCAGGCAATTTATAACTCATAATGCGGCAAGATCAGTAAATGTCATTAGAACGTTTTCTGTCTGCGTACATAGATGTCACTTAAAATTTAAACTTAGCCGTTTCTGCAACATTTAATACAAATTTTAAGAACTACAATCCAATAAGCAACAGGAAGACATAGTCATGCCCCTTGTTGTAATATTAGCGTATTTCTTGCAACATATGTAGCATGGTAATAAGAGCAGTGCCGGACTGCCCACTGGGATACCGGGAAATTTCCTGGTGGACCACGAAGCTGCAAGTAACTGGTGCAGCTGAATAAAATGAAATTGTAGAGATAAGAGAAGTGCTGGGACCGTTTTGCTGCGCTAGGTGAGTGACAACTCAGCCACCCCCTAGCGCAGCACTACCTTTACTGGGTCTCACTTGTTTGACGCCAAGCAGCCACTAGCATAATACACTGCCCAGCACTAAGTGACAGTCACTCTATGACCCAAGCAAAAACTGAGCTTGTTACAGACAGGGAATGTCAGTGTTGGTATCCAGGCATTCCCCTGTCTGTTACCCAGAAGTCCTCCAATCGGAGCAGGAAGAAGCCTGTGCATCACAGCAATTTAAATCACAACAGTTGTTTGTAATTTTTATTTAATTTTGTTTTATGTTAATGACCAGTCAGCGTTTTTTTTTTTCTTTGGGCTAATTTTTGGCACACATTTAACAGCTCTTTAATAACAACTTTAAGATATAGTCTGTTAAAGAATTATACTCAAGAGGCGATCAACAAGATAATTGTAAAGACCACTCAATATTACTTTACCAAGCTTATTTTAAAAACAGGTTAAGATTCTATTTTTCCCTTTGCCTTATTAACAAGTAATGTGATGATAGGTTACTATGAACAAACCTGAAAATAGTTTCTCTAATGACTTTCTTTTAAAAGTTGATTGAAATTAGGATCCTTGTGGAGAGATGTTCAGACAGGCTTGTAGAACGACATGACCAGAGATAACGTTGTTAATAAATCAGGTAATGTAGCATAAAGTAAAAATAATAAGCCAAACCAAAATGTATATAATAGATTTAGTAAAATCTTGCATGTAGTTTGTCCGCACTTACCCAAAAGTTAAAAAACGTGTATCATTTAGTTATAAATTTAATTGCTTTCACTGCATGGAAAGAACATCCAAGCTGTTAGGAGGAGATGAAGGGACTCAAACCACAAAAGGAATCAAAAGGAAATGATGGTAAAAATTTATAATAATAAAATCCAATGTACTGTTAAATAATCTCTAATGAAGGATGATGGAAAATAGAAAATTAAAAAGAAGAAAATGACAATAACTGTACCTTGTCCAGGAACGAAATGAGGCGAGTTTATCTGGGCGATGTGTTTCATCAAAGGTCAATGAAGGAAAATCACAGATCTGACAAGAGCACTTATATCACTCCATATCTAATGGACACTCAAATTAACCCTTTGCCTACAAAAGAGGCTTGCAATGCATAACAAGGGACAAAGTAAAATTAGCAATTATTGTTTTTAGTACGGAATAAGAAAAATGGCTTTGCATGTGATGATGTAAATGGCCTGTAGGTTATGGTTATTATTTTGGTGTAGAGGTCACAGAATAATAAAGATGGCTTTGGATGTGCTGATGTAATTGACATGAGGGCTACATTTAATTGTTTCCATATAGAAGTCAAACAAAGAAATGTAAATGAATTTGGCCTGTCTGATATGGTTATTTCTTCACTATAGAACAAAAAAACTTTAGATTTTTATGCTGTGCCCATGTCCCATTTTAGAGTATTTTACCAGGCTATATAACCCAAATACCCCATAAAGCCATACCATTTCTTAAAGAAGACATCCCAGGGTATTTCAAAAGGCATATTTTGAACCTTGGGATCATTTTTCCGCTAGCTTGTACCAAGTGTAGTGGTAATAAGCGTTTTTTCGGCCTTTTTGACACACAAAGTGAGTTAGCACAGTATATTTTGCAAACCTTATGTGTGTTACAACTATATACTACATATGTTGCTCAGCTATGTTGTCTGATTACAGCAATACCCCCGTATGTACCTTTGCAAGCTATATGTGGATGTTGAAGGGGCACATTTGAGACGCAGCCATTCAGTTTTTTTTTTCTAACTTTGAAGTTTTACGCTGTGTCCATGTTCCATTTTGGAGTAGTTTAGATGGTTGGTTATTGAAACTTCCACACAAACACATACTATTTATTTAAGAATACACCCTGGGGTAATTCAAAAGGCATATTTTGAACCTTAGCGTGGGATCATTTTTTCTCTAGTTTGTTCCAGGTGTAGTGGTAATGAGCATTTTAAATGTATTTTTTTACTTTTTAAAACTTTTTAACTTTTGAAACTTGTTTTTAAACTTTTTTTTTGCTTATTAATTTTTTTTAAACTTTCCTAAACTTTCTTAGGAAATAAGATTTAACATTTTTTTATAAGTATATTTTTTCTTTTTTTACCGTTAACCCCTAACCAGCAGTAAGTAGCACTAACAGTAAATTCCCCAGATTCCCATAACTCCCACCTACCCCAGCTAGCAAAATATATAATTTTTACATATTTAAACTAATTAAATTGAACCCCTAAGGGTGAAAAAATAAATAATAGTTAATCCTAAAGGGTTAAAAAAAATTAGATTACAGTATAATACTGTGATCTGTATTTTGATCACTGTAGGCAGTGATCGACTGGCAGGGAAGGGGTTAATTTTTATTTGGACTGGGTAACGGTGGTGTGGGATTTTTTTTTTATTTGTAACTTTCTAAAGCTTATTTTCAAACTTTTTTAATGTTAACCCCTAGTTAGCCGAACACCAAATCCCCCAATTCCCCACTAACTTCCCCCCACCCCAGCTAGCTAAATATATAACCTTAAAATATTTAAATGGGGGGGCGGGGCCGGACCGCCGAGCTGGAAGGCAGCATGGCAGCTCAGCTCCTAAAAATTACTAAATAAATAGCCGCAAAATGACGATTTTTAACCATACCAAGGACCACCAGCGCCTGTCCTCAGTGTACAGGGGACACTGGGTCCAGGGTGAGGCTGGCTCTCCGAGCTACAGTCCCCAGGAGGAGAGACCCTTGATGCCCTAATTGGGGCCTGTTCCGGCGGTGAGTGGGGCGGACGGCCGCTGCTCCACTATCCTGCCAAACAGACCCAACCAGAGGACGGCAACCGTGTGGATCTGGCCCTGTCCCCCCCCCTCTGGACCGGTGGGGGTGATCCCGGTCCACACCCTGGGATCCAGACCGAAACAGCGCAACCCGGGGCCAGCAACATTACCACCCAGCCTCAAACGCCTCAACTAAAATGGCGGCTGATAGAAGTGCCGAGGCCAGAGGGAGGGCATGCCTTCTTCCCAAGCCCGAAGGGAGCCATGAGACCTCCGGGAACAAGCTGGTCCGACGTCTATTATGGCAAGCAACAAGCTACCACTATAGCGACCAAGCAAAGCACCCAAAGAAAGAAAGGCTAACCACTCACAGCCACCCCTGGTGAGACCGCGCTGCCAAATAATGACCAGCCTACATCTGGACTGCAATAAACTCACAGGGGGCACCGATAATGCAGAGACTCATATGACCTACATGCGACAACGCTACTTTACCCTCTTACCGGCATTGAGCCCCAAAGCAACAGTCTCTCCACCAAGCAAAGCGGAAAGGGCGGACAACACCCACAAGGCTACAAGCGAATGGGCACAACAATGCTCCACAACCTACTGGATAATCCTGCGTCCCCACTACTACTCCTACCGGAGCAACCAGCGGAACATGACTGCAACTTTGAATACCAGCCGCAAGCATAAAACATTGTCTAAATATAAGAGACTGCCAACTTAAAGGGGGTGCTTAGTAACTCAGTCGTTTTAACCAGCTACTAGTCAGGAATATGGGGATCTGCACTTAACTAGCTAATGCTGTTGTGTCTTTATCTCGGGAGGTGGGAGGCACAGCTAGTTGATCTGTGTCCAGGGAAGCACTTGAAACTAACTGCTTAACTACTGAAACACCACATATGGTAAGGCACAATGTTGATGAATAGGCTCCATGTCATGTTAATTCGAGTTACTTGATAAATCTAGCCTGATGCAATCAACATTGACAGAACCCTATTACTTCGCCTCTGTTCACTTTTTATATGCCATAGCCTGGTCCTAGCCTGAATTTCAACAATAAGCAACTGACTAATCATTCTATCCTAGCCTGCAATAACAACCAAAATAGGGTATCTATGCCAAATACACTGTCATTGACACTGCCTCAGCACTGCCCTGCTAATCCTGTTGTATTACTTTAGGCAATCCTCTACCCTATTTCACTCTACTCTACGTTACTTTACTTGACGTTTAAAAACAAAAATATGGCAGTCTTTCTAAGGAGTGTATTACATACCATTTTGTTACCCCAAAATGCCTCCTCTTTCTATTCTGTACCCCATCACACATATGCCATAATAAAAATACAAAATTCAAAAAAATAAATAAAAAATATTTAAATGAATTAATAAATGTAACCCTAAGAGTTAAAAAAAAAATAACCCTCAAGGGTTAAAAATAAATAAGTCAAATGACAGTAAAATGTAATCCCTGTAGTCAGTGATCAATTGGCAGGGAAGAGGTTAATTTTTAATTAAAATGGGTAAAGGGGGTGGGATTTTAATTAAACTTTATTTTTATTTTTTACAGGGAGAAGATCAGGTCTGATCCGTCTCCCTGTACTTCACACAGAACCCGGAAGTGCAGGAAGGCGGAAGGTGCTTTCTCTGACAACCTGTCAGAGCGAGCACTGCTGCAGGGGCAGCGAGATCGGGTGTTCCCGGTCTGCCTCTAATACAGAGGCAGACCAGAGCACCATTAACCCCGCGATCGCCACGATCTGGGGTTAATTTTAACGCGTGACCGATAAGGTCCGTCACCCGTCGTTAAGGGTCTCCCCTGGAGACCTTTAATGCCGGGTGGTTTTAATGTATACCTATTAAACCATTTGGATTGTAAATATATATTTAAATTCTACAAATATATTTATATAATATTTTTATATAATTAAGTCATTTTATTAATTATAATCTGAGGGACATGCCCAACAACCCAGGCAGAAAGTGCAGAGAATTTGGCTTGCAAGCCCTATGTTTTACTATTTTTAAACACTAATATTTGTGTTCAGCGAAGTTTCCTCAGTATAACACTACCCCCCATGTACAGGTTTAATGGTGTTTTCAAAAGTTACGGAGTCAAATATAAGCCTTGAATTTCCTGTTTTTCACATTGAAATTTGACAGATTGGTTATGTTGCCTTTGAGACCGTATAGTAGCCCAGGAATGAGAATTATCCCCATGATGGCATATCATTTGCAAAAGTAGACAACCCAAGGTATTGCAAATGGGGTATGTCCAGACTTTCTTAGTAGCTACTTAGTCACAAACACTGGCCAAAATTAGCATTCAATTTAGTTTTTTGCATTTTATACATACAACAAATATGAATGCTAACTAAACAATATTAAATTGTTTAATATACAAATATTTTATGTGACATGAAAGCCCTGTTTCTCCTGAACAAAATGATGTATGAAAAGTGTGGGTGCACATAAAATTAAAGATGTGAATTACACCTTGTGACGAGAGCAATCTCGCCACATTGCATTGGAGAAGCCTGGTTGCTCGCCTGTTGCCTTTAGACTATGGCCCCATGTTAAAAAACATATTTTTTTCCTGCAGAAAAAGATTTATTAGTTCTTTTCTGCCTGGTGTTCGGTAGATTCAATCTACCGAACAACCGCACGAATGACTGGACCACCTGGGAGCTGGAGTGTGCCGGCATTTAGCCTCCCTGAAGCTGCGGTTAACTGCAGCTTAGTTGACGAATGCTGGGTGGCCGCCATTCGTATCATGAACACGAGGTCGCGGCCATTTTAAACATGCGAACGCACAGCGGTGTTCGACGCTTAATTCATGGAACTGAAATCGGACACAGTTTTGTTCGGGAGTTTTACCTGACTATGTTATACCCCAGATAGGAATCCCATGGAGCCCATTCGCATGAAACTGACTGTGTAAAGACTTTAGCTCCATGGCGATTGAACTGTATATGTGTGCTCTGAGCGCCATTCAGTGATAATGTGCGCTCAGATCTGAGCTATCTGGGGATATGTTGAATGTACCTGATTTGTGCAATGGCTGCACAGTTATATGTTTTTATGTGTTTTATTGTCTTGTGTTCAATGGAGTTTTGCCTCTGTCCTTGGAGATAATTGGATTACTTCACAATTATCTCCAGGATAGAAGACTCTGTGGAACTGGTTTTGGGCAGAAAAGCCATGCTTCCTTTGGTCACAAAGGACTACAATCTAGCTTTTGAACCACTGGACCAATTTGTATGATTTTGACGTACGTTTGTATTTGGAGTATGCTGATTCTGAAAATGTAAGTTTTATGTGAATGCGATGCATACTTTTCAAGTTATGAATAATGTGGAAAAATTGTATTTCTCTACTTGTTATAATTACATTACCCATTGTGTAAGGTAATTGTATCACAGGCAGAGTGGAGGATTTTGAGTGGGAGTGTCTGAGTGTATTGTATGTGTTTATTGGTTGTGTTCCAAAACCCTGTGGGTGGTACTAATGTGTATATAAGGACAATAAACCCACAGATCTGTCTGACCACTGCTTGACCCTCAACACGGAGCTCTGTCTCGTCTTTGGGGGGATTTACTGTATGCTGTTAGAGACTGATTGCCAGGAGTGTAAGCCACTTGGGTGCTTTTCCTGTTCGTCTGCTAGCAGCTATTCGTGAGGTTCCAGTTCGGGAGTCTGGAGTGCTACTTTGTATGCAGTTCAGGAGTTTGAAGCATTCCCTTGTATGAAGTTCGTGAGTTTGGAGCATTCCCTTGTATGCAGTTCGGGAGTTTGGAGCATTCCCTTGTATGCAGTTCGGGAGTTTGGTGTTCTACAGTAGCTGTGCCTGTATCTCTGAAAGGGGACGATCGCCTAAATGGTTTTAACCCCTTGTGTGCAAAACGGTCTATTACACACCTGAACAGACATTGCGCAAATACAAGGTTTTGTTTTTATCACAACTTGTACAACTGCCTCAGTCCTTAAAGGACCACTATAGGCACCCAGACAACTTCAGCTTAATGAAGTGGTCTGGGTGCCAGGTCCATCTTGGATTAACCCTTTCTGCTGTAAACATAGCAGTCTCAAAGAAACTGCTATGTTTACAAATGGGTTAATCCAGCCTCTACTAGTGGCTGTCTTCTCACAGTGAGAAGACGCCAGCATCCATAGGAAAGCATTGAGAATGCTTTCCTATGGACTCGCTGAACGCGAGCGCGACTCATGCCGTGCATGCGCATTCAGCCGATGACGGGAAAAGGAGGAGGAGAGTCTCCAGCACAGAGGGAGCTCGGCGCTGGAGAAAGGCAAGCGTTTAACCCCCTTCCTCACCCTAGAGCCCGGCGGGAGGGGGACCCAAGGACCCTATAGAGCCAGGAAAACAAGTATGTTTTATTGGCACTATAGTGGTCCTTTAAGGGGTTAAGGAGGGTTCTTGTAAATATTATGTATATGTGTATCTTCTGTTTGCCTCATATGAATATGAATGATATTAGTTCGCTTCAGCTATTATATTTCAGTTCAATCCTGTTCAAACCCTTTTCTATTGTTTATAAACTCAAGTGTCACAGTTTATACCAATTATTGCATACTAAGGTCTTTTCATTTATAGAAGTTACTGTGTTTTTCCCAATTACTGCTAATTATAACAGCACCACCGCCAGGATATGTGACAGTACAATTTGTTTTTCATATGGTGATGTCTTTGTACATTGTGTTTGTGCTTTTCTACTATAGACATTACAGGGTTGGGGTGATAAGGTACGGACTTTGTAAAATATAGCAGCCAATGAGAGTTAAATCTGCTCTGCTTTTCTCCCACTGGCTGGACAATGTTTTAGTTTAAAGTACAGCTTTTTGGTTTAGTCAACAATGACAAGCAACATCCCAATATTTTGATATTACTCCATTCAGATAAATATAGATACTGGCAAAATTTTAGCCAGTTTGGGAACTACTGATATGTACATGCAAATAAGACACACTAAGGGTTGTTTCTGAAATGTATAAATTAACTACAGCTACAAAAAGAGAATTAAAGGGACTCTTCATCCTGAGCCACCATTATTTGTATATACATTATACTGATTATACATTTAAAAATTAAAAAAATATACACAAAAAACAATAATTTTTTTTTAAACTCACACTTGAATCTCCGTTTGCTGTATGTTACCAGGCTGTACATCTTTTGAAGTAAGCTCTGTTCAGATAAGAAATGACTCAGTCACCAAGCTCCTATAATTTTCTGAGACCGTAGTGAGCTCATCTTTAACTCCCTGCACATCTGTGGGCAAACAAGATATTTTAGGGGATTGCAGCCAAAATTATCAGCATTATATTGCAATACAAAACTTAAATTATAAAATCACAAACAAATTATTGGAACAAATATTTTTTTAATTTAAATAAAAATAAATAAACAAACAAACAAGCGGAGAAGACTAATAAAAAAAAAACCCACCTAGTATCACAAGTTAATACTTTGTACCTAGCATTTATGGGAGTAAGGGGAGTAAAATAATTAAAAAACAAAATGAATAAAATACATTTTAAAAAAAGAGAAAAAAGAGGAATAAGAGAAATTGAGCTGCTCGTTCTAGAATTAGATTTGTGGAACAGTGTGAATAAAACTATAAATTTTTCCAGATGGTCAAAACGTTTTAAAATGTTTACTCTTTGTATAATATATACTAAATGCTTATTCTATAAAACCTGCAGTGTTTCAAAACAGCTGTAGAACGTACCTAATTTTCAGTAGAGATATTTGACAAACTTCCAGATATGTCATTCGATACAAAGCACTTTGGTGATGAGCTTGAGCAGTGATTGAATGACTGGTCTTTTTAACCGTATCTCATCACAGATTTCTTGTCCACTCATTTATCAAACTAATTTCATGACAATTAGGCGCACAATTAATATGTTACAAATCTCTAGCAAATTAGATTTCGTAAAAAAAAAAAAAAATACAGTTAAGGTAGCTCGTACAAGCATGTCCATTTTCCATATGGCTTTTTAAAGCTATTTAATTCTGGTAGAAAGGCATTTCTTAGAAATTGCTGAGGGATGGCAGAGC
The DNA here is from genome assembly GCA_933207985.1 of Pelobates cultripes. NCBI lineage: Eukaryota > Metazoa > Chordata > Amphibia > Anura > Pelobatidae > Pelobates > Pelobates cultripes. Next base: position 133,797,639 of record OW240919.1, on the reverse strand, counting down.
TAGAAGCGGTTTTGCAGGAGAGGATCGATTTATTTAAACTTGTAACAAAACATGATTTTGTCAACCTGACTGCCGCAGGGTATGTGGTTATAAACCTTACAATGCACCCACCATGGTATCACTTTATAGAGAAGACGACTTAATGCCTACATTAGCCAGCCATTTTGCTGGTATACGTACAGATTAAAATGTATTGTTTAATGGATTTTTTTTATAATTTAGTCTTTTCCTCTATGCCAGTTGAATTCATATACAAGTTGTGAAGAAGGCACACACATTAGGGAGTATGAGTATTACTACAGGTTTGCTCAAGAGGGGAAGACAAATCTTAAAGATCTACTGGAAAATTGCAAGAAGCCCAGGCATACTCAGAGGTTTTCTAAAAAAAAGAGACTTTATTTGGGAACAGCGGGCTCATTGCAATTTTCCAACAGAATTCATACACACCCACCCATATATAAATTAAATATGCTAGATTCCACAATGCCCTAGCATGTAGCTTTGTGTTTAAAGGGCTTCTATAGTGTAAGGAATACTAAGTTTTATTCCTTACACTACAGCTGATTCTGTCCTCCTCCATCACACCCCCACTCACCGGCACAGAAATAGTTAATCTTTTTAACACTTACTCGATTCCAGCAGTGATCTCCCTCGGTGCTGGGATGGCGCTAGGTCTCCTCTGACGTCATCCTACAGGGGACTCATGCGCACGCACAGCTCGCATCAATGAGATTAAATGGCATGGGTGAATATAGTGTACCTTTAAGATATGAGAAGATTCCTTAGCATTTAATGATATATAAAAATAAATAATTTTGAAAAGTTTTTCTAACAGATTTGGAAAGTTTTCACAGATTTGAACCATTTACAAAGCTTATCCAAATACATTAAAAGGACACTGTAGGCACCCAGACCACTTCAGCTAATTGAAGTTGTCTGGGTGCTGTGTCCCTGTTGCACTTAGTCCTGCAATGTAAAACATTGCAGTTCCAGAGAACTGCAATGTTTACATTGCAGCTCTAAGTCTGCCCTCTGTGGCTGTCTACCAGGCTGTCTAACTTCTGCAATCCAAACGGACCTTTGGTCCATTATCGGACACTGGACATCCTCACGCTCTGGATGAGAAGCTCCATGTCAGATTTTTCCCATAGGAAAGCATTGGATGCTTTCCTATGGGGAGGTCTAATGCGCGCGTGGCCATTGACGTCAGCTGGCGGGGGAGGAACATAGGCGGAACATGATCAGCACAGAGGGACGTCAGCGCTGGATTCAGGTAAGTGGCTGAAGGGATTTTGAGGGGGGAACGAGAGGAAGGGGGGGGGAGGGACCTATTAAACCTTTAGTGCCTTGAAAACGGCTTTGTTTTCCTGGCACTATAGGCCTATGTCCCATGACACACAAACATGACAGTGAGTGCTTATGCACGTTGCGTAGATTTGTAGTCTTCGGATCCCAGGTGAAATGAAGAAAAGGAAGTTTGTAACTTTCCAAACACCTGAGATAACGTGAAGGAAACTGTGGTCATAGCTAATTTGGTTTTATTGAGTGTACATTTTTTTTTGACTGAACATCCAAATAAAATAGAATAGAAACATCCAAATAAAATAGAAAATTTTTCAAACTTTACTGAATAATTTGGAAAATCTATTAAATCAAGGCCATTGTTGGCTTGATGGCAAAGGGCTCTATACCTTATGATGAACATTCAAGTTAGTCAATCACTATTTATTCAGAGAGAAGTTATCTAAAATATGTTGGTAACTATTTTTTATTTTCTCTTCAATTCGCAACATTTTAAAATAACGCAGAGTGGCAGAGTCAACCATTAATTTGACTGGAGTGTCCTCTTAATAACACTGTCACCAAGTGGCACCATCAATACAATAATCAATATAAAATATATACACATTTAGAGTATATGTTGCGATTATCTGAGTTCTTGGGACTATAGATGTGTAACAGATATACATACACACAGTTTCATAATATACACAATGTGACACAAAAAAAATCCACTTTTTGGGGGGAATTACATAAAGCAGCAACCAGCAATACTATGTTCCAGATTTTGTGAGAGTGTTTTTAATCAGTTTTTTTAATCAGTAATTTGTTTTTCCTACTTTTACATGAATTTACTGTGTAACCATTGAAACGTGTTCTTTGTTACAAAAATCCTTTTAATGCTGAAAAAAAATAGATGTACTGAGCATGTTCTCTTCAAGCTGCAATCCTTTCAGAAACTACATCCAAATCACTTATAAAGCGCTTCAGAAAAAAAAAATAGAGCAAGAGATAGAAGTAATACCAAGACTCTAAACGCAGAAAGATGAGTATCTGTCTCTCAGGGATTTTCATAGCGATACTTGGGTTGATTGCAGTGTTTAAGCGGAATGAATATTAGAATGAACATTAGTTTTATAGCAAAGAAAATTGGCAGAAATGCCTTGTAGGACATTGTTGTTCAAATCTTATCCTCAATAGTCAACTTTTCAGGACAACACATGCAATTAATGAGCTCTATATGTATTGCTAAATGTAGTAAGTAGATCAATTTAGAATTTATCAGTTAAAGTTGTACTGTCCTTCGTGGAATCTTTGTATTTTTTAGGCCTCACAAGGTGACATGTCAGCTTGTGTGGAGGTGCAACAGACAACGGATGGGAAATGGAAAGATTGACAATTACATTAGATAAAGTTGTCCCTACATATTTTTTGATTATATTGGAATTTCAAAACAGCAAAAATTGCTTGTCATGAAGATTCTATCACAGCCATTTTAAGTAAAGCATCCTTCGGTCTCTAGCAGGACGGTACCCCCATGAGTGATGGGTTAGTTATTACTGCATAGAAGGTCCCTCTGTTGGGCATGTTGTTTGGGATTTAGGATCTGTTAGCTTCTCAGCTAATCATCAGTGTCTCCCCATGCCCAAAACTTGCTCGGAAAAGGTACGTTTCTTTTCAAGCCAGTTTGGGGAATGGTAATCACTAATTGGCTGACCGTGTCAGCTGACCACTCTCAGCCAATAAGCAGCACCCCTGCCCGGCGGCAATCCTGAAAGTGAAATTTCAGAAGCCAGATGCCGAATGGGGAGGAGTGGACATTGCAGCTGGAGGCAACTTTGGGGTTAAACTGTTCAAGAGTGGTTTAACCCCTTGAGATAAGGGTTCCTCCGGGGTTCTCCTAATTTAGATGAAGCTGTTTTAGTGCCTGAATGGTTGATATTGAGTGTAAAAACAGAACATGGGAATGACGTCATAAGTTTACTAATATTGTATATATGTATATGAGAAAAGGCTGGCCAAGTGTAATTGGCACAGAGCCTCATCTACAACAAATAAATATGTGTTAGAAATTCATCAATAAAAAAAACATTTCACCAAAAGGAAGCTACTATTGGGTTGGCACTCCCAGGAGTTTGAGTGTACGAGGTCTTATGTTTCCATGCGGCATTTCCAACCTATAGCCATGGGTAGTTCTAGATTTTAATTTTTGGAGGGAGGGTTAGCAAAGCCTTACTGTAACGGAACCGTTGGCACCCCGACCGGGTACCTTCCGCCGACGGATGCTCCTAGTGCTTTTTCGAGGACTCCAAGCACTCTGCCTGACACCATAACCACTGCAGACCCCACGAACCACCGCAGCTTGGTTAGGGTCTCGCCGTCTCCACCCACTCTGGACCCAAGACCAGGGTCCAGCTTCCAGTAGGTTGACCTCTCCAAATTCCAGAGAGCAGGAACAGGAACCGCTCTTAGCAGAGCTTAGTGATTATACCCTGGGGAGTATAGTGATTATAGCAATCCCCAAAGTGTAGTTTCTCCAATCCCCCAAACATGAGCCGAAACTGCATGAAGGTACAAGATGATCTCATCTTTTAATGGCACATACTCTGCTTTTATGCAATTCTCCCCTGCAAGGGAGATGCCCACAGCCAATTATACATTACCCAATCACACAATGGTTACATCCCACACATCTCCTCCCCTTAGCCTGAGAGGTAACCCAATTATCCATACATTTTAAAACACACTTTTTACCCAACTTTCATAACTCCAAAACTATACATCCAATATTAATAAAGCTTACATAGTATTAATCAGCACACTTTAAATATAAACATAACCAAAAATCAGACAATTCCATCCAGGGGTTAAAAAGTTAGCTGGAGGTCCCTTTATGACCGACTGCAAGCACATTTTCATGCCCAAAACAGTTCCATAGATTTGGGCTGTGCGGCCGGTCTATTTTGAGAAGAAAAAACGACTAAGTCCCATCGCCGATTGGGACTTAATCTCTGCAGCTGAAATCAGGCTGAAAAAAACGACTAAGTCCCATTGCCAAATGGGACTTTGTCTCTGCGGCTGTAAAATCAGTATGGGAGAAGGTAGAGCTCAGCGGTATTCGCGGAAATGTGTAGCCGATTTTAGTTCCATGAATTTGGCTACACATACCGCTGACCTCGTGCGAATGATCAAAGATGGCCGCCGCCACGTGTTCGGCAAACGAACAAAGACCTCCCAGCATTGTCAATTAAGCTGCGGTTAACCGCAGCTTCTGGGAGGTAAATTGCAGACACACTCCCAATACAGGTGGTCCGCCTGTGTGGCACTTGGTTCAGTAAGCCCCATTTACTGAACCAAGTGGGAAGTAGCCAGGCACAAAGGGTTTTAACCAGGTCTGGGAACATTGGGGACACTGTCTTAAAGGGGCAGTGTCCCAAACAAGTCTGGGGACACCGTCTTAAAGGAGCAGTGTCCCAATTTTCGCTATGCCCCAAAATGGTGCTTAAAGGGCCAACACCAGTCCCATAACCCACAAGGCAAGTCTTAAAGGGCCAGCAGCACAATATAAATCCATTAGCACAAATAAGGTTTGTAAAGTGCCATACAACCCAGGGCCGTAGTCATGAGGCAGGAGGATGGCACTCAGGCTCCTCCAACAGCCAGGGGCAAATGACAACTTGTCAACTAAAATTCTAGTGACGAAAGGCATTTCGTCACACTTACCAAAAAAAAAAAAAAAATTCAAAAAAATCATTAGGTAAAAATTATTCCAAATCCCTTCCCAAATTTACATTGTGTTTTTAGCCTGGGCCCTTAACCACATGGGAAAGAGAAATTATACTCTAGACCAGAAGGAGCAAGATTTCTGCTTCCTTAAAGGACCACTATAGTGCCAGGAAAACATACTCGTTTTCATTGGCACTATAGTGCCCTGAGGGTGCCCCCACCCTCAGGGACCCCCTCCCGCCCGGCTCTGGAAAGGGGAAAGGGGTTTAAACTTACCTTTTTCCAGCGCTGGGCGGAGAGCTCTCCTCCTCCGATCCTCCTCTTCTCCTCCTCCTGGGCTGAATGCGCACGCGCGGCAAGAGCTGCGCGCGCATTCAGCCGGTCGCATAGGAAAGCATTTACAATGCTTTCCTATGGACGCTTGCGTGCTCTCACTGTGAAAATCACAGTGAGAAGCACGCAAGCGCCTCTAGTGGCTGTCAATGAGACAGCTGCTAGAGGATTAGGGGGAAGGCTTAACCTATTAATCGCAGTTTCTCTGAAACTGCTATGTTTATTAAAAAATGGGTTAACCCTAGCTGGACCTGGCACCCAGACCACTTCATTAAGCTGAAGTGGTCTGGGTGCCTAGAGTGGTCCTTTAACCAAAAATAAAAACTTTAAACTATTTGATCTTACCGTTCCTGACTCAGGCGACTCACCAGACGTGCCCCAGTGGGCTAGTGTGGTTCAGAGCAGTGATGAAGAAGGAGCGCTCTCAGTACAGTATAGTACTCCACTATTCTAAACACAGCATTCAATTTCTCACTCCTCCTCATGACATATGACACAATATTGGAAATTAGAAGCAAAGAGGCTAATTTAGATGCAAACGCTTGCTCCTACACAGCTTCTTCTTGCTTGTTGAATTTACTAGCTGTGAGAGAAGATCATAGTCAATGATGAAGGGGCGCAAAATAATGCAGTACACCAAAATGCAGTTCTCTCATATCCAGCCAGGGCTGCAAGTAGAATCAAACAGAGATAGGTTGAAAGGTGCTCAGATCTTCCACTGCATATTGACATGATTATAGACCACAAATGGTATAAATATTTATTAGTTTATGGGGGTGATACATTATAGATTGGTCCACTGCCTATAGCTAAATACCTGAGACGTAGGGTCACAGGACTGAAATGCCACCACATCTTACTAAGTAATGTTTAGTAAATGGATCACTTCTTGAATAAATGCGATCTAAACACTAAACCAAAAAACTGACTCAGACAGAGTGCTTTACTGTCTTTAGTAAGCTTGTTTCAGTAGGAATGTGCTAAAGGAGCAATCATAGCACCACAAACACAACAGCGTATTTTAGAATGTTTTTAACGTGGAGTCCACCATGACCGCTCTCTGTCTCCAGTAGTGCTCAAGAGTTTTCTTGAGCTAAGCCCTGCAGCACGTGGCTAGCATATTGGCCAATAGTGTCAGCTGATAATTTTTAGACAGCAGGTTAAAGGACCACTCTAGGCACCCAGACCACTTCAGCTTAATGAAGTGGTCTAGGTGCCAGGTCCTTCTAGGGTTAACCCATTTTTTCATAATTATAGCAGTTTCAGAGAAACTGCTATAATTATGAATGGGTTAAGCCTTCCCCCAAAGCCTCTAGTGGCTGTCTCATTGACAGCCACTAGAGGCGCTTGCGTGCTTCTCACTGTGATTTTTACAGTGAGAGCACGCAAGCGTCCATAGGAAAGCATTGTAAATGCTTTCCTATGCGACGGGCTGAATGTGCGCGCAGCTCTTGCCGCGCGTGCACATTCAGCCCAGGAGGAGGAACGGAGGAGGAGAGAAGGAGGAGAGCTCTCCGCCCAGCGCTGGAAAAAGGTAAGTTTTTACCCCTTTCCCCTTCCAGAGCCGGGCGGGAGGGGGTCCCTGAGGGTGGGGGCACCCTCAGGGCACTATAGTGCCAGGAAAACGAGTATGTTTTCCTGGCACTATAGTGGTCCTTTAAGTCCTCCTCCACCAAACTTAGCTAACTGAAGAGAGCTTCTGGCTCTTACTGAGTAGTAATAGAGGTGGGGAGGGGGTCTGGCACACGCCTGGTAAGAAGTCGAACCATTCTAAAACAGTTTGAATCCTTACAATGGAGAGCAGCAGGGCCCTCCTGGTACCATAACCATTACATTACTTTACAGTTGTGATGGTGCTTGAAGTGTTTTTTTAATTTAAACTGGCCTAAATGTATTTCTAATTGGCCTTATTTTACCAACATATTATATTCACGCTATAACCATAATTAAAAGTTCATGTCAAATGTTTATTTCAAGCTTTACGAGTTATTGAATTTGTTATGATATTGCTTTTGCTTAAAGATTTATGTTCCAATCAAAATGCAGGGGATTTAACAGAAGATACTGTGCGTGATAAAAACCAGACTACGCCAGAGACGGAGATAACACATTTGAATTTGTGCTACAAATATTTTTTTTTTTCTATACAAGTTCTATGAGATGTAATTCAATAAAACCCTATTATGAGTTAGTCTGAGGAGATTTCAATGCTTTATCAGAAAAATGAAAAAAATGTTTTGATGTAATCTTTGTGAACCAGAACTCAGCGTCCTGCAAGTTATTTGGAAGGCGACACAAACTAAACTGTAACAAATAAGAAAACACAATTGAAAAACATACATATCAAGTTTGTTAATGGTGGTGCTGCTAAGATATGATACAGTTTATCAAATTTTATAATTAAATGTAACCAGTGATAAAAAGTAAGTTTTTGAGAGAAACTTTGTAGTTATGAGTAAAATATTATATTTTTTCAGAACTGAGAATGCTTTGTCATTGCTTTAGTGTCACGCATTTTAATTGCAAATATAATTTTGAAGATTACTATAGGGTCTGGAACACAAACATGTATTCCTGTCCGTATAGTGAAATCCCACCATTTAGGTGGCTTGTCCCTTCAGAATGGGTTAAAACTCACCTTATTTCCAGCTCTCCACGGGTTCACCGATGCTGGCCCCAGCCCCATGGGGAAAGCATTGGATTGGCTAAAATCGGCAAGGGGGCGGGGTCAAATGCCATATTGGCCAATCAGCAACTCCTCATTGAGATGCATTGAATCAATGCATCTCTGCAAGGTAAATTCAGCGTCTCCATGCAGAGCATGGGGACGCTGAACGGCAGGGCTGCTTACTGTGCAGCCCTGAGCCAGGAAGCCCCTCCAGTGGCCATCTGAGGAGTGGTCCCTAGGGGCAATGTAAACACTGCCTTTCCTCTGAAATTAAAAGATAAACCCATCAAGGACCAGCCATGTGCGGAGCCCGCTCGGGGTAAAATAACTTTTTTTTAAAAACAATTTGTGCATGAGTGAGTGTTGGTGAGTTTGTGAGTGGTGGTTTTCTGTGATAGGTAAGCAACTTTCTCAATGATCCTTTCTCGTTTAAGGGCAAAAGAATATCCATCAGACTGTAAATGTATCTTTTTTTTATATAAATGCATGTTTTGATTACTATCAATATTATAATTTCTTGTATTTTGTGACTAATTTATGTTAAAAATATCAGAAAAAGTGTAAAACATTTTGAAACAGGAATGAGAAAACAAGGAAACGATGATTATTTTTATACATTGCAAAAAAAAAAAAAATGATGATGAAAACAAAATATCTACAGTGTATGAAAGTGGAGTAACAACATAAGAAAATGAAACATTAGCACAAAACTGGCACAAAAATGAAAGCAGAGGCAACCGTTTTTGTGTATACACCCCATATATTCAGGACAAAACTGCCCTTTTAAGTGCAACATTCTGTTCTCATTAGAAATATCTTTTTATTGCTTGTTTCTCTTTAATTCCTGAAATAAAAGCCAAGTATCAAGACTAGGCATCTACTCTCTTTATAATTAATTTGCTTTGTTATTTTTAAGCTATTAATTTTATATGCCAGACATGACACGAAAAAAAGTTTATAATATTATTTTCTCCTGCCAAAGGCAACACATAGTATATACTGCTGCTTAGTGTTATCAATGTTATGATTTTTAATTGCATTGCTTATGTGAGTAGCATGTGATTTGCAGTATAATTAGCTAAATAAATCAATTTATGTTAATTGTGGGTTCAAAAGCATAGAACTATTTGCATATAGGTAAGAAAGAAAGTCAAATAACAAGAGCAATGTGCTAGAGGGGAAGCAAGCACGGGTGTGCAGATGTATATATGTCCCCCACTCCCATACATTACATTTTCATTTTTGAATTCATCTTATAACTATGTACCTTGGAGAAGTGCAAGGCAGCACATGACATGAGCTTGCATGAGTTGGACCATGAACAGATTTTTAGTTCCATGCTAAACATCCATGTGATGCCATAGTTACGGACTGCCCACTTACTGGTTTTCCTATGTCATTGAGTTTGAAATACTCAATTAGTTCCAAGCAAACAAAATTAAAAAATATATATATAAAAAAAATTGAATAGCCAAATAGCCCAGTTTAGCACCATTTTTCAGTGTCTCGTTCCATTCCTATTATAAAGAATTTGTAGCGGACCAGGGGTAACCTGACTGGTTACCTCCGCTAATTCCTTCTCTCAGCCAATTTGGAACCATTAAAACAAGCAGATATCCATTCCCCCGGTAACCAGACAAAACATAATTCTGGGAGTCAACTGATTTATTTCAGACCACAAACGGCTTTTATGCACAGACACCTACATGGAGTCTCCAACACAATAATGCAGGATTTTCATTCACAGGATCCTTTGTGCCTGATGCATAATTGCATGAGAAAAATATTTAATTCAATTATCTATCAGGTGCAACAAATATATACAAAATAAACAGTGCCTCAAAAGTGCCCCCACCATAACAAGGAACCCCACAAAAGTTATATCCCTCGATAGCCCAGACCTGAGTGTATAACATATCCAAATATCACTTAGATTGGTTTGGTGAAACGGGAATGCCATTGAGGTAAAGTTTTGACTGGCCGGACACGAGGCGCTATCCCAGAACAGTTCCAGGGGAATAGGTGCCACAGCTGGTCTCTGTTCGGAGGTTCCTGTGCGAATATCATGCAAGGGATTGTCTTAATTTCAGGGTACAATTGCTCCCACTGTTCAGTAGTTCCCATGTCCCGAACGTTGTTCACAAAGTTGGTCGGAAAGTAGAATGGATAGCAGTCTAATCTTTACCGGGGTTCGTGTGGGTGCCTAGCTGAAAAGAGTTCTAGGCACTCAACGACCAAATGCCACTGCCCACGTTCGGGAGACAATATTTTCACAATTATTTTGTCGACCACGTGCATTCGCTTATACGAAATGGCGGCCACCCAGGGGAAGCATTCATTAATTACTTCCGTGCGGTTCGCACTTAAGTTGCTGGTGTGAACATTCTAATGGGGTTCAGGGTTAGTCCTCGTTTAGGAGACGAATGGAGGAGGTTCGTATACAATAACTCCCAAACGGAAAAAGGCAAAACGGTAGGTTCCACCACAGAATTTATTTATTTATTATTTTGTTTGATATTTATGGTTCTTGGCAGGGACTATGGGCAGAGGCACGCACTAGACTTTGCACAAATGTGTTTCAGCTGGTACGAATTAACCAAATGTCTTTTCATCTGTTCCCAAACAAAATCAATATTCAGGATTTACCTGTGGAGTCTTATTGATGGGATATGACGCCACAAGTAAATCCCAGACAGATTGATTTGTTCGGGTGCAAATTAAAAGGCATTTGAATCTAGCAAGCATTGAATGAGATTTTGTTTCTTTCCCATAAGTTTCCCTGGGTGTAACTAAAATGTGGACAAATATTTGAAACAACTCCTGTCTATAGAGTTGAAATCCCAGATGATTCTCAGAAATACACCTGATGGAATGCAGTGACTTATATAAAATAGATGACGCTCATCTGGTGATATTATTGAGGAGTGTATTTTTTACTCCTGCCTATAGGGTTATATATCCTCAGATGATTCTGAAAAACATGCCGGAGAGAGAACAGTGACTATTACTACCTCACAAGGGCGCTGTGACCACATTTGTTCTATTCCTACAACAGAATATTTCAGATTACCTCTTATTATTATTATTATTATTATTATTATTATTATTGCCATTTATTTAGCGCCAACAGATTCCGTAGGGCTTTACAATATTTTGAGAGGGGGGATGTAACAATAAATAGGACAATTACAAGAAAACTTACAGGAACAATAGGTTGAAGAGGACCCTGCTCAAATGAGCTTACAGACTATAGGAGGTGGGGTATTAGAAACATTAGGACAAGAAATATCAAGTAGGAGTGAAGCAGAGCTGGAGGAGAGAGCAAAGCACTGTCCCATAGGAGAGAGCAGGAGACAGGTATGTAAAGCAGAGATTACTCTGGGAGGCCATAAGCGTTCCTGAAGAGATGGGTTTTAAGGCCCTTCTTAAATGATTGAAGACTAGGGGAGAGTCTGATGGCAGTAGGCAAGCTATTCCATAGGAGAGGAGCCGCCCGCGAGAGGTCCTGCAAGCGCGAGTTGGCCGTACGGGTGCGAGCAGCGGTCAGGAGGTGGTCACGGGCAGAGTGGAGGGTACGAGGAGGGGCATATCTATGGATTAGTGAAGAGATATAAGTGGGGCTAGAATTGTTCAGTGCTTTAAATGTATGGGTTAGCACTTTGAATTGACTCCTATAGCATACAGGGAGCCAATGTAAGGACCGGCAGAGGGGTGAGGTGTGAGAGGACCGACTAGAGAGGAAAATCAGTCTAGCTGCAGCATTCATTACAGACTGTAGCGGGGCAATACGGCTTTTGGGGAGACCAATCAGGAGAGGGTTACAGTAATCCATGCGGGAAATTACTAGAGCATGGACAAGCTCCTTGGTAGCATCTTGCGTAAGAAAGGGGCGAATGTGGGCTATGTTTTTGAGTTGGAACCTACAGGACTTGGCAACAGACTGGATGTGAGACTCAAAGGTGAGACCAGAGTCAAGTATGACGCCAAGACAGAGCGCTTGCAGGGGTGGACTTATGTGGATATCACTGAGTTGAAGGGAGAGCGAGAGAGGAGGATCAGTATTAGGAGGAGGAAAGACAAGGAGTTCAGTTTTAGAGAGGTTAAGTTTCAGAAAGCGTGAGGACATCCAGTCAGAGATGGAAGAAAGGCAAGCAGTGACACGTTGCAGGACGGCAGGGGAGAGGTCCGGGGAGGAGAGGTATATCTGAGTGTCATCAGCGTACAGGTGGTAGTGGAATCCAAAAGAGGCAATAAGTTTACCAAGAGAGGCAGTATAAAGAGAAAATAGAAGGGGGCCAAGGACAGACCCTTGAGGAACTCCAACCGAGACAGGACGAGGGGAGGAGGTATCCTTGGAAAAGGAGACACTGAATGAGCGCTGGGAGAGATAGGAGGAAAACCAAGAGAGGACAGAGTCACAGAGACCGAGCGATTGAAGAGTTTGAAGGAGCAGAGCATGATCAACAGTGTCAAAGGCAGCAGAGAGGTCAAGGAGAATTAATATGGAGTAATGACCTTTGGATTTAGCGGAGATTAGGTCATTAGTCACTTTGATAAGAGCAGTCTCAGTAGAGTGGAGAGGGCGGAAGCCAGACTGAAGAGGGTCAAGGAGAGAGTTGGAATTAAGGAAGCGGGACACACGGGTAAAGACAAGTCTTTCCAAAAGCTTTGATGAGAAAGGGAGCAGGGATATGGGACGATAGTTAGAAGGGGAGGATGGGTCAAGAGATGTTTTTTTCAGGATAGGTATTACAGTGGCATGTTTAAGGTCAGCAGGAACAGTGCCAGAAGAGAGAGAGCAGTTAAAGATGTGTGTTAGGGTAGGCACAAGACAAGGGGAGAGAGATCTGATGAGGTGAGATGGGACAGGATCAAGCGGGCAAGTGGTGGGGCGAGAGGAATGGAGAAGCGCAGCCACCTCTTGTTCAGTAGCCGGGTAGAAAGTCTGGAGGGTAGGGAAAGCAAGATTTACATGTGGTTGAGAAAGAGAACGGCAAGGAGGGGAGAATTGTTTCCTTAGCTGTTCAATCTTGTCGGTAAAGTAGCATGCAAAGCTATCAGCTGTAAGGTTAGTTTGGGGGGTGGCCACAGCAGGGCGGAGAAGGGAATTAAAGGTGTCAAAGAGGCGTCTGGGATTGCAGGAGCATGAACTAATGAGAGAGGAAAAGTATGACTGTTTGGCGAGGGCGAGGGCTGCGCTGTATGAAAGCAACATGAATCTATAATGGAGAAAGTCTGCCTGGGTGCGGGACTTCCTCCAGGAGTGTTCAGCACAACGGGAGCAACTCTGCAGATAGCGTGTTGATTTATTATGCCAAGGTTGGGGTCGTGTCCTCCTCGAGGTGCATGTTTTGAACGGGGCTGCAGTGTTCAAGGCAGATGTGAGGGTAGTGTTATATGTGGAGATGGCCAGTGAGGGACAGGAGAGGGAAGGGATGGATAGCAGTTGTGAATCAATGTCAGCTGACAGCTGCTGGAGGTCAATAGAGTTAAGGTTCCTCCTGAGCTGAGGGGGGTTAGGCTGAGATTGTTGGGTGAGGGGGTAATTGAGAGCAAACGATAAGAGGTGGTGATCAGAGAGAGGAAATGGGTGTTGCAGATATTAGATATTGTACATGAAGAAGAGAAAATAAGGTCGAGGGTATTGCCAGCTACATGAGTGGGAGAATTAGCCCACTGCAAAAGTCCAAGGGAGGAAGTGATTGAAAGTAGTTTAGAGGCTGCTGGGGTCAAAGGTGGGTTAATGGGAATATTGAAGTCTCCAAGAATTAGGGATGGGATGTTGGAAGAGAGGAAGTAGGGTAGCCAGGCAGCAAAGTGGTCAAGGAAGAGGAGAGGGGAACCAGGGGGACGATAGATTACGGCAATGTTAGCAGAGAAGGGTTGGAATTAGGGTTAGATTAGAATAAGAAACCCCCATTATTTCTAGATCAGATATGGAGAAGGTTAAAAACAGTTTAAATTAAATAAGAGAAAGAGAACTAAGGAAAACCATAACTAAGCTGTTCACTAAAACCCCTAACTGTAGCAAATTTAAATTGAATGGCAGGATTTATACCACCAGCAAGTTACAGACAAGGTTAATTTATAAAAGTTCCAATTTCTGTTGAAAACTGCACTTTTTGTAAGTGTCCCTTTAAAGATTGTCATTGGCCTACCTGTCTGTTTTGTTTTGTTTTTTTTGGGGGGGGGGGAGGGGGGACATAGGCATACCTTGTAAGGGCCATAACATATGCAGGTTTATTCACCAATGTGAGAATTTCTGTCAATTCAAAGTGAATTTCAAATTTAAAGGGACACTCCAGACCACTAGAACACTTGAGCTTGCCAAATCACTTTATGTGTTAATGTTGTGGCCTTTTTTTATTTTCCATTTTGCAAAAAGTGCAGATTTCAGTAGAAATTGGCACTTTGAAAAACTCATATCTGGTTACAACCCATGGCTTTCAAGCAGACAACAGGTTCTGCTACGTCCTGGTTTGTTCAGCTCAGTGTAGCTAAACTCAAGAGGCAGGCCATTGCCCAGAGCACCTGCAGTGGCATCTCCAGGATTCATATTTAGAGGGGGGGGGAGGGGGCAGGGATAAAAGTAGGGGCAGTTATAATATATGTCTGTGTATGTATATATATATATATATACACACGCATAAGTACATACATATCATTTACTCAAAGCAGAATATGTAATCCTAGGTACATACATATCATTTACTCAAAGCTTTGCTTCAAGTTACTTACAGTCTCAGTAGTAATACCAATGTGTGGAGTGTCTGCTCTGTTCACTCCCTCAGTAAACTGCAGTCTCAGCCAGGTAGGTCATTTGTCACACCTTAGATGTAGACACACTACCCGTTCAGCTTGCTTTTAGCCCCCTTGAATACAAGTCTCTTCTACCCTCCTTTCTTCCCCTCCCTCCTTCCATGTCTCTGTCTCCCTTCCAACTATCCATCCATGTTTCTCAGTCTCCCCCCCCATCACTCATATATCCACCCATCACTCCTCCCACTGAGGATCATCAGCACTGGAATCAGCTAAGTGACGGAAAGTTTTTTAACTTTTTTCTGGGCTGTATTCCTAGCACTATAGTTTTCCTTTAAGCTGCATTGGATATTCTGTGATTTGACAGTCACAAAAAGTTTGGTCTGGGAAAAAACAGGAGGGCTTGCAGAGACAGTAGATGAGGACTGCAGCTTTTGTAAAAAAAGCATAGTTAAATGTATTCATGTTTTCATTTGGGGTATATCTACTAAACACTGATTTAAATATATGTATTTTTTTTTTTGGGGGGGGGGCAGTGGTCAAATAAAGAACCACTAAACACCCATAAAGCACTTCTTGGAGTATCATTGCGCGCCTTGACGGAGGGAGAACTTCACTGAGAACGTCTGAATGAGAAGCCTCTAATAGGCAATTTACCCGTGAATAGAGTGAAATCTCTTCCAGTGAACAAGGGGAGTGCTTGCAAAGACTGCAGTCATAACCCCAATGAATAAATGCATGAAGAATGCGTGCGTGAATTCATTGGGCATGTATCTAATAAAGAGTGATTTCTAATTTTTTTTTTTTCATTTGGTCATTGGATTGTTCCTTTAACTTTTAAAATCTCTCTAAAATATGCTCAGTCCTACAAAAACATTTTAAGAAACTGAACTTGATGGACATGTGTCTCCTTTTAGCTAAATAATGAAGTAATCTCTTGTCATTTCATAACCCTTAGTAAACGATGTTGTATGGATTATTGGAATAACATACTGCAACAATAGAATTAAATTCCATGTTCTCATTTTGAGGTACAATCTGGAAGCTCATAAGGGTACAAATTACTATTGGAAAAGTAGGGAATTAAATAAATGATTATTTATAAAATGTCAGCTTTTTCTGCAGTGCTCTACAATGGGTTCACAAGACGTACAAAATAAGGTAAACTCCTAAGTTTTACATACAGGAACAGGAGGTAGTGAAAGAGTTGCTCAAACAAACTCACAATCTAACTGAAAAAGAGAAAAAATGCTGGCCATGCTAATTTGCATAATTATTTTGTTATGTAGCATCTCAGGGAGTGACACTTTTGGAAGGGGAACATTTTCTAAATCACTAGTTAACTATGTACAATATGTGTACTATGTCTGGCTGTGCATGTAGCATTGCAAATGTGTAAAAGTGCCTGTGTATACCGTCTGAGTGAGTGTGTGTAGTAGTGTATCAAGTGTGTATTGCAGTTTGTAATTGACCAAGTGTGTGTACAACAGTGTGTGCATACTGTTGTCTGATTCTGTGTTATTGTGTGCATACTTTGTTTAAGCATGTGCATAACAGTGTTTTCATACTGTTTTCTTTCTGGCTGTATATCATTGTGTGTGCATGACGGTATGTGCATACTGTGTCTGAGTGTGTGTCAGTGTGTGTACACTGAGTGTGTATTGCAATATGTGTCACTGTATGTCTACTGTTTTTTTTGTTATTGTGTGTGTGTGTAAAGCAACCTGTGTACCTGCCATGTATTACACAGGTGTATATTCTGCCTCCATTTCTTTCACCACTCTCCCCGATTCCCATATCAGACAAACATACCAGACTTTGCATTACTATTATTTTTACAATACTGGCACTGGCCAGACATCCCAAGATACCGACTTCTCCAGTAAAATACCAGCCAGGTGGCAACCCTAATATTTCTGAATTAAATGAGAAACATATAACTTATAAGAAACATATAAGAAGCCAGCGTAATCATTTACAGAGCGGTAAAGTTAGGGAGGAGTGGAAGACTATGTTAGATGCACCTGATTGATATCAATATATATTTTTATTTGAAATTCAAGTGTCCTAATGTCTGCTGCCATCAATTTGTATCACATTGTGTGAGAAACTAAACTAATCTCTCATGCCATTCCCTCCAGCAGTCCTCACTGTACAATAACCATTTCTATATTTTTCCTGTGTCTATGTCTCTGATGGCTAAGCTCCAGCCCATCGGCCTGTTGTTTTGGATTACAATTCCTATTAGGAGATACAGTTGCAATGCCCTGAGGGAGGGTGGCTTATCTCACCATTCTAAAGCAAGTGTGCAGTGTCTGGTGACGTGGGTATCAGTAGGCAAGGCCTAGCAAGGAGCACATTGAACAGGCTGCTGGTTGCTAAGCAACCCACCAAACTGTTCGCGGCCTCTGTGCTGTTCCGGGTTCAGTGCACACCTGCAGAGGCAAGGGAGAGGGGGTATCCCTGTACACCCTGTATTTCTCATTACACTGAGAGCTGAAGGTAAGCCCACACTACTGCTGCTGCTGCTGTACTGTGATCTGTACGGATACAATATAACACTGCTTACTGGGAACCCTTTACAATAACACTGGATTCAAGCTGGTTTTCTGTGTTATTACCTGGCTGGCATGTGTGTAAATAATGGATCACAGGAGTGTTCTATTTGTCATGCTATGTGCATGGAGCTGTATGTGTTTGTATGTAACTACACTGTATTTTTACAGCATGTTAATGTGTTGCTTTTTGCACCCTTTTTTTAATTTTATTATTTATGATTATGCACACTTTCTGCATCAAATGCAAAAAATGATTTGCACTCTTAGTTTTGCTTTTTTTTTTGTTTGTTATTATTTTGCTGTGCATAGGTTTGACTTTTTAAAGACACTTTCCCCCCCTTTGCAGTAGCACAAAAGACACAATAATTTTTTTTTTTTTAAGTTTTACTGTGTGCTTTTTTTTTTGCAGTCATTTTTAGTATCAAAACATTAAGCAAAAGTAAAAAAATAAATTAAATAAAATCATAGTTTTGGCTATTATAATTCATTCAAAATTAGTGTTACTGAACAATGAATGAAAATCATTAAATTAATTTATCCTGATTTTGAATATACTGAATATGCCTGGTAACAATGTTGTTGTTTATATCTTACATTGGCTTGCAATGGTAGACACAACATATTTTATTTTAAATTGATGATAAATGTATTTTATACATGTTTCTAGCAGAATCAATAGCAAATGTAGAGAATAGTTTAAAAAAAAAAATATTTAATAATAGATCCCTCTATTCACCCTGTAAATCAGTTCTTCATCATAGAATTAGCATAGATTCCCATGCCAAAAAACTGATGGACAGGGAAAACAGGTGAAACCCCTATAAGAGGTATTTCTGCTTTCCTGCATAACAATGACAGCGCATGCATATTGCATAACTCATACAGTGCATGCACTGTGTTGGCTATGGCTACTTCCTAGCCAGCTCTTCTAGCCAAAAAAAAAACCCCAACACATCAGTTCAGTGGCAATGAAACCATTGTGTGTCAACATTATGAAGGACGTTTGCCCTTAATCCCCAAGGCAGGAGGAATTGTATCCCAAAGTAGGGCCAGTTCTTTTACAGTGCAGGCAGGAAAAAGGAGTGACTTAGGATGGGTGTTACATCAACAAATGGGTGGACATAGCCACCCAAGAGGGCAAGTAGTTTAATTATTAAACTAGCATGCCATGATGGATTCCAGGACTGTGGGTGTTGATGGCTAGGAAACTTTTGACACCCCAGATGTTGTGAATTACATCTCCTATAATGCTTTTATAGCCACAATGCTGGAAAAGCATCAGGGGAGATGTAGTCCACAACATCTGGAGTGCCAAAGGTTGCCTAACCCTGCACTAGGAGATATATATATATATATATATATATATATATATATATATATAGTATTATGCCACCCCCTGCTCATCTTGCAGCTAAGTGTTCCAGGAATCATTTAATGTGTCATTGATGTCAGCAGTGAGAAGGTAGGGAGGGAGAGAAAGTGGGTCCATTGTCCCTGGTTTCTAGCGTTGGGTGCACCAGGCACCTCAGCTCTCACTCCTTCTGCTATTCCTCATACCAACTATCTTAGTGGTAGCATGCGGCAGGGGTTACTCAAAGTAACAAAGCTTGCTAATTGACATCCTGGTGCCAAGCAGCCAGCATAGCACAAAGAGATTAGATATACTCAAGGGACAAGCCCTAAAAGAGTAAGCATGAGTTTCTCCTTAGGTTAGCCACTACTTTCCATTAATCATACTTCTCTTAAAGGTACAGTATAGTGTGAATAATATAAATCTGAATTCCTAACACTATAGTCTTCATATCTTTTTAGCTCTCTCCCTCAGTAAGTGCTGTAAAATTTAAAATAAAGTATGCAAATCGGCTGTATTCCAGTGCTGAGTGTCCTCCTCACATCTTATCATCCTGGATGCATGCCTCCATGATGATAGTCCAATCCATTGGCAAGTATTGTGGACCTTAGGAGCATGTGTGGTACTTGCCAAATGCAATGATTCTCTATGACTGACCATGACGGCACTGCTCATGCAAGTATGATGTTATGGTATGCCTGGGTATGAAAACTGGGTAGTAAAATTTCTGGCTCTCCTATCCAGAGGGCTTGGAGGCATGGCTTGAAGCTGTGCTTCATAGCTTTGTAACTATTACAATATTTCAATTTTGAGGATAGGACACATTCTGTAGGCACCTTAACAGCTTCATGTAGATGAAGTTATTATAATGAGTGCAGTGTACCTTTAACCATCTTTACCTACATTTAACTTTGTTTTTAAAGTCCCTAAGTTTATTCTAACAGTATGTCCTCTCAATGGCCCTTCAACTCCCCTCACTAATCACATCAATATGAGATAACAGACCCGCAACAACAGTCTGCAACTTATGGAGAGTTTATTCCTCTAATATGGACATAGCACAGTGTTCAAAGCACACACAGTAAAAGTACTTGTAGTTCTGGTGTACTAGGCACACGATACACTCTTCCTCTGTGGCTGCCCTGTGTGTATCTATGGTGTGCTTATAGGAACACATAAATGCAGTATATAGCCTAAAAACTTTAAAATAAAAATCCTAAAACTATCTATATAAAACCACTACAAATTGTTTTTCATCTACAAGATGGAACCCCCTGCTAACACATACACTATTGTTGTCACTGTATTATGGATGGTTTAGAATGTATTGTTGGGGATTTAATAGT
Organism: Pelobates cultripes; assembly: GCA_933207985.1. Taxonomy (NCBI): domain Eukaryota; kingdom Metazoa; phylum Chordata; class Amphibia; order Anura; family Pelobatidae; genus Pelobates; species Pelobates cultripes. The sequence goes on along the minus strand of OW240919.1, from coordinate 133,777,617 downwards.
GAAATGCCAAAATATGATGAATTAAAATCCAATTATACTGCATTACACATATTCAACATGAAAATATGGCATTTTTTTCACTGGTGACTGGGCCTGACTGTATTGGGTTAGCCCATTTTATCAAAATGATGTCTGATTCACATGACGGTAGAAGCACAAGTCAGAATTGTATTGAATAATTAAGTTTTAAAAGCTACATAGGGATAAATTAATGTGGAGCACTTCGTTGTTTGTTTCTATACAGATTTTTAAAACACTCTGTTCTCTGTATGATTGCTCCTCCATTCATAGTAGATGAATTTAAAATATAGTTAAGAAACTCAGTTTTCGTGGGTTCTCATAGTATTAGAGCCTTTATGTACGGGATTATACCATCCATGGTTATCGCAGCGGAGCTCTTACAGCTCCATCACGTGTGATTGCTCCCTTGGCACTTTATATTCACTTTCATGTCATATTAAATAGTATTGCACTATTATTTGTTTTTTGTTTTTGTTTTATGTTAAAGGACCACTATAGTGCCAGGAAAACAAACTCGTTTTCCTGGCACTATGTAGTTCTTAGGTCCCCCCCACCCTCATGGCCCCCCTCCCGCTTGGCTGAAGGAGCTGAAGGGGTTAAAACACTTAAATTTGTCCAGCACTGGACCCCCTCGGCGCTGGGAACTCTCCTCCTCCTGCTGACGTCAGCGCTGAATGCGCATGCGAGGCAAGAGCCGCGCGCGCATTCAAACCGCCCATAGGAAAGCATTACTCAAAGCTTTCCTATGGACGTCAGCGTCTTCTCACTGTAATTTTCACAGTGAGAATCACAGAAGCAGCCTCTAGTGGCTGTCAGCAAGACAGACAATCGAGGATGGATTAACCCTCAGTGTAAACATAGCAGTTTCTCTGAAACTGTATTGTTTACAGCTGAAGGGTTAAAACCTGGGGGACCTGGCACCCAGACCACTTCATTGAGCTGAAGTGGTCTGGGTGCCTATAGTGGTCCTTTAAGATACATCTTGCACAAGATTTCTCCAGTACCTGTATGTATCTTCTTATCCAATATTACTAAGTGCATTCCACTTTTTAAAATAAATTATGTGTATTTGCTATGCACAAAGTTGTAGTCAGCGGCTATCACCCATTTCTAAGTTTGAGCTGAAGTGGTCTGGGTGCCTATAGTGGTCCTTTAAGATACATCTTGCACAAGATTTCTCCAGTACCTGTATGTATCTTCTTATCCAATATTACTAAGTGCATTCCACTTTTTAAAATAAATTATGTGTATTTGCTATGCACAAAGTTGTAGTCAGCGCCTATCACCCATTTCTAAGTGTGGTTTCATTGACTAAGATTAGCATGATCAAATGATTACAACTATACTGTTGTAAAACCTCTGTGGTTTAAAACATGTTCTCCTAGTAAGTCCTCAATCTACAATGTAAGTGTTACTTAATTTATAATTAAAAATGAATGTATAAAATATTAATCATTGGAATCATGGTTGCATTTATACTAAAGCTACAATGAGCTTGGATGCCAGTGTTGGTACAGGGATTTTCTTGATGCTGAATAAAGGAAGGTTCTCCTACAAACAGTATTAAACTTAATGGAAACTTCATAGGGAAAGGGCACATCTAAGCGCCTATTATGTAATTGATATCACGCACTTTGCATGAACATGATTTCAGTATATAAATCATTTGCTAGTTATGACAGACAGTCACGCAGTCATGGTTTCTAATTACAGACACCCAATAATAATTTCACCCATCATTTGCCATGCAGTGAACTCTTTAAGCATTTTAGAATTATTTAGTTCATAAAATTACTAAGTAAAATAATTTTCTTTACCGTATAATAAATTTAGTTCAGGAAATAAAGCTGTTTCAGTCTGATCCATATTACAGTTTTACTTGTTTTAACCCAGGCTTCTAATAGCCCTCATAGCTTTCTCTGCTGTGCAGAGGTCTATGGATTATCCATAGATCTCTTACTGAAGTCAAAAAGAGGGCCATGATTAGCTAAGAGATCTCAACCATTCCCTGCTTCCTCCAGATGTGCAGGATTTGCTGCAAACTTTGGGCCTTTGAAGTTTATTGGTTAGTTTGTGCTTAACATGCTGGAATTAGCAGTTATCTAGGTGGAGGAGGCATTTTTTTGCCTAGTTTTTGCTTGTCTATGCTAAAATCACACTCTTCTCCTATTCTGAGGTTATGTTGCCTATACTCTGGACTTTTATTATCTTCCTATCGTGATCCTTGTCTGCAGGTAGCACGGTCCTCTTGGGCACAAACATGCACAGTCTTTTAAGGCAACTTATTTCCAGGCACTTTATTGTTAAACTCCACTAAGACAGCAGCACATGAAAAACTAAAATGTAACAAAACCCTATAAACAAAAACCTAGCTCGGTCTGAGCACTAACTAACATCCAGTTCCCTCTCTCTCAAGGGTTTAAACTATAACAAAACAAGAAATGGTTTCACCAACCTAGTGTCTTTGTCAGCTCTCAGCACTCCTGTGTTTAGACAGCCTGCTGCTTCCAGCCCTTCAAGAGAGAAATAAACATTCTCTCTCCCAGTGCTCCAAGCCAGCCTTGACTGCTTTCCTTTTGCACTTCCAGTGCTCAGTCTCCTTGCCTCTCTCCAACCTGCTTCCCAGGAGGAGCCAGCAACCCCCGCTTTACCTGCATAGCAGGGAGGAGTTTATTCCCACTGCTGCAGCTGATTACCTGCAGCTCAGCAGTGGGTTGGAGACAGTCCAAAAAACCCTGGCCTGGATCTATGTCTCCCAAGAAAACCACTAAACTGCGGAGTGGAGCATTGGCCCACCCTGCTCTCCAAATGCTCCACCCCAGGGGCCCATAACTAAATGTTAGTTTGTGTTGCCTACAACACATACAACACGTACTCCCCCTGGGGTTAAATGTTACAGGCCTATCTGCCTTCACTTTATCACACTACTCACATATGAGGCTAGGGAGAGAAACCGGGCAGAATTCTGCATGGCCAAAGAGGCAGGGTTATGGTGCTGCATTCGACATAACTTTTGTGTGTATAAACTACAAGAGTTGAGTACAAACACTATAGCATATTAAAGGAACAGTATAGGGGATCCTATATTGTTAAGACCCCCATATGCCCTCCTCCCTCCTGCAAATATAGTAATATCTTACTTTGCCCCTGATCTGCCTGCATCTCTGACATCATCAGAAGGGATTCTCTGAACAAATTACTATGCTTTCCCATAGGATTGGCTGAGAGTCTCAAGATCAGGGGCTGGGCCAGCACAAGCCAAACATAGCCCTGGTGATTCAGCATCTCCTCAAAGAGATGCATTGAATCAATGCATCTCTATGAGGAAAGTTCAGTGTCTCCATGCAGAGGGTGGGGACACTGAATGTCAGTCATACTGCGCAGCAATGCCCCAGGAAGCACCTCTAGTAGCCATCTGAGGAATGGCCAGTGGAGATATCCCTAGACTGCAATATAAACATTGTATTTTCTCTGAAAAATACAGTGTTTACTGCAAAAAGCCTGAATGGAATGATTATACTCACCAGAACAAATATAATAAGCTGGTATGCATTAGTTATATTGGTGTAACAAGTGTCCCTTTAAGTATTCCTTATAGAAATGCAATACATAAAATCATAAAAATAACCAATGCAAATTACTTAATATAAGGTAAAGAAGACTTATGTATAGAGTGATGAAGTGACAATTTCCTTCTAAAAGTTACAGACTGTTTAGCAATACTGAGCTAACTCATTTGCCCTGTTAACCATCCTGACATCATCTTAATGTCCTACTTAAGTAGTCAAGGGATATACTAGAAACCTGGGGACCACAAAAATGATGTATAATAGATATTGCATTCTGTTAACATTAAGGCTATTTTCTGTTCAAAATGTGCTCTGTGCAATTTCTGCAAGACTGATTTCTAGTTGTGATATTCTTAAAGTCGGTTTGATTTAGTAATCAGGTTCAGAAATAAAAGTAGTAAAAACTAGTAAAAATAAAAAATAAGATTGTACTTTGTCTTTTTTTAAAGCATCTCTCCAATGCAATTTTCTACATTTACAACTAAGCATTAACATTTCATATTTTAGAAACCCCTAGCCTACTTAAGGCACTCCTCTTACCTTGCTCCTTACCGTTCGAGGTCAGCGTTGAATGACCCTCCCTCCACACCACTTTTAACATTTATTTCCTTTCTATTTCTTTTCCTGGGTGGGCCCTCTTCTTTCTCAGGCCTACCTCATCGTCGGTTTCGGCACACCACAACCGACTTGCTCCTTTTATCATCCTACGCTTATTCATGGTATTTCACACTGTACTATCTCAAGCACCTAACACAAATATATATATATATATATATATATATATATATATATATATGTGTGTATATAAAATGAATTACGTGTTTATTAGCATATTGAAAGTGTATATATATATATATTTGACTTGGAAACAATATACGGTTAGGATTTTGAAATAAAATAAACATGTTCCTTGTTCACCTGATAAACCCAACCAACATACAATTATGCTACTTTAATATGGGTCTAATAATTATTCTTTGTTTTGATGTTTTTGGCTACCCTTTTTAGTTTATTACAGCTTTATTTGCAACTTGTGAAAGTGCAATATGCAAAGTAACAGTCAATGAAAAAGTTATTGTGTTTACTTGGCCTTCTCTGACATACTTCACTTGACTTTTTTTAAACTAGCAAGCAAATACTATATACACACACATATATACAAACTAGAAAAAAGCAAGAAAAGTTTGAAAAGTATCTAATAAATGTTTAATAAATGTTTACACTTACTATAAGATCGTAAGGAGAAAGATGCTGATCCAAGAGTCCCAGGGTAATGAGGTGCTAGTGGATCAGTACTCTCCCTTGAGATTGGGGAATAACCCACGATAAGCTGTATGTGCGAGAGTGGACTGGAAGGTCCTAAGTGTATTGGGCAAGGTATATTGCAGGGCCCATAGTCACAGGGTAGGAGGCAATGCTGGGACAACGCACAGTTTAGGCTTAGACCTGACTAGAGGATAAGTAGATGTTGTAGGGGCCCCCTTCCATCTCCCAAAACGTGGCAGCTGGTACCCGGTCGCAGGGACCCGCAGAGCGGCCGGACCCCTGGAGTGACGGGCCCGGTCGCAGCTGCAACCCTGCGACCGCTGTATGTACGCAGCTGCATACACATTACATATATACCTTTTTCTGTCTCCCTCTCTCAGTCCTGTTTTATATTCCTGTTTCCCCTTAGGGCTATTAAAGGTAGGGCTCCCCTTCCCCACTTTCATTGTTAACTCTCCCACTTAGGACCTTCCAGTCCACTCTCGCTTATACGTACTATAAACTTTGTCAGTTTGCTATCTCTAGCACACCTCTGTACTAGGGGTATTTCCCTCTCACACAGCCACTAAACCATCCATCTCAGTGTCATGTGAAATTAGCCATAGCCATGCATAACAGGCTTTGTGCATGCTCATGATGTTTGCAAACAAAAGCGCAAAGGATACCTGAGAGTCATCGAATCCGTAATAATAATGACAAAATGATTATCTGTGTACAGAGAAGAGCAAGTGTATCAATTAATTATGTGTTTGTAGATATATATGAACACACAGTTTTGCACGAACATACATACACACATGCTATGTTATCTCTTAATTACTTGCTATGATTGTTCTGTTTGTCATTAAAATAGACTTCATTGCATATGTATAAGATACAGTGATAGCCCTTCAGCAATGGCAGGTGTTTGGAAAGTGTTTTTATTTGGAAATAGGTAATTTAGTGAAGCTAATTAGCATGTCCACAGTATGAAATTCCACCACCTTGTCTGCTACCATGGTCATGACATTGTACACTCTTCTCCAATATTGAGATAGAACTGGTTAGTCCCAAAAGATATACAGAAGTAAGCCAACCCTTCCTCCTCCCCTCTGCATAGGCCTTATAAGTTGGTCAAATTTGAATCTCTGCCTGCCACCCGTTTATATATATATCAGACAAGCACTGAGTTCAGGGAGGAGAAAAATTATTGCGATATGTATTTGTATGGTTTGGAACAGGTATAGTAGCCGGGGTAGCAGATTCATTGTGATTGAGTTTGTACATCCAAATCATGAGATATGTGGCACCAACGATGCCCTCATCTCCTCTTGAAAACATTTTTTTAAAGTCACTTTAGTTAAATGCTTGCAGGATGTTTGAGTAAGAAACCATCGGTTGTTCGACATAAATAATAATAAAATAGAAGGCCAAGAGCTTTTGTTCAGCTCCAACATGTTTAACACATTGCTTTTAGTAATGGTTTAATAGTGAAAACAAACAGCAAGCGGGGGCATCCCTGACGCTTACCAATGGATATTGAGACCTTCATTGATTCTCATCCTAGCTTTCGGGATCGTATATAAGGCTTGTACCCATTTGCAAAAGTTTTCACATATTCCCATTCTACTCAGGTTCAGATATATAAACAACCAGTCTACCCTACGATATATTTTTTCTGCATCTCTAGAGATGAGAAGCAGCAAGCTTTTCAACTCCTGGGTTAGGTGCATCATGTTAAATAGTCGTACTGTATTGTCTTTAGCTTCTCTGCCAGAGACAAATCTGTGTAATTTTTTTTTTATAGACTTGGGTGAAGTGGTTCTGACAAAAACAAATTTATTTTTTCCACTTGCACAAGTCTGATAAATGCCATTTCATCCCATATGTGCATGCTTTAATAGTTTTAGTTAATATATGTTAACCTGTAGCTTGTGTGCTGGATGACACATCCGGATGATACATTCCCTTTACAGATAGACATATCACCATTATTGGTATTTGCGTCATGAGCATGCCAGCCTGACTGTGCCACAACATAGTCTTGGGCTATTAAAATAGTGTAAAAAGGTAATATATGTAAAATTATTTATTGATACAATACTTACTGCACTCTGTTGGTCGCGTGGGTGGTATAATCCCCACCTTAGGATATGCCAGGAACAGTAAATAGAATAAAATAGTGTAAAAAGGTAATATATGTAAAATTATTTATTGATACAATATATTAAAATATTTTAATATATTGTATCAATAAATAATTTTACATATATTACCTTTTTACACTATTTTATTCTATTTACTGTTCCTGGCATATCCTAAGGTGGGGATTATACCACCCACGCGACCAACAGAGTGCAGTAAGTCCTGCACTCTATTTGTGAGTATATTTTATTTATTTTATTATTTTATGCTAATTATTTCTCCGGAGAGCACTATCGGCTGTTTTTATTTCTTTTTATAAGAATTGGATACCAGCACCCCCTAGGAGGACAAGTACCCCTATAAGCGGAGGGCAATCCGCTGTGTGCCTATCATACTAGAGCTGGTCCTAGCTCATGGACATGTGAGTGTGCAATTTATATTTTAACCTCACTATTATTTTTCTGTACATTCTGCACGATTAGTCCTTTCCCATTGTGTTTTCCATATCGTGAGACGGACAACTGTTAACAAAGAAGACACCACATCAGTTAAGACACCACCTACTATTGGGACTTTTGTACAGAATATTTAATTTAATTTTTTTTATTTTCTATTTTTCCATCGATTTTTATTTTCTTTTGTTTTATTTATTTTCTGTGGCGCAGCCTTCTTTTCTGTTTTTTCTGTATAAGAAAGATCTTGCCTGGGTGCTATATCCACAATTGTCCGGTGTATAGAGTAGGTAAAAATGGGATGCACTCACAGGTGTTCCAAATAGTGAAAATGGTGTTTAATTTAAATAATAGGATGCATATAGAAATCGATCGACGTTTCGACCCTGCCGGATCTTTTTCAAGATCTTGAAAAAGACCCAGCAGGGTCGAAACGTCGATCGATTTCTATATGCATCCTATTATTTAAATAAAACACAATTTTCACTATTTGGAAGATCTGTGAGTGCATCCCGTTTTTACTTAATATATATATATGTGTATCATTATTTTTTAATACAAAAAAAAAATCATCAAAAAGCATTTTTATCCACATAAGGCTCACACACTAACCTTCATATATGTTTTTCAGGATTACCCAGAGCCCTGCAGAGTGAAGATATTTATTTTCAAACGTCATCGGCAGCATGTTCAAAAATGAATATCAGGTAATGTTGAGATAAAGAAATTCATGACTTTGTGAAAGAAAATGGGATTAAAATTCAACAGTCTGAAATAGGTGACATGTCAGAATGTCAAGTGTGCACCATTGCATACTACAGATACAGAGTTAAGCAAATACTGTAAAAATGGCAGCTGTGCTACCAGGGACAGCATTCAGAGACTCGTGGAGCAGAATAACATATATCTTGTTTTAAATTTTATAATAGCAACACCACTATCAGACAGTGGCAGTAATAACTATGGAGGAATGACTAAGCTCCAGCCTACTTTGTTATTTCCTACTGAGTAAGATCTCTCTGCCTTTGGCATAGCGTAATATTAAATCTAAACTAAACGTGTCTGCCTTACCAACTGCAGCTCCCTTTTATGCATACGTAATGCTAGAATATAAAACAGAATTCGCTGTAATAACATGTAATAACAGAAAAAAAAAATGGATGTTTACAAGAAAAAAAAAAAAGGTTTGATATTTTTTTTATTCAACTTTTAATACATAGTTGGTTAATAGGGTGCAGAACACAAAATATGTTAATTTGGTTTAACAAAATGTATTTAATGATAAAATTATAGTGAATCAAGTTCCCCAAGATTTGTGCGGGTAGGGGGTGCGGGGGGGTTGGGTGGGGTTATATTGCTTATAGAGTAAACAACTCCACACTGGAATGCTCTAATTTGCAAATTGATAAATAGCGTGAAATGGAAGATATGTATTGTAACGGAGCTCCCTGTACCCTTGGCTGGGTACCTCCACCAAGGACCACTTCCTAGCTGGAACAGGGGACAAACCGCATCACTTCTGCCCACATTTGCAGTGGCTGGGGCCCTGGAACCGCTCCTTCCTGGAGCCTAATGGGGAATTAGCTATATTCCTTACAAGGACTTTCCCAGTTGAAACCCTGCAAGCTGGAACAGCAGACACAGGAGTAAATCTTCTTTCCCTCCAATAACAGGACGACACACAGTTTTGGAGTGTAAGCTGGAATAGCTTTTAATGGAGGCACACTGGCCTTTTATGCAAGTTTCCCAACAAGGACGACACCCAGGTGGACCTTGTTGGGTACAGGAACACAAAGTGAAAAAAAAACAATAAAAACAGAGTCATACAGTGAGACACTCCCATACACAAACAATAGAATCCCTCCTCTGTGCTTGGGAGATAATTGAATCAGGAACTGTACTAATCTAACCTAATTATCTCCAAAAACATAAGATTTTATGAAACCCCAAAAAGTACCTTAAAAACACAAAAAAAAAACCGTAAAAGTTACATCCTCTGATAACCCCGATCTGGGTGAACAACATATCCAAAAATCACTCAGATTCAGGGGTTCAGGAATTTCCAGGAAGTCATAGTTTTGACCGACCGCAAGCATGGCCCCATGCTCAAAACAGTTCCAGGGAAATCAGTGCTAACAGTCGGTCAAGTTTGGTAGTCTTTTACAGGTTTCCCTGCAGGGCCCATAGTCTGTGGGCAGGAGGCAAGCAGGCTCCTCCAGGAGCCCTTGGAAAATTCACTTGGAGAGGGGAGTTTGTCACATGTATATTGGTTAAGGTTAGTGCGAGTGTGTTGAAGGGGAGGTACAATGAGACAAAACACATAGAAGCAGAAATGCAAAAAAAACATGTGTATGCAGTGAATATTAGGTACATCGCCTTGATTGTAGATGGTTATTTAATATGGGAAAAGAAGATCAAAAGAAAAAATGGAATAAAATAAAAACTTAATCTTTCATAAAAGGCATCACTCACATTTTATGGAGCAACTGAGTGCTATCAGCTCTGCATGAAATAATTAGCCCACATTAGCGTACAGGATGTAGACATTAAGGTCCAGTAAAGAAAGGTTCACCAATGAGAGGGTGCCAACTAATTAATAATATGTACCCCCACCTTAATCTCCATCTTGAATTTAGGAGTTATGGGTTGGTTTGATTTTGATTGTGTATGTAGAAACAAAAGTTGATTTCATAGAAATAAATGCATAACTTCAAATATGTGTAGACGTACTTTTAATATAACCACTCTAGGTTCTACAACTGGATCCTCAGTGTATGACACCTGAGTAATGTAATACTGCAACCATCTAATGGTTTTATTCTTTACAGTATTTACACTTTTACTTACACACACTTCAGGTCATATTGGTGAACATTACTAGTATATACGAGTATAGAGAATTACAATTATCAGCCACTACATTAAAACCACTGACAGGAGAAAATTTTCTCATCTTTAAGAATGGCAATTTTTTTACGCAGGGTACAACTAATTGATGATTCTCCTATAGATCAGTTTTTATATGCATTAGGCAAAAAAAAAAAAAAAACATCAGCGATTAGGAATATAATACTTAGGAAAAACCAGGAAAAGAAAATTAAAACAATATGGGAGGAAGATCTGGGTAGCTTTTTTCCTATTCAAGAATGGCGAAAATCCTTGTAGATAGTGCGGAAATCTGTTCATTGTATAAATAGTCGAGAATGTTTTTTTTTGAATTCTTAACAGATGGTATTTAGTTCCAACGAAATTATCAAAATACCAAGCTTCTTTTTCATCTCTCTGGAGATCTGAGAAAGAAATAGGAACTTTAAAAAATATTTGGTGCGATTGCCAGCTTTTGTCAAACGTTAAAGAGACACTGTAGTCACCAGAACAACTACAGCTTATTGAATTTGTTCTGGTGAGTAGAATCATTACCTTCAGGCTTTTTGCTGTAAACACTGTCCTTTCAGAGAAAATGCAGTGTTTACATTACAGCCTAGTGATAACTTCACTGGCCACTCCTCAGATGTCTGTTAGAGATCCTTCCTGGGTCATGGCTGCCTAAAATGCATTCAAACATTCAGTCTCTCCTCCCTCTGCATGCAGACACTGAACTTTCCTCATAGAGATTCATTGATTCAATTCATCTCTGTGAGGAGATGCTGATTGGCCAGGGCTGTGTTTGAATCATGCTGGCTCTGCCCCTGATCTGCCTCTTTGTCAGTCTCAGCCAATCCTATGGGGAAGCATTGTGATTGGATCAGGCTACCAATTCTGCTGATGCCAGCAGGCAGTGGGCAGGTCTAAAGGAAACAGGCACAAAACATGTATCTGCAGACTTGAATACAAGTAAGATTTACTATATTTAGGGAGGGGACCTGGGTGGCTAGATGGTGGCTTTAACCCTTTAGGGTCAAGAATACAAGTTTGTGTTCCTGAACCTATAGTGCTCCTTTAAATGTAGCGTTACGGGAATATTCAAGGATTTAATTATAAATGTTGCTAATTTAACCCCTGAAAATTTCCTATTACATCTCAATCTCCCAAACCTACCCAAGCTGACACTTTGTATGCTAGCACATATTATGTTGGCTACAAAACTATCTATTGCAATATATTGGAAAAGAAAAGAAACACCAAACTTAACTGAGATTAAAACTCAAATAAACTATCAAGAAACGATGGAAAAATGGATCTATCTTAATAATGGAAATTGGGTAAATATTATAAAATCTGGTCAAATTGGCTCGAGTATTATGGCCCAAACTAATGAGGGAACTGGGAGGAAACCATGAGCACGTTTAACAATACATTTCCTATATTACTGTTGGTTGGTCAGGAAATGAAGTTTAGTAAGTACTCCGATATAATCAGCGTGGTTCCTCGTCTCTCTCCCTTACAGGTGTCTCCAACCCAAAACTTTTTTGTTATGTATGTTTTTACACTGTAAGTAACAGTATACACTGTATTTGTATAACACTTGTAGTAAGGAACCTATGTAATTATGCAATACTTAAGCGTAACAATCTCCTAGAAGAGAATATTAGAATATTTAATACTACTTGCACAGTTATATGAAGGAAACATATTAATTAATTAAAAAATATTAAATCTGGAGGAAGGTTTTTTTTGTTGTTTTTTTTAGACTAATCTTAAATATATCTACTCAACCTTAGAAATAACTGTATAGCTAATCTTTCGAGATTAAGAAAGAATGTACCAACTCAATGCATGAATCATTATGTGTTTTTATATATTTTATTACTGTAAGAAATAAATATTATCTTGGGTAAAACCACTGACAGGTGAAGTGAATAACGTTGATTATATTATTACAATGGCACCTATTAAGTGTTGGGATATATTAGGCACCTATCAAGGCACCTATCAAGGAGCGGGATATATAAGTGAACTGTGAGTTTTTCAATTTCATGTGTTGGAAGAAGAAAAAATGAACAAGCAAAAAGTGACCGAGTGACTTTGACAAGAGCCAAATAGTGATGGCTAGACGACTGAGTAAGAACATCTCCAAAATGGCAAGTCTTGTGGGGTGTTGTTGGTATGAAGTGTTTAGTACCTAAGAAAAGTGGTGCAAGGAAGACAACTGATGAACTGGCATCAGAGTCATGGGTGTCCAAGGCTCGTTTATGCATGTGGGGAGTGAAGGCTAGCCCTTCTGGTCAGATCATGCAGAAGAGCTACTGTAGCTCAAATTACTGAAAAACTTAATGTAGGCCATGATAGAAAGTTGTCAAAGCACTCAGTGCTTTGCAGTTTTCTGCGTTTGAAGCTGCAGACTTGTCAGATTGCCCATGATTACCCTTGCCCACCACAAGAAACCCTTTGGGGAAGTATCAGAACTGGACCATGGGGCAATGGAAAAACATTATCTGGTCATGTTTTTTAGATCAGGTGGATGGCCGGGTGCATGTGTTTCATTTACCTGGGGAAGAGATTGCAGCAAGATGTACTAGGAGAAGAAAATAGGTGGCAGAGGCAATGTTCTGCTGGGAATCCTTGGGTCCCGACGTTCATACGGATTGTACTTTGATACGTACCACCTACCTAGAGGTTGTTGTAGACCACGTACAGCACTTGGCAATAGTGTTTCCTGATGGCAGTGGACTCTTTCAGCAGGACCATGGACCTGCAAAAATTGTTCAGGAATAGTATTTTGTTGGCCTCCAAATTCCTCAGATCTCAGTTTGATTGAGCATCTCTGGGATGTACTGGAACAACAAATCTGACCCATGGAGGCCTTGTCTCATTACTTGAATACTTAAAGGATCTGCTGCTAACGTCTTGTTACCAATTACCGAAGGACACATTGAGATGTCTTCTGAAGACAATGCTTCGAGGCATCAGAGCTGTGTTGATCTTAATCCCACTTCTCTATTATATCACACATATAATCCATGCTTCCCCAGCCATCCAAGTACCTGTATGATGTGTACATACACATCATGTATGCTAAGTGGGTCCATATAAACACTGAGAAACATCTTAAGGTTTTTGCAATCCTATGCACATGGCTGTGTCTACCTTTATTCATGAAAAGCATATCTGGATGTTCTCCAAAGTGACCCCACACAACTCAATTTAGCAGAAATGTTAACTGAGAATCTAGAATTGCTAAACATGTGTCTATATATGGGTATTAAAAAGGTGTACTGGAACCACGTTTGCCTTTCATTCTCCCAATTCATTTTTAGAAAGTGATTTACAGCATAATTTTCTTTATTTTATTTCAATACGAAGGAACAAAAAGTTAATTTACTGTATCCAGTGCTTATTTTTTTAACTTTAAATGGTTGTTTCTGAAAATATGCACCTGCATTTATCCCCAGCCAACTACTCTTTTAGCAGGTGCAAAATGATTTGTAATCCCAGATTTTGTGGGGCCAGCATGCTACCTTATAATGTTTGAAATTGCAGAACATCAATTTCCTATTCATGGCAGCTGTGATCCCTTTCATTGTCCAAACCACCACCGCTTCTTGACGCTTATTTTCAAAAGTGTACGATCTCCTGGAAAAAACCCGTCCTCCGGATTAGCAGCATCAACTGTGATAATCATTTGATATTTTACTTGCCACCATCCCACACATGTCCATACTGCTGTCAGCACATTGACAATACCATTATGAGTCAGCAGTAAACTTAGAGCCATGTCCTGATTGAAAATAATAGTTGCTTTACAAAGAGTTTAGCTTCCTGTTATGATTTTCTGATACTATATTATCTGCTATGTTCTGTTACAGGGCGGTGCGCATGTCGAAATTTTCAGTGCCCAAGGAAAAGATCCCATAGCAAAGTGGAAGCTCTCTGGCAGCCAATCTGCAATATGTAAAGTGAGTAAGGTTTTATTGACTTTACATTTCAGTTTTAAACCTTTAAAGATGCAAAATAGAGTGGTTTTATTTCATTTTCTGAATCAATGTTTATATACATAAAGAAACAAGCAGGAAAAAACGGTCAGGCACAAACTAAAAAGCATTGGAAGAAGTGAATAGGTGCCTGCTTGCATGCTTAGTCTCTCACAGCCATCCAATACATTGATATTCGTGAATTGTAAATTCTGCATTAGTAATACATCAAGCAATGGGCAAGTCTTGTGGTGCCACTCAAAAATGGTTTGTGGACTGTACATACTATTACCATAACCACTATAATTTGCTGTGGTAGTTATGAGGCTTAGTATGCCTCTTTGACCCTAAAATATATTTATTTTGAACCTTAGTGTGTTCCTTTTTTTAGTGCGCAAGAAAAAGTGAATCCAGTGCATGATGATACCAAACATGGAGACCTTTAACCCCTTAAGGACACATGACATGTGTGACATGTCATGATTCCCTTTTATTCCAGAAGTTTGGTCCTTAAGGGGTTAAAAACTGAAGTTGTTAAGGAAGAAGCATCTATGTGAAAAGTTTTTTTTCCAAATGTCAACCTTGTCCAAGAAAAAAAAATAACCTCTGCGCCAAAATCACTATGTTAAGATGTAGTCGGTTTGGTGATTAAAGTGTTCATTTAACCTTTTCACTACCAAAATTGTGTGTGGACATTGTTTTGCATAGCAATACAAAACAAAATGTATCCCACAATGTCCCACTTGCCTTGATGGTCCAGAATTGAATTTTAAATGAAAAAAAATGACAAGGCATACTGGATAGCATGCCGAGGATATTAAGGGATACAAATGCAGCATTTCAGTATGGAAATAGAAGTTTTTTAGCATTTGATTTTGCATAGAAAAAGTACAGAAAGAAGTGATGCAGATGGACTCGCAGGTCTACGCCACTCCAACAAAATGGCATAGTTAATAGCATTCTTGAACATATAACTCAATAAATGGTAGCAGAGTAGCGAGATGCATATGCAATATGATACAGTAGCTTTGCTCCATGGTTATGGGTGTAGAATCATCTACCTAGGATTGCATTCTGATGACGTTTAATTGTTCTACCACCCTTCCACATGGAATCAGATGAGTGTGTGTAATTTGGAGGACCAGGGGCAGTATTTGGAATATTAACTGAGACTGGCCTTCAATTTTAGCCATGTTGGGCAAGAGAGCGGTCGGGTTGTGCTGACTACCAATACGTGTGAATGTATGGATACAGAACTTTCAGGATTGCCTCTCACCCCATCCCCCTCCCAGAGCTAGGAGTATGGCTATGGTCGGGGTGGTCTATGGACCCTTGTGCTACATCCCCTATTTCTACGTGCTGCCTACCATTGTCAGCCTCCAGTTGAGTAATATGTAAATGTTTATGTTGCTTTAATTTCCTGTGCCATGACTTTTCCCTCCTAGACAGACCAGCAATGGTTTGTATTGCATAGAGCCAGTAGTTACGATAGAGCAAGATTTGAAATTGTTCAAATTAGTCCTAGGAAAGTAGAAAGAAAAGAGATAGTAGTGAAGGTGAGACAGGGTTTCGTTAACACTGCAATGTAAAGCATTGAAGTTTTAGAGAAACTGCAATGTTTACTTTGCAGAGTTATAACTGCCTCTAGTGGCTGTCTACCATACAGCCACTGAAGGAGATTCCCGCTCCTTCAAACTCTCCACAAGAATGCATTGAATTAATGCTTTCCTATGGGGAAGTCTTAATGCATTTGTGCTGCATGCAGCACATGCACAGTAGTTTGCCCCCATCGACTGTTGTCAGCGCCAGGGGACATTAAGTGATTAAAGTGTTATTTAACCCTTTATCCGCTGTGGGGGGGATCAGATTCGCAGGGGCAGAAGGACAATTTAGCTTTATAGGACAATAAAGCTTTTTTTTATTCCTTAGGCGTAACACTATAGTGTTCCTTTAAATAAATTACCATAGTATGGGATCTAGTGTGTCTGTCTGGTCGTTTGTTCATTTTATCAAAGCCGGCAGTGTGACTGCTTCAGGCCATTGTGCACCCTTGATCTGCACCTGCTTGTTGTGTGATGTCTCTCCTATGTGTGTCAGAATTCTATGTTGGACTATAGACAATGAATTCATCTGCCAACTTACAGACATTCAACCTCACATTTTATGAAGCTGCATAGCTAAAAACACCATCATGCTCCTTATTAATACCTATCATCAGGACATTTGATTAAATTTATATTGTTTTATCTTTTATGTAACAACCTACACACAAAACTGCGCTTTTATCCTACATTTAGGTTCTAGCTATGAATTCCATGTTTCAAATAAACATTACTCTAATGGTTTTTAAAACAGACAAAAATTGTTTTGTAGCATAGGGTTTAAAATGCGCTGACCCTCGCAATATGTAAAAACTGAGTTCATTCTCAAAAGTCTGAAATTCTTAAGCTGCCCCTGCAGTTATCAAGCGTCAGTGAATACACTCTCAGATCCAGTGACTAATAGACAGACTGTAAAGGTTACACAGAAAGGGACAATTTAAAATGTTTCTTGATCAGTTCTGCACAGTGAGTTTTCTAATGGTATTTGATGGCTAATTTATTATATTTTCATATTTTCTATTAATTTAATTCAAGGGCTTTGATAAGGAAGTCAAGAGTTTTGTCTTTGTCCTTGAAGGAAGCAGTCAGACTAACAAGATGCAGCTGCCCAAGGAAAATAAGCAGACACGTATGTATCCATTTTTCATAAAAACTGGCTTTATGGTCAATATCTTTATAACTTCATTTATGCTTTGTAAATGTATGTGTGCAGGGATGTATTTACCACAATTCAAACAACGCATTTGCCTAGGGCAGCACTTTCGGGGGGTGCCAAAAAATGCCACCCCAAGCTCCCAGACAAATGCCTTGCTTGCCTTGTGTTCTGGGGCTGTCCACCTTACTGTGAGTGAGTGTAGCTGTGTGTGTGTGTCTGTGAGTGAGTTAAAGTGTGTGTCTTTTAGTGAGAATGGGTGTGCCTGTGAGTGTAGCTGTCAGTGTGTGTATGTCATTGTATGTGTATCTGAGAGTGTGTGGCTGTCAGTGAGTGGGTGTGTCAGTGTGTGTCTGTCAGTGAAAGTGTGTGTTGGTTAAACAGTGTGTACTTGTGACTGTGTGTGCCAATGACTGTGTATCTGTCAGTGAGTGTATATCAGTGCATTTATCAATGAGGGCATTTTTTTCTGTCAGTCAAAAAAGTGGCCTTGACACGAATTGGGGGGGTCAAATAGATTTTGAGGGGTGCCCAAATTTAGTCGTGCCTAGGGCAGCACTAATCCAAAATACACCACTGTATGTGTGTGTGTGTGTCTATATATTCCTTGCAGTAACATCACTGCAAATTTGAGATTTCTGTGGGAAAGTAAGTCTTATGACTTGTATGTGTGTGTGTGTGTGTATATATATATATATATATATATATATATATATATATATAAAACATTATTATTCTTTTTTTTTTTTAAATATATACTATTACATGATCTGCTCATAATTTAAGTCAGTTTTTTAAATTGGTGGAAGGGATGGGAGGGCAGTATTAAAGTAGAGCAGTGGGAGTGGAGCCAATGTATTAGAGTGAGGGGGAGCAGGGTTGTGGGAGGCTGTGTATTAGATTGGGGGCATAGTAAGTTACTTGAAGTGAAACTTTTGAATACATTATATATATGTACCCCAGATTACATATTGTTTGCTTTGGAATGATACAAGTAATTTTAGTTTGTGTTCGTCTAGGTTGACTTTTTTTTGCGACCCACGTAAACTTAAACCTGGTTTATTTGGCCCGTGTAGCGTTTGACATGCTTGATTTAGTAGCTTTACCCCCAGTAAAAATGTGCCATATTTAAATTTTTTTTTTTTTTTTTTGGGGGGGGGGGGTGGTATATATCAAAACAGGTTACAAAAGTACCAGATCTGTGCTGCCTTTGCCAGCCCTCCCATTCTTCCCCAGCCCAGTCCAGCTTTAGATGTATGGAGTGTCCCTTTAATGTCTTCAATATCTGCTTTTCCACATTGTCAGCCTTTCCACTCTCTTGCTATCATTTAAAAGTCCTAAATCTTGTCTGAGTTTGAAATAATAATACACTTCACGTATATCTTTGCTTTTATCTCCAGATACTCTTACTCACCCTCTTCATTCTGCACCAAACATGTACCTTTCTATTTTTCTTGTTATTTACACCCACTTCCATCTGAGTCATTTTCCAGGTGTTCTCCCGCCCTTTGGAATTCCTTATGCTGCTCTGCTATACTCTCTCGCTCATTCCACAGCTTTATAATGTCTGTCACAATATCTGCCCCTATTTGGCTATCTTAACTTTCACGTTGTCTAGCTGTGCGTCGTTGCAGTAGTTTTGACACTGACACCACCAATTTGGACGCTGCCACCTCACGTCTCTCCTGTGTTAAATTTTATGGTAAATACAATTACTACTCCACCTATAGAGACACTAACACCCTGTTTGATTCTAGGGTGCCATTTTATAGGGCGTAATGCTACCTTTAATACCTGTGCACTTTCTGGTGCAGCAAAATTATTGTGCCCTACACCTGGTCAAGGTGTATTAATTACAATTACTGAGATGCCCTATCATGGTGTATTTGCATGAGAGTGCATTATATTTTTGGTTCTTTTGCTTGGTGACAGTTCTTGAGATAGCACACATAATTTCAATATAATTACATCTTCACTACTGTGCCTGTAGACATGACATCATGACATCCAAATAAACACAAAATTCGGGCACAAGTAGTATGGTCCTTAGCAGACTTTATGTAGGATCAGAGTAAAGCAACATTTTCGATAAAAAAGGAGAGGTTTTCTGAAGACAAGCATGACCTGTCCGTTTTTTTAAAAGTCAGGTATTCAGAGAAGCATACCACCGCCCCTTTTTCTACACCTCTGTGAACATACCATATTTAGAAATCTCTAATTAAATCTGTGCTTTATCCATTATTTCCTACTATGTATTACCCTCAAAATCAGATCTCATCCCGTGGACCTTCTGCCACTAAAACAAACAAAAAAATCCATCCTTTTGCACCAGTGTGTAGCTAGGTTTATGTTTTAATGTAACGTCTGTTAAACATCAGCTGATCTCTCATTTTCTCATATTGTACAATGTTGCACAATCTGCTGGCACTAAATATAATAACTAATAACAATAATATTCTGTCTTTCCTAGTTCTGTTTTTCCTATTTCTTTTTGGCTGTATTATTATGGCAAATTCTAATTTGTGAATCGAACATTGCACTCCAAACACTGAGAGATAAATAAACAGGTGGATAGACTGATAGATAGAAGCTGACAGATGGAAAGATGAACAGATGGATAGACAGAAAAAAAAAGTGATAGACTCAAAAAGAGTAAGACAAAGGACAAGAGAGAGAGCAATCGGCTAATAGACAGACAAGCAAATAGTAGAAAGAAAGTATATAAACAGATGGGTAGCTAGATATAGAGAACATTATATAGAAACAAACAGTTGTGGAGAAATATGAAGACTTAAAATCATATTGATTAGAAGGAAAGGTAGAAAGAGAGAGAGAGACATACTGTAGACAGAGTGACAAAGAGAATATAGATACATGAATTCCACAGACATACAGACAGACAAACAGTGGGTTACAGACTGAGAAAGCAAGAAATTGATGGAAAAGGTAGAGAGATGGATAAACAGAAATCGAGTAAGATGCCATACAAAATTCTTGGAGAGCCTTTAAGAAAACCTTATATAAATATAAACTCAAGATATCAGTCTGACATATAGTCCATGTACCAGACATTTCGACAGCCCTCTTGGTAGAAACTGTAGTAGCAACATGCCCTATTCACATAACTGAAAATGCATGAAAGGAAAGAGGTATGAATCTCATTAAATGAAGAACATATTGATTAACCAGCAATAGTAAACCATAGGCACAAAATAATAAAGTGGATTAATTAAAAAAAATTTAGTTTTTTTGCTAATGGTTTATATATTAATTATTCTGAGGATAGTGGTTTTTTTTTGTATTATTTCTAATCAGCAAAATTCTATATTGTAAATTAGCACGTCTCTGCAATGCATCAGCCTTTAATTTGTTTATTGCCAGAACCAATATGAAATGTTCTACATTCCGATTTGAGTGTCCATTCATCATGCAAAATTACATGTAAAAAGTGCTGTGTGGTTCATGAATATTTAATATCATTAATCCCATTGCAAATGGCAGCTCTTCCTTCCTAACCATCACTTAATAAATGTACATATGTGGACAGTTTGTACCCATACGGTGACCTCCCCCAACAAAAACATTTTCCTCTCTGCTAATGGCAAATTATTTCATACTTACTTACACAAAGAAATTACAGTCTTTGAAATTCATTTGTCCTGAAAATATACAATTGGAACTACATTTAGCTTAAGGTCGGAAGATAAACTGAATAATTACACTCTTTTTTTTATATCTGGGTTTTTCCTAGAGACACGAATATTGTTAAATAAGTGTCCTTTCAGGGTGTGCAATTATCAAGCCATTATTTCAATGGTGTTCATATATTTAAAAAGATTCCCTGCACCCCTGACTTAAAGAACTCAATTTAAATGTTTTATCTAAGTTTACTTTTGAAGCATTTTACTTGCTTAAATCGTATCCAAAACTCTCCTGCTGTTCACTTGTTTTATATATTTATTCAATGGAGATGCTTTTCAAAAAAATGTTAAGATTTTTTTGTGATTAACCCTCAGTCTAGCAGTCTCAGATTTACAATATGCATAATTTTTTTTCTACTGTGCCAGTTCATCTGAATAAGTCCACTTGTCTCCTCTTTTTAAACAACATCCGTATTCTTCTATTAGTAATTTGTATATATAATTTGGACAGTTAAGCTCTTGTTGCATGGATGGGTCTGTGATTACTCTTGCCAGATAGCACTGCGTGAGAGCAGCACTGACCTGGAGTATCGAACTGTTGTGCGGCAGAACAGTGCACACTGTAAAAAGTACAACCTGGTGGAGACTGGAGAAGGTATGAAGTGGTATCTCCTCCTACTCCTCTTTCTGGAACTTCAGAGTGTGATGGAGCAGACTGGGACAGCAGCATTTAGTGATAGTATACAGAGCCGCACTACATGACCACAGTACAATAAATGGAATGAAGGGGTCATGAAATATAGAAAAGTGAGATGGGAGAAAAGAGCAAAGAAAGAGAGGAAGAGGGAAAATTAAATAGAGGTATATGTGCTGGGAGCATAGAGAAATATGGGCTTGGTGCGGGTTGAAAAGAGGAAGATACACAAGTGGGGGCTGGTTAAAGAAAAATACATATGTTTGGGGTAGGTTGGAGTCAGAGACACGTGGGGTAGGGTAGAAGGAAAAAAATACATGGGTGAAAGTGTAGAGGGGGGCAGAAGAGAAAAATATGGGAGAGGTAAAGATGTGGATATATGAGGAGACCTGGAACTTCAAAATAAAAATATAAAAAGTCGGTGTTGCACACATACATCCCTAAATGTATGAATACACCATTTACATGCATTTGCACACCTTGCAATATACACTTTCATTCAAAATCACTAACACAGCACAGTACACATGTTCATTCATAAATGCACTGACAAACCTCCCAAATACTTATTCAATTACACATTTGCATTCACATGCATACTCCATAAATATATACTACCTAATTCATACACCCTCTTTACATAAAAATGCACCTCTGCATTCACATAAATATCAGCATACCTTACAAATACACTTCCACAGCTGACTGCAACCAATATGCAAAAACACATACTGATACTCCACAAGAAAAGTATACACTTGCATTCATATATGTGCATTCACTACACAAACACTCCTGTATTCACACATACCCACACCGTACAAAAATATACCAACAATCACACACCAACACTACTCAAATACACCTGCATTCATTTGTACTATTAACACATAGAACATTACCTTTATACACACTGACTCTGCACAGAAATATATACTTCGATTAATTTATAATACATAGTGTGACATTCTGTCAACACAGCAATGATATATAATACCATGTTTAGAATGATCCCTAAAAATAATGAGCTTGATATCAGACTCTTAATTAGAAACATAGCTTTATTTTTATTCATAAAGTTTTTTTTTTGCTTATTTTATTTATTTATAGGCAAAATATACATTGCATAGAAGCTGACACTTATGTAGATATTACATAATTCAAAAAAATCACTTTATACTTTTTCATGTCATGGACCATTTTATTTCCAATATATATTACAAATATAGCAATTAACATCACAATCCAGCTCAATTCAGTTCACTCCTGATTGAGTTTGGCACAAAATGTTTTCAAGGAGGCAATAAAACAGTCTTGGTGTGTGATTATAGGTGAGAAACAATGACAGTTATGTATAAAGAGTAATTCTGGGGCAAAGTTCTAATAGTGGATCTTTCTGTTGGTGTCATGGTGACTACATCACCTTTAGAATGTTGCCCAAGATTTAGATTTTATCTTGGGCAATATTGAGCACTGTTTAAAGGGACACCTTAGGCACTGTATCTGCTTCATCTCATTAAACTGGTTATAGTGTCTGGAGTTCCCTGGTACCATCATTTCTTTCAGGATTAAACCGTTTTTAATGTTTTAATGCTAAACAAGAGCCCCTGGTAGTGCATCCCCTCTGTACTGCTTTGGCTAATAAGGAAGTTTTAGACTGAGCAGCAATGGGCAGCTGAGGCTGAGAGTGTCAGCTGACTGCTTTTAGCCTGTCAGAGCTCCAACTGAATGAATGGGTATGACAACAAGGAAATATGTAATTTCTGCCTTAGCTATACATATAGAAGGGACTGGACTGTGGGTGGTCAGAGACTCTTATTTTATGGCATACTGCACAAACATGGTACAACACTGAATGGAGGGACAGTGCCAGGGCACTCAAAGCACTATAACCAATTCAAAGAGATGAAATGGTTATAGTGACTACAGTGTCCCTTTAAGAATGTGTGCATGAAAACAATACAATAAATGTTCATTTATTTAAATAAATGTTATATTCAAAACACATACCAAAACTGAAACTGCATTATATTCAAAACTATGTACTTACAAGTAAAGATTAAAGTAATATATTCATACATTTATAGTTCTATTATATGTAAAATATAGACTTGATTGCATAGTTTAAACAGATTTTTACTATGAAATATATGTTGTAGGTGTGTGGAGCTGCCTTTTATTAAGTGGTAAAAGGCATAAACGGTCAAATAGCTCTCTGCTTTTCCCCTTCATCAATGGTCAAATAGCTCTCTGCTTTTCCCCTTCATCATTGTGAAACATTACAGATTATGTTTAAATGGTGTATTTTATTTAACTATGTATCAAGTTTGTTACATTTCAAAAGCTACAATGAAAAACACAATATAGGCACCACAAATATATATCCTAGTAGAGAAACACCGAAGAACATAAAATACAAAACAGCATAAGAGGGCAAACACACTCTTACACGTTTATTTAGTGAATTTCAAATTTAAGACCAGGATAGCTTGAAATGAAAGCATATCTGACCTAGAGACAATTTTCCAATATGGTTATTTTGACTAAATTTGAAATTCACTTTAAATTATCACTTTAGTGAACAACCCTGCAAATGACACATTTTACATTGTTTAGATTTGTTTTTCTAAAAAGATCACAGTTACACATTTACAAAAAAAAAAAAAAAAGATTTATTTATTTTTATAAAAGTAAAAATAGATTAGGGTTGTTTTTTTACATCTTAATTGTACATTTTCATGCCTAAGTTTATTTATCTGTGTTATCTTGTGATATACCCTGAAGACTCAACAAATCAACAATTTTTGTGACTACCATAGGATTCTCTAGTTATTCTGCGTTAATTTGTCAACATGTCTAAACTATCTTTCTGTTTTAAAATAAGCTCCATACAACACAAGGAAACATCTTACTTACTTGACATGAGATAAATAAGAACCTTTGACGAATAAACCCCAGTGGCTCTCTAAGGCACCCAGCTATTTCATATGACAAACTGTAACGCTCTATCTTTCTATCAGCAATTCCCAGTACTCTATTTTCTATTTGAGCTGCACTTTATTGTGCCGTTATTTCCTTGCCAACATGTTAATTTCCAAGTGAGAAACTGACAAAACTCTGGTATTATTAGAGCTAAGCAACAAAGACAAATTCTTCCCTCCAAGCAAAAAGACGTGTAGATAGATATGAAAATAGATTGGATAGTCAGATAAATATATCATTTTTTCTCATTTAATATTTACTTGTTTTTTGTTTGTTTCATATACACGCTTAAGTGTTTCAGGTGTTTCATTTAGACTCATTGCCACAGGTGTATAAAATCAAGCACCTCGCCATGCAGTCTGAATTTACAAATATTTCTGAAAAAATGGCTAGTTCTGAAGACCTCAGTGAATTTAAGCACAGTACTGTGATAGGATGCCATCTTTGCAATAAGTTAGTTTATGCAATTTCATTGCTACTAAATATTCTACTTTCAACGGTAACTGGTATTATTGGAAAGTGGAATGTTTAAGAATAGCATCAACTCTGCCACAGAGCCACTTAAAGTCAGAGAAAGGGGTCACCGAGTGCTGAGGCGCATTATACATAAAAGTCACCAACGCTCTGCTGATTCCATAGCTGCAGAGTTATAAACTTCCACTTGCATTAATATCAGCACAAAAACAGTGCGGCTGAACTTTCATGGAATGGATTGCAATGGCCTAGCAGCTGCATGCAAGCCTCACATCACAAAGTACATCGCAAAGCGGTGGATCAAGTGGTGTAAAGCATGCCACGACTAGACTCTGGAACAGTGGAAATGTGTTCTGTAGAGTGATGAATCACGCTTCTCTGTTTGGCAGTCTGATGGGTGAATCTGGGTTTGTTGGATGCCAGGATAACGTTACCTGACTGACTGCATTGTGCAAACTATAAAGTTTGGTGGAGGAGGGATAACGGAATGGGGCTGTTTTTCAGGGGTTGGGCTAGGCCCCTTACTTTGTGTGAAGGGAAATCTTAATGCTTCAGTTTACAAAGAAATTTTGGACAATGCTATGCTTCCAACTTTGTGGTTACAGTCTGTTCCAGCATTACTGTTCCCCAAAGCAAGGTACATAAAGACATGTTTGGATGAGCTTGGCATGGGCAAACTTGACCTCAACCTCATGATTACCTTTGGGATGAACTGGAATGGACATTATGAGCTAGGCCTTCTTGTCCAACATCAGTGTCTGACCTCACAAATACTCTACCAGATGAATAGGCAAAAATTCCCACAGAAATACTCTAAAATATTGTGGAAAGCCTTCCCAAAACAATGGAAGCTGTAATAGCTGCAAAGGGGGATCAACTACATATTAATGTCTATGTAATTAGAATATGATGTGATAAAACAATCACTGTAGGTGTCACAATACTTTTGACCATAGAGTGTGTATACAACATATAATTAGTTCAGGTGCCTCATCGGCCTGTTAAAGGGGCACTATAGTCACTAGAACAACTACAGCTTAATGTAGTTGTTCTGGTGAGTATAATCTTTGCCTTCAAGCATTTTAATGCAAACACCGGCTTTACGGCGAAACGGCAGTGTTTACATTGCCCCTAGGGACACCTCCAAGTGGCCACTCCTCATATGGCCACTGGAGGTGCTTCCCGGCTCAGTGCTGCACATCACTGAGCCAGGAAGCACTGCCTTTCAGCGTCCCCACGCTCTGCATGGAGACACTGAATTTTCCCCATAGAGATGCATTAATTCAGTGCATCTCTATGAGGAGGTGCTGATTTGCCAAAACAGTGTTTGGCCCTGCCCTCTTGTTGATTGTAGCCAATCCAATGCTTTTCCCATGGGAAAGCATTGGATTGGCTACAAATCTGCAATTCTGATGATGTCACAAGGTAGCGGGGCCAGTGCCGGTGGACCCATGGAGAGCTGAAAATAAGGTGAGTTTTGTTGCACTAAAGGGTCAGGAATATATGTTTGTATTCCTGAACCTATAGTGTTCCTTTTACTCGGTCTCTA
Organism: Pelobates cultripes; assembly: GCA_933207985.1. NCBI lineage: Eukaryota > Metazoa > Chordata > Amphibia > Anura > Pelobatidae > Pelobates > Pelobates cultripes. The sequence continues at coordinate 133,751,240 of OW240919.1, read as the reverse complement.
CCTACTCCACCCATGCTGCTTTGCCATTTCTGAGGCTGGAGGACTCTGTGATTGTTGGCTTGAGTATAAAGGAGCCTGATCCCGATTCATACATATCCAGTTGCGCTTTTACTTGTGGCTTAATGGCTATAGTCATATTGCGTGGGGCACATTGTACTGGTGAAATGGTAGGATCCAGTTCAAAATGAAACACTCCTGGAACAGATACTCCTGGGCCAGTAAACACATCATTATAGACATTGAGGATTTGCAGTTTTGTCAGTGGCCTAGTCAAGGGCTTTGCAAGCTGATTATCAACATTGTTCAGTTCCGCAGGAATTATGAATTGCCTGCTCCATAGGCTGAACATAGCAATCTTCAGTAGAGAGGAAGGAGAGATGGGAGCGAGCTGGGTCCACAATAGCCACCTCAATAAAGCATGACCGTTCTATTCACACTGCTATCCACAAAACTACCCACACCCTTACTGCTGCCCACTCTATTATACACATACACTGATGCACATGTTATAAACGTCACATACACTATTAAACATACTTGTCACGTGCGTGGGCTATAGGCCCAGCCGAGACAGTGGGGAGAGTGTGGAAGTGACAGGGTTAATGACACCAGACCCCTGGTTACCTGTTGCTAGTCCCAGCAACCACTCAATTAACCCCTGCAATCCCTTCTACACTATCCCCCTTAGTACTACTGCCACCACCAAGACTTTTAAACCCGGGCGTCTTAGGTTACCCCACACACAGGAGAATTATAGTATCACAGTTCTACTTTTACTGATAAAACATATATAGTTAACCCCTTTTGGTAATGTGTTTACCTGAGCTTTCCTCTGGAGAGTGAAGCTCATAGAGAACAGAGACACAAGCTGATTAAGTAAACATTTAATCTGACAAAAGGGATTCACAGTGCTGAGTACAAAATACAGAAATAAATGACATACAGATAAATTGCAAAACAGTACATAAAATAAAATAGGAGAAAACACAAGAAATTCCTTACATGTAGTTACCCCATATAGAATTCTTGTAGGAGTCTTAGATGGTATAGATCTCCTAGAAGTTACTGACAAAAGAAAAATGAATAACTGACTTCCCTGGATAGTCCAACACCCTCATATAGCTAAACTAGTTGTTTCTCAGTGGGCAGACCCCTTGGGGGGGATCAGAGGGGGCTGGTCTGGCAGTCTATTGCCCACTCTATGAAATTCCTTGTGTCCAGCTCCGGTGATGGCTATCTAGATGTTTTATGGTCTATGCCTGGTGCAAGATCAAAGACCACAATAAATGTCATCCCAAGGTTTACAAAAAAACAACTCTTAACATATATAAACACACATCAAACACCAAATCATGCTTTTGGCATGACAATACTACTCACACTGTCACACATAGTCATACACATACATACAAACATACACTGGTACACATGTACATACATACAGACACATGCAACAACTTTTCTTATTCTCCTTAAACAATCTAGTTTTTTGTTTTTGGAAAGTTATGGAGGTTTGGGGCCCTTAAAGAATTATGTGAATACACATGCTTATTTGTGTGTATCTTAATATAGTAGAATTAATAATAGTATGTGCCACATTGACTAAGTTCATCCACTCTATTTTGTTATATTCCAATTCTTCTTTTTTTTTGGTTACAAGCTTTAACATTTGTATACTTTTTATTTACTGACTTTTTTTTTTTAATTTGACAGTTTTTATTGAGTCAGCGAAAAGGCAGTTGGGTGCAGAAAAGAAAAAGGGAGGGTCGGATACCATAACCCAGAGGGTACATTACATTACCAATAGATACACACATGACAATTATTGTTCGATAATACATACATATTTTCAATCCTATGCTACACGTAAGGTTAATGAGGTGCATATCGTCTTGGGCCTAGCGGCCGGGTGCGGGGTGGCCTGTCTGTACGAGTGGTGCCATGTAGGGTTTGGTCTCAGACCTTGTGCCTCTTATTGTGTCTACGTTGTGCCTTGTCTTGCTGCTCCACCCACTTCAGGTGTCTGTGCAAGACCTAACTATCGGCAGGTCAGGTGGGCTTCTGGTTATGGTAGCTTAACTAAGACAGTTTTTTTTTTTTTTTTTTAAATGCGTGTGCTTGCATAGTGGTAGCAATGCTTTTGTGCCTCCCTTCTAAAGGTAGTATTCAGATGTATCCGTTTCCCCCCTGTTCCTCCCTCAAGTCCGCCTGACCGCTTGGCTCATTTTCCTTTTTAAAATGGGGGGTGGGGATTTTAAAGGAAGAGGTATGGGGCGGGGAGTAACTATTTACAAAAGAGGCTTGCTTCTTCAGTCTCTTGTCAGGGTGGTCCCATCATTTAGGGTGAAGCCCCCGTGTTCGGAAGCCACAGAGTGCCCAGTGTCTTTGTTGATTGCCATTGCCAAGTGTGCTGAGTTGCCTATTGTGAACCTTGGTTCAGCCCAGATTTCCGTCACCCCCACTCATCTATTGTCCCGTCCCACCTCCCTCGTTTGCCCCCGGTGGTGAACCTCTGTACCAGGTTTTGCGTCATGTTTAATTTGTCATGTAATAAGAGCCCTACAGGTAGCCTCCCGTGTTGTTACATCTTCCCCCGCCTCTCCCCCTTGGTCACGTGTGCATGGGGTGTGGGTATGTTCCGTGTGTGTTTGAGTTTTAATGTAGGTGTCCCACATGATTCCCGCTCTCTATATATGTTTTTTGGGCTAATATGCTTATGGGCCATTGACTCGTAGTCCACATTCAGGGTGATCTACGCTGTAAGGGCAGTATGACCCGGTATTTCTGTAGATTTCTATGCTCTGGCTATCAGCAAATTTGCAGCCATGAGGACGTGGAAGAGTAGGGTAGAGGCCGGTTTAGAGATGTTTTCCAGTGGCATGAATAGGGGGCATATATCAGATGTGAGTGTGATGCCCCCCCCCAATGCGTCTGATAATACGTATCCCAACATACGCCAATATCCCTCGATCTTGGGACAAGTCCACCAAATGTGGTACATCGTTCCCCTTTCCTGTAAACATCTCCAGCAGGAGCTGGTAGTGTTTGGGTAGATTCGCGCCAGTCTGCCGGTACCATATACCAGCGATACTGGATTTTTCTCATCAGTTCTAGGTGTGACGCACAGCTTGTCTTTCCCTTGTGAGCTAACATTGCTTTTTTCCAGCTTGTGATGTCAAATGTTTGGTGTAAGTCGTTGTGCCAGTCGAGCATACATTTTTCGTAGCTGCGTGCTGCCAGTACTGTCAGTACTCGGTATATAGAGGCTAGTAACTTGTTTGGCGTGATAGGGGCTAGGAATGCTTTTTCAAAAAAGGCCGTGGTCGGCGATTGTGAAAATGGGGGGTTGTGTGTGAGGAGCACTTTTAGTTGGAGGTATGAGAACAACGCCCTCGTCGGTAGTTGGAATTTATGTTGGAGGTCTGGGAATGGCAGTATTCCATTGTCTCCAAACAGTTGGCCTATGGAGGCACAGCCTCCTTTTCGCCAAGGCCTGTAGTCAAAGGATGGGTTAACAGCATGCACGCAAGATATGGGGGCAGCGGGGAGCCACATATGTTTCTCGCCCATGTTTTGTTTTAGTCTGTCCCATGTATGAAGGAGCAGGTCAGTGGTACGCAACCTGTTTGGCATGTTCGGGCGTTTATGTTTAGGTATCCAGAAGAGAAAGTGCATGCCCTTGGGGTACGACCAGTGCCTCTCAATTTCAATCCATTGCGGGGGTAGGGTAGCTGCGTGGGAAGCTATAACTTAGGCTAGCAGTGTAGCCCTGTAATACTCTTTAATGTTTGGCAGTCCAAGTCCTCCGTGTTCTAGGGGTTTATACAGAAGTTTCGAGGAGACGCGGATTTTCCCATACGAATCGAGTTAATATGGCCTGGAATTTTTCTAAATAGGTCTTGGGGATAGATATTTGTAGCGTTCTGAGCAGGTATTTGAGTTTAAGGAGGATGGACATTTTTACTGCAGCTATCCTGCCAAGCCAGGTTAGGAATTTAGATTCCCACCCCTTTAGCGTTTCGGTTATGTCCCTTAAAAGTTTCCCATGATTGTATTTCAGTAGTTCGGTCAGGTTTTTTGTGAGGTTAAGTCCTAAGAAGGTAATGTACTCAGATCTCCAATCAAAGGAGAATGATGCCCGTAGTATGTGTAGTATTTGGTCTGTGATCCTTATGCCTAGGGCTTGAGTCTTGGCCACATTAAGCTTATAGTAGAAATGGGTCCCATAGCCTGTGATTACTGCCAGGAGATTTGGAATGGAAATCTGCGGCTGCGTAAGAGTGAGCAGGATATCATCTGTGAACAGTTTTGCTTTGTATTCCTTTTGGCCAACAGTGGTTCCATGTATAGAGGCATGATCTCTAATGGTTTGCACCAGGGGCTCTAACTCTAAGACGTAGAGAAAGGGGGAAAGTGGGCACCCCTGCCTCATCCCGTTTGTGATCAAGAAGGGGTCAGACAGGAACCCCGCATTGAGCACATGTGCAGTAGGATGGCTATAGAGGTCCCTCACCGCTGACAGGAACCCTTCAGGTATTCCAAATTTGAGCAATACTGCCTCTAGAAAGCCCAAATGTAGGCGGTCGAAGGCTTTTTCCGCGTCTAATGATATCAGTAACCCACCCTCCCATGGCGTCATTATGTTCAGTACTTTTCTCGTATTTTCCAATCTCTGTCTGCCAGTCACGAATCCCACTTGGTCGTTGTGAATAATGTGGGGAAGGATGTTGCTTAATCGGGTTGCATGCAGGTTTGCAAAGATTTTGGCGTCCATGTTCAATAGTGATATAGGTCTGAAATTCTGGGGGAGTGTTGGCGATTTGCCTGGTTTGGGCAGTGTAACAATGTGCGCCAATAGCACATGTTTGGATAGGGATTTGTGGGCAATTGCGTCTTGGAATGTTTGTACTAGGTGTGGAACTAATGTGCTGCTAAATTTTTTGTAGTAAATATTATCCAGACCATCAGGTCCAGGTGATTTGCCCAGAGGCAGGGACCTCGCTTTCTGACACTGGTTGGGCAAGTTCAGTCTGTTGTGTAGGGGTCAATTCTGGCAGGCGAAGGCCCTCCAGGTATTTATTAATGTCTGCACTTTGGGGTTGGTGTACTTGCCCATCATGTTTAAGATTACATAAATCGGCATAGTACCGTGCAAACTCATTGCGAATTTCCCGTGGCGTGTAGGTCTTCGTCATTAGGTACGCAATTTTCTGGGATGCTTGGCGTGATTTCAATCTGTTTGTGAGCAGTTTGCTTGCTTTATTACCTTGTGCGTAGTAGGTAGCTTTAAGGTGTTTAAGCTGAAATCTTGTTGATTGTAAGGCCTGTTGATGTATGTTTCTATTTAGGGCTAGTATGTGGTCTCTTAGAGAGGCAGAAGGTGACATTTGGTTTTGCACATTTAAGGCGTACAGCTCTCTCTGCCACCTCTGCAATTGGGCATGGGAGGTTTTACATGGCTGCTCGTTGTATGAGTAGCCCCCTCACCACCGATTTGTGCGCCTGCCATATTGTGGTTGGGGACATACTAGGAGTGTAGTTTTCCACAAAGTAATGTTTGAGGGCCGTCTCTACTTGGCCTGTGAAGGCCGGATTTTGTAGGAGTGAGTCGTTGATTCTCCAAGGGCTGCAGTTTTTTAAATCGTATAGGTCTTTAACTTCTAGGGTGACAGGGGCATGGTTTGACCATGTGATGTGGTCGATATCGCACCTAACAAGTTGGTTTAGATTCTATCCCGTCACAAGAAAGGTATCTAGCCTAGAATAGGAATTGTGAACGGGCGAGTAAAACGTGTAAGACCTTTCCATCCCTTGGGAGATTCTCCAGGCATAATAATAGTGGTGCATGGAAAGGAGTGTCTGTAATGCTCTGCTTTGGCGTTTGAGGGTCCTGAACCTGGCCCGGAGACGCGAAAGGGTGGTATCCAATGCTGGGTCTAGGACATGGTTTAGGTCCCCGCATATTATTGTTATCCCTTGTTGCAGTTTTGTCAGTGTCTGTAAAATCTTGTGAAGAAAATTCCGTTGATTTGAGTTTGGGGCATAAATGTTTGCAATGGTGTATGTGATGTTGTTTATAATCCCCACAACTATGGCGTATCTCCCATTTGTGTCCAACTCTTGTGTGAGGAATTGGAATGTAACCTTCTTGCTAATGAGTATAGATGCGCCCTTAGATTTGGATGGGGAGGTGGCGTGAAACTCGTTAGTCAACATAGAGGTGTAATCGTTTGTTCTATAGTGGGTTTCCTGTAAGCACACTATATCCGGGCTGGTTGCTCGAAGCTCCCGACCCAACAAGTGTCGTTTCACAGGAATGTTCAGTCCCTTGACATTGTGGGTATAAAACTTCACGGTGGGTCATATATAAGCGATCGCAGTTTATTAGAATAATCACTATGTGTGTTTGGGGTCACCACTTCTCCCAGCTCCATCGAGCAAAGCGGAAGAACCCCATGAAGTATCAGCAATGGCATTACCACTCGTCGCGGCCCAGCCCATGCGCTAGGGGGACGGGGGATCTGTGGACCTTTCAACGTGGCAATAAGTAGGCACCTTGGGCCGTCTACTCGGTCGTGGGTACCAGAACTTGGAAACAGGGGAAGGGGTGAAGGGATCAGGGGCAAGGAGATCTCTGACGAGAGGACTATAACTAGAGTCCAGGGGGTATATAACAAGAGAGCCAAGAATGTCGCTAGGCGCTGGCTAATAGCGCCGTGGGGGTGGAAGCGTATGGCTTCCAGTCCTGGGGGGATCTGCATTCGGAGGGCCCAACCTATAACAAAGTAAGAAATATTAAAGGATCTAGTTGGAGGAACCTGTGTCAGTGTCAGCAGGGGGGTAGCAGTGATTGCGTTTGTGAGTCCTTGTGGTGGGAGATGGACCCAAGGTCAGGGGTAGTGTCACAATATGGGAACAAGCATGAGATTATTACAGTAAAACCAAAACATATTAACTGGGTATATAATTAGACGTTTGAATATGTCCTGGTGAACATATACATAAACCTCAGCTTATTCCCCCTGTGGCTTTCCCACCTTCCCTCTCAGTGTGTGGTCTTAGTTGAGTGGCAAGGGTGATGCGTGTGGACTTGCCATGCCCGCTAACCCAAGGGATGTCCCAGCAGGTCAGCAATGCTAAGGAAGTCGGGTATGACCAAATAGCCCCCCCCCCCTTTTTTTTCCTAGGGACATTTATACTTGCTGTGGCTCGTGGCAGCTGGGGGTAACAGTCTCTGACTTCATCAGAGTGCTATCAGCACCGTCTGGGCTTTTTCCATTCCGGGGAGATCCCTGGCGAGTTCACTGGAGATCTCAGCGGTTCTTGCTGCTCAAGTCCCCATTGGCTCAAGATGCCGTGGCCGTCTTCCGGAGTGAGTATAACGGTGGTTTTCCCGGCGGGTTGCACCAGGAGCTTCACTGGGAATCCCCAGCGATAGATGATGTGGTGTGCTCTCAGGTGCTCCGTGACTGGCTGGAAGGCTCTGCGGTGTTTCAGAGTATACGCGGACAGGTCAGCGTACACGTATACGGTTTGGAATCTCTCTGGCCAATCTTTGCGGGAAAGGCTTCGTTTGAGTATTTCCTCCTTGGCGTGGTAGTAGTGGAGGCGAAGCAGCACGTCCCTTGGTGTTTCTGGAGGTAGGAACTTTGATCTGGCAGCTCTGTGCACGCGGTCCAGCAGCAATAGGTTTCTTGGGATCTCGGGTGCAATGGCATGGAACAGATCCATCACGTACATAGCGATATCAGCCATGCTTACTGTTTCTGCAATTCCTCGGAGCCGGAGGTTGTTCCGACGGCCCCTGTCCTCCATGTCTGCTAGCTTTAGGTCATAGTCCTCCATCTGGGACAAGAGGCCCTCCATCTGTGTAGCCAGTGTGATGTGGGCTTCCTCGAAGTCTGCTAACTTCGTTTCCACATGGGACGTCCGGGACCCCAGGTCCTGTAGATCCTTTCTCAGCTCCCCCAGGGATGACTGAATGGAAAGCAGGATCTTTTCAGACATGCCGTCCAGCATAGTTTGCAGCATGCTTTGGGTCAGTGGGGATTCCGGATTAGGAGATGCCTGCGAGCCCTCCAGTTCCTCCTCGGCGCCATCTTGTGCCAACTCAGAGGAGGCCGGAGTTTTTGCTTGTCCCGCTCGTGGTGCGAAGAACTGCGCTTTCTCCAGTCTCTCGTGATTCTTTTGGATTTGGGCTGTGACATATTGTGCCCTGTGATGTTCAGGTGAGATTTATTATTTGTTTGGGTTCCAATTGCTCAGATATGGGCCTTAGCTGTGCGGAGCTCTCACTACATACGTCCGCTCGCGGCAAGGTTCAGGACACGCCCCCCCTACTGATCTTTTTTTTTAAAGCCCTTTTATGCCAACAACACTGTAAACAGAACTAAGTATGTGCAATAAACAGAGATGAGGACTAGAATAGCCAAGTTTAATTAATCTCCATATAGGCAGGGTTTTTGAGTAAGTCTGGTGCTCATGGAATATGCGACTGCTGAGCATGATAGCAATCAATGTCCTGATCTGGTGACTCTAATAGCTTGACTTTTTCTAATATCTCCAGTGTGGCCATGAAGGACTTGGTACAACGTGGACACCACCCATTTCAACCTTAGAACCCAGTCATTGACTCTCTTCTTCAAGCTAGGAAAGCTGTCACTGGCTGCATTTACCATATGGTAAATAGGCCTGTACATGGTGATTGTCCATTGCTTTCACTGGAAATCCTTAATTTCTCAATGTTTTTCATTTTTGATTTTATTTCAAAGGTGCTAGGCATCATCAAATGTTTGCTCATCTATTGAGTTTTAAACTGTTCAAATGTACAAACGTGTGCACATAAGATGACAGGGCTACATGCTTGCTTTGATTTACTGATTAATAAGGAAAGTAATACAAAGATTACAATTTAGTTGATATAACCCAAAGAAAACATCACGCAAAAAACTGAAATTATACTAATGCTTCCATTGTGTGCTATACTACATTCCTAGACATTTGTGTAAAGGAATATCTGTCATTCCAGCTGCTCTACCAAATATTGAACATCATGCGGGCCTTCATTTGGCTGCAGAAAACGAGGATTAATTATGTAATTTTCATTAATTAGCATTTCTCGTTTGCCTATCTATGGTTTGGAATAGATAAAACCTCCAGGTACCTTCAGTTTTTTTTTTTTATTTCTCTTGCTAAAGTTATTGTATTTAACATATCTGGTTAAATTGCTAAAAAAAAAAAAGCAAAATAAAAAACTATTATACTTGGAAAAATAAAATCTATCAGTACTTTATATCGCATCACTCTGTTTGTCATGGCTAATACTAGCATCTTGAATAGTTGTGAGATTGTGTACCTAAGTCATTATAATGTAATTCTTCATTAAAAGTGGTTCATTTAGCTCAACTCTTCTAAACCAAAGCAATTTCCAGCGCTTTACCTTAATTTTGCCTTGTGGGTGTTTCACCAGTTTTCTGTTTACAACATCTGAAATGGATGACAAACTACTTTTATAATGGCATGTAAGACCTAAAAGGCTTTAAGCGCATTGTTTCAATACCTATGTCACTAATTCTAGTGATTTGATTTTGTAGAAACAGAGTAGCAGGCGAATTCGCAGTTTCACAAACGAAATGTTCAGAAGTCTACAATGAATTACACAGAAAATCCTCATACATGTAGGTGGAACCTTCCTGTTATTGTCCCAGAGTGCAAAGTTTACAAAGTAAACAATGCCATTGACCTCATCACATGCAATTTAAACTTTCAATGAGTATTTGATTGATAATTACTTATTGAATGATTATGGAGTTTTGAGCTACCCTTAACTTTTTCATTCATATAATTATATCAGGGTTATTCACCAAAGTCTAAATCTTTGCAGCGTAAACACAAATGGAAAATAGAGGTAAAATCTGGAGAAAAAAATTGTCAACTTGGCATTTTGACTATTTTTGCCCCATGTATGCCATTCAGATATAATTCATGAAATTCTGAATTTAGTGAATAACCTTGAAAATATTAGGGTAAATCTAATTTAAAAAAAAACCAGTTCCAGTTCAGTAGGCCAGTCAAGGCTAGGGATACAGTACACGCTATTCAGAATATTTTCCTTTGCTGTCTTAAATGAAATTAGTTATAAAAAAACAAAAAAACAAACAAAAAAAACAATGAAAGATATTTACAGTTTTTTTTTCTCAACATTAAAAAATTACATAAGAGAAACAATTCTAATAGCGTGTTACAGGACTAAAATTCAAGTACTTCACACTCATATCTGTACTCAATTTTGTATTGTGTATTTAAGAAGTTTTATTATACAAATCCACATTTTCATAGAAATGAGAAATGAGATCAAGCAAAAGTGTTGGGGACAAAACAAGTTGACCGAACAATTGGACGCTCTTAGATAAGTAGTGTTCAGTGATTTACTGTTATCAAACCATTCTTAGTTTGCCCATTAAGTGTCTAAATGTGATGAATACAATTGGCCACAGTGTCACATTAGAGAATACAGTAAAAAAATTGATTTCAGATTATTGAGTAATGCTGTTCGTGTTCTAGAGAGTGCAGTTTCTTATTCTGGATCAATCAAGATAGGTATTTTGAAAAGGCGCCTATTTTTTTCTAGTGCAACATGATGATACTGTAAGGCAGGGGTAGGCAACCTATGGCACTAGTGCCATGCACGGCACTCGAGGTGTCTTTCCACGGCACTCAAGGCTGCTAGAGCCAAACAGGCCTATCAGGAGTCTCAGTGAAACTTCAGATATCTGCTAACACGAAAAGGTGGTGAAGGAAAATCCTCAATTTATGCATTGCAGAACGTAGAGGAAGTGATCTCAGATCAGTTCCTCCCAGCACTTGTGAATGGGAATCCACACTTTAGTAGAGCAGCCTGCAGCTGCTGTTGCAGCTCCTGTCCTTGACCTGTACCTGGCCAGAGTGATCCATTGGAACCCAGGAAAACCCACACTGCTAGATATACACAGACCTGCAGAATAAGCCTCCCCTCATACAAATAATACGAACAGCCCATACACAAACATACACATAATCCCCACAAACGCAACACCACTAACAATCCACATACATGCACACAATCCCACATGCAATACCCCAAACAGCCCACACACACTACCAAACAAACAATGTGACATATCCATCCACACACAATGCCACAAGCAGCCCTCATACACAGCCCACATTCATGTGTATACAATATAATAGCTCATATACGCACAAATACAACTATACAAAGCAATTAGAGTAAAAATAACACAAGCAGAATACGGCAGCATACACACCTCAATTTAGAAAAATTGGATCGGCACGCTATGGGACATCACAATCCTATAACGGCACAGTGCTGCTAAAAGGTTGCCTACCCCTGCTGTAAGGTAACAAAGAAACAAACTATATCTAGTAGTTATGCTTAAAAAAATTAAAGCAGAAAACACTACTCTCACATCTTACCTTGCCGCAGGCCTTGGATCTCGGAAACCAAGATGGCTGCGAAGGTCCTAATTCCCCAGCATACAGCTCCAAAGCAGTTGATAGCCGTCAAGACTTTACCCGACACCCCAAGCTCAGCAATAGATGTGTCCCTGCAGTTGCTGATGCAAGAGCTGAAAGCATCGTTTAAGTCTGACTTAACAGCAAATGGCTTCAGACATCCAACACATCGGTGAGCGCATGGCATGTCTGGAAGACCGCACAGAGGAACTTGTGGATGCGCAGAATAAAATCTGGAGTAGCAACAGTGGAGTTCCAAATGAAGACTGTTCTGCTCTACTAGGGACTCTTGGGACTTATGCAGTGACCACTGCTTCCAGAATGGGACATACAGTGTATAGTGCAGAGAAAACTGAGTACAGTTCTAGTTTTTTCCAGAATTAAAAATCTCATAATCTGCCATAAAGTGGCACTCATAAGGCTGGCAGTGCATTGTGGTAGTCGCAGTTCTACAAAAGTGTTGTGGTCTACTTTTCAGCTACCCCTATGATAATTGTTTTAAACACTAAATAAACTTTAATACTAACACTTAAACCTTTGATTTAAACTGTTGTTGTTTTTTTGTTTTTTTTTAAATTCTAAACATCTTATATTCACACAGGAACAAAGGGCAGATATAAAATATATTATATGCATATTGCTCATTACTCATTCATTTAGAAGGTTTGTGACAATTTTTTCAATTCTTCTTATTCCTAGTTGGACTGATCCAGCGGTTTCTGGTGCTTCAGGTGCATATCCCATTAGGACAAGATTTCTCTGCAGAATTGCTGTAAGTCACCAAACCAACCTAACGTTCACTATATACAAGACACTTGATCAATTAAATTACTGCCGGTAGCCGTTAATTGCAAGTGGCAGATTTTGCATTAAAAAACAGTGACTTATCAAGCCGACATGAAGTAATTAAGCTAATTTAATTGTTATTTCCGAAACACCAGTATATACTGACATTTCCCTGGAGACAGTATGAGCCTTCCATCTGTCTGAAAGGAACAAAAAAAAACTAATTTTGCTACAAATCCACTGCATATTTATTCCTGCAAGAATTCGTATACATTACAGGAATATATTATACATTTTCCATCTGTGTTGGAGAAACAACCAATCAGAGGCTTTTCAATGAGAATAAATGAAAAAACCTACCTTCAGGACTCCAACCATTGTGGACTACAGCTCCCATAATGCCCATACAGTCATAATGCTGACAAAGCATACGTGGAGATATAGTCCACAACATCTGGAGTGCCGAAGATTGCCTGCCCCTACAATAAACCATGAATTGTGGATTATTTGCAAGGGAGTTTTGTGGTTTGTCTTGACTAAAATGTAGGAAAGTTTGGTGGTTGCATATGACCAATCTAGTTGTCCTATGCAGTGCTCTCTAAACATTCACACCTTCATGTACTCCAAAACAGTTAGGATTTAGGGATTTTTCAGTTTAGTTTCTAATGGCATATTAGTAAAGCGCTACAGAATCTGTTGGCGCTATATAAATGGCAATAATAATAATAAAAATAATTGTAACAGACCGTTTTGCACACAAGGGGTAAAAACCGTTTAGGCGATCGTCCCCCTTTCCAGAGAAGCATGCACAGCTATTGTAGAACACCAAACTCACGAACCGCCAATAAGGGAATGCTCCAAACTCCCGAACGGCATCCAATATAACACTCCAAACACACGAACTGGAACCATACGAATCGCTGCTAGCAGACGAATAGGAAAAGCATCCAAGCGGCTTACACTCCTAGCAATCAGTCTCTATCAGCGTTCAGTAAATCCCCCCAAAGACGAGACAAGGCTCCGTGTTGAGGGTCAAGCAGTGGTCTGTTTAATGAGGGCTACCTGCCCAGTATTTATGCAGGTCTCCCACCTGGTGGACACTCCCCTAGGGGACCAAATGGGAGACTGTGACAAAAGACAGACAAGTAGACAAATAGGACACACAGTCACATTATATTCCCACAATGCATCCTGGCTTCCTCCCCTCTGCCTTGGAGATAATTGAGAAGTAATTCAGTTATCTCCCAAGACAAAGGCAAATCGCCATTATGCACGTGGGGATACTAAAACATGAATTACTGTTAAAATACACCATGTAGGACATGTTACATTAAAACTATACATTTAACATATCCCCAGATAGCTCAGGTCTGAGCGCACATTATTAAGCGAATGGCGCTCAGACCACACAAATACAGTGTAATCGCCATGGAGCCAAAGTCTTTACACAGTTAGTTCTCATGCGAATGGGCTCCATGGGATTCCTATCTGGGGTATAACATATTCAAGTAAAACTACCGAACACCGGGCCTTTCGTGCACTTTCACCGAACAAGAAGGGAGGTCGGCGGCTTCAGCGGTGTTCGCACAAAACTGTGTCCGATTTTAGTTCCATGAATTAAGCGTCGAACACCGCTGTGCGTTCGCGTGTTTAAAATGGCCGCAACCTCGTGTTCATGATAGGAATGGCGGCCACCCAGCATTCGTCAATTAAGCTCCGGTTAACCGCAGCTTCAGGGAGGCTAATTGCCGGCACACTCCAGCTCCCAGGTGGTCTAGTCATTCGTGCGGTTGTTCGGTAGATTGAATCTACCGAACACCAGGCAGAAAAGCACGAATAAGTCTTTTCTGCAGGGAAAAAGATGTCTTTTAACATGGGGCCATAATCCAAAGGCAGCAGGTGAGCAACCAGGCTTCTCCAATGCAATGTGGCGAGATTGCTCTCGTTACAATAATAATTAGTAAAACCAAGTCCAATGAGGATACAATATAGCTGGTTTATGAACCACTACTCTAGACCAGTTGAAGTTATAAATAGACAAATATACATGAGAGTGGTTTCATAGGTTTAAATTAGTATAATAATTTATTTGCTTCATCCCAGGACTATATTTATTATTATTTGGGCCCTCTCCAGTTTGTCATCTAATCTATAACTGGTTTACCACCCAACTTCCTTAATCTCACTCATCCTCCCCGCCATTTTATTCTTCCCAAACCTGCAATATAATTTCAACAATCACTTCCCACCATGCCAACTAATCTTACTACTGCCTCTCAACCCTCCCATCAGGTTTCACTAATCTGTCCACATTTTGCCACCTCACCCCTTTCTAGCCTCCCACCAAGCTCACAAATCTGTTCCCAGCCTTACACCCTATCTGCTACCTAGTCCCACTAATCCCTTTCTAGCCTTCTGCCTACTATCACTTCCACCTAATATTTCTCATCCTTCTCCAGACTTGTCTTACTTTCCTGATCTCTTCCAGCCTCTCACCTAATGCATTTTCACGCTACTAGCCAATCTTCTTCCCCAGCCAGCTATCTAACCTCTCTAAGGTTTTCTAGCTTATATAGACGCTACACTGTTGACATACCTTTTGATATTAAAATGATCCATGTATATCCTATTACACTTTCCTTCCACTGACTTTGCATCTTCACTATGCCCGAATGCTCCATGGTTGCAACGTTAGTGGAGAATATGAGGCATGTTACGTTACCATAATTCTCAGTGACAGATAGGACCCAATGGGAAGATTCTGCCTAGGGCAGCTGCCCCTTTTGCCCTGCATTAATGATGGCTCTGTTAATGCCCCTTGGTCATTAGCAATTTATGTTTGTGTTAAAACTTCCTATATATCCAGATTTTTACATTTTTTCCCCCTTTCTGCTGAATATAAATTTTACGTGTTATGGCCTAACATACCCCACTTTAATATATCATTTGTGTTGATTATAACTCATTTACATGCAAATGATTGTTCCTGCCAATAATTTGCAAAAACAACATACATAATCAGGAAATTGCACTCATTTGCATGTGCATCTCCTATATATTTATCTCCTTGTAACAGGATTAAGTCTTAATGGAAAGATAATTTTGTGAGTGATTCAAGGATGAATAATATTGTTATTATTATATATTGTTTGAGGCCTGGTAATTTCATTGAAAAACTCTTCAAGGCATATGGAAATAAAATGAAAGCTTTACAGATGAAGAAAACACTAGTCATAGGGTATAGTTGTGGATGAAAGTAGAGTCACAAATATGGATCAGACGAAATTCTTGAGAATGGAATATGCAGTCTTTCTTAGCACATATATTTATGAAAATGAAACATTTAAAGTAAAAGACTTGGCACCTGGATTATTTTGATATATCATACAAAACTTGGTAAAAACTCCAGCACACTGTGCCTTTTTCTCGTCACCTCCCCCCCACTAAAATTACACAACCCTTCACCCTATAATGGCTTACAACCCCATTCCTTATAATGGCGTTCCCACTGTATTCCAGCTAGTACATCATGTGGGAATAGGAAGGTGGGGCATAGGGAGGTTTTAAACCTTCCTTATAGTAATATGTGGGTCTTGTTGACCACCATAGGCTTTTTATTTAATATTGCTAAACTTTTTATAATTATTTAAGGTAACTCTTGGCAAGCAAGCTCTGTGTGGCCACCCGCCACCTAAATAACCATAGCGCTACCAGCGGACAAGTAGTTTAGATTTGAAGCATTTGGTCCAGATTTTAATAAAGCGTTAATCCAAACTTAATTCAGGCTCTGAATTGAAAAATCCAGACCTTGTTGAATACACTCATTGTTAAATACCTTGAACAATGTCCAAATTTGCAGTCCCATTTTGTATGGGGCCATTCGGACTTTAGTGAATAACCAAGTCAAAGTTGTGAAGCGAGTTTACGTTTTGTATTTGCCCTTTTTTGGACAAAAGTTTTAAGAAGAAAGACGACATCTAATGCTAAATATTAATTTTACAGTTATTAGTGTAATTGGACCCCCTCTCACTATTATAACGGTGAGAGTGGTAGTTTAGGTACTTTTATTTGAGGTGATGACTTGGAGAATCTTAAATGTAGTTAAATGTCCAATCCCATTCTTTAACCCCTTAAGGACCAAACTTCTGGAATAAAAGGGAATCATGACATGTCACACATGTCATGTGTCCTTAAGGGGTTAAATGAAAGACCCCCAGCCCACCAGGTTCGCTTGTACATTACAGGGCAATAGGTGCCCAGTCTTTTATTTCAGCGGTCAGCCAGTGGCTGCTTGCTGTTTTGAGGACATGAAAGTGGAACATCTAATGAAAAAAGGTTTAGCACAAGTTAATAGGTCATTTTCAATGTTTTATTCAGTGGTGTAATTAGCACAGGTAACCATTTACCCTTTAACTAAGCAACTTATTGAACTCTTAGAGGGCTAACAAGTCAGGAAAGAGAAAACAGGTTGAATTCAATGTGTAAGCCTTTGATTAAATATATATGTTCATTGCAAAATCCATACATGGTTTGCATACATGGCAATGTACTAGGTCTGTTCAAGGCTGGGTTTTTTGTGTTTTTTTTTTTATTTTTTGCGTTCTGCACTAAGATTATTTGTGATAAACAAGCAGGAATTTGAGCAAGGCCATTTATCATTTAAGGTAACAGCTAAGCAAAATAGCCTTTGCTTCTGTTCAGTCATGCAAAAGAAAAAGACTATTTAAGCAAACGGATAACAGTTTTATTTTAAGTCCCATTAACACTTTGAGAGATCCCTCTGGCGAATGAATTGTAAAACATTTAATGCGTTTAACATTTATAATTAAGAATATTTATGCCTTAAATAAAGGAGGTTGTAAAGAAAGGCCAAAATATCTTGTCACTCTATAAATAATATTAATTGAATAAATATTACAAAGAGATTCATAGCCAAGTTCCAAGGTCAGCTGTTTTATCAATTGACTGTGGTCATTTGATCACATCAGCACTTGGCTGTAAAATCTGAGAAATAAATCTGGGCCAAAATCGTACAGTTTGTCAGAAAATGTGGTTGCAACGCCTAAAGGGGAGGTGGTGCTTGTTGGGTGAGAACCATAATGCTGACCCATATGCCTTGTGGGTGATTATTCTTGAAGAAGAGGGAATATGGTTATGGAAAGAGGGTTCAATTGCTAAGAAATGGCTGCAGAGATGTTTATATGGATGTACAGATACACACACTGACATAAATACAAACATGCATATTTACAACCTGAAACACATGCAGATATACATACACACAGATACAAACACTGACACACATGCAGATACACAGACACACATATACACACACTGACACACATGCAGATACACACACTGACTACACATTACACACACAGATATAAACACTGACACATACGTACAAAGATACACATACTGACAAAATACAGATACACACAATGGAATCAGGCAAGGGACAGAAGGGGGGTGCGCGATAGAAAAGGACATTGTAGGGAACTATTGTGCCAGGAAAACAACATTGTTTTCCAGGCACTATAGTTTCCTTTTAAGGCCAGAGTAGCCGAACTGAAAACATAGCTGACAGAGAAGTTTTCTAATTCGGTTATTACAAACTTAAATTTAGAATTCACTTTGAACACACTTTAGTGAATAGCTTGATAGATCCTGTTGTGGACCCTGGGTAACCCGGCTTGTTACCTCTGCTATAAATAAACAGGCCCATTTCTCCCCAGTAACTGGTCAACACACAGTTCCATAGGTACAAAAACAACTTTATTGGCCACATTCAGCTTAATACTTTTCCCCATGCGAGGGGTGGGTCACACATAAAGACAATGTCCCCTCCTAGGGACATATAACGGATCCAGAACCCCATTCCCTTTGTCCCCTGTTCCCGCTACTCGGTGTCCCCTTCCAGGGCCCTCCCCCTCCCAGGGGTCTCCTGACGAAAATGGAACTCCAGTCCCTTTGTCCTCTTTTCCCGCCACTCCTTCTCAGAGTTTCCCACTTGAGGTGACCAGGGAGTCTTCCTCCCATGAGCCTCTGTACCTGGGAGCCCCAGTGCAGGAAAGCTTCCCACCTCCTGGACTCCCAGTTACAGAAATCCCATCAAATCGTCATTGTCCCCAGAGAGTGTCCCCACCAATCTCAGGGACCTCCAGAATGGTAACCGCCTCCGTTCACAGGGTCCGTGGGTGAAACCAGGCAAGGGAATCGTCCCCTTTCAGGACATGAATGCTCCCCCTGGCCGCCGCTCGTCTATACGAACGGCGGCCACCCAGGGAAGCACTCATTAATTACTTCCCTTCCGGTTTCACACTTATGTTGTGCATTGCCGAAGTTCTAATTGATTGGTGCGAATATTCTAAGGGGCCCTGGGGAGGTCCTCGTTCGGAAGCCGAACAAGGTGGGAAGCAATCCACAAATGCTCCCCCTAGATGGCGTTCATCTAACGAATGGGCCACCACCCAGGGTAGGTACGCGCCAAGGTTTCCCTTGCGGTTTGTGGTTTTTGACACCTTGTTACAAGGTGCGAACATTCTAAGACAGCATTCTAATTGGGGTTTCGTGGTAGTCCCCGTTCAGGAGGTGAATGGATTCTGTACATAATATGTGTACATTTGCACATATATATATATATATATATATATATATGTAGAAGGCATGTTTGGTAAGTGTATTTTGGCAGATGGTGCATTGATTTGCAGCAGCAAAAGTAGCGTAAGTACCAGTTTTCAATATGTGTGTGCATTTGAAGTATGTGGGTGAAGACAAACAAGAAATATGCTGAAAATGAATACTAGAAACACAAAGCAATAGCTCATTAACCTAGAGAATTAGCTTCATTTTCTTCTGCACTCTCACGTCTCACATATAAAAATAGATCTTTGTGGCAGTTTTATTTCGGATTCAGAGAAACACTTGATATTAATTGAGCAAAACAAACATTGTGACTGAACACAGGCTTGGGGGTGTTTCTGGTCGACAGGTGTAGTAGGATTAATGTAATTTGCTTCTGGAATTAAAAAGGAAATGTATAACCCAAGCTTGAAAATGTCACATTTGTATTAATGTGTGGCATATGGAAAAGACATTGTTTAGTAACCCCCAAAGGAAATTAATACTGGAAGCTTTGGAATTAACACTGATTAAAGGAACAGCAATGGATGCATATAAAGTGTTTTCATTTCAGGGTACAGTTTATTTTCAGCACTTTAGCAAAACTAACATGGTGGTACTTTATAGATAAAACACATGCTAGACAGACTGATAACAAATGTACAGCAAAATGTCTATTCCATTTTAGTCGTTTATAGGGGCACTTTGAAATGGATCTAAAATTTTTTAAATATAATATATAGACAACATGCATAGAAGTTACTTGTGAATTGTTAAAGTGGAAATTCCTCAACCCTCACTATCAGGGCCGGTGCAAGTATTTCTGCCGCCTTAGGCAAAGATCCATTTTGCCGCCCCTTCATGTTATTTACTCACTGACACACACTCACTGACAGACACAAACTCACTTACAAACACACTCACTGACACAAAAACTCACTGACAGACATACACACACGGACACTTACTGACAGACATGCACTCACTCACTGACAGATTTACACTCACTGACAGACACACACAGAGACACTCACTGACAGACACACACACAGACAGGCACTCACTGACATACACACACACAGAGACACTCACTGACATATATATATACTCACTTACTGACAGACACACACAGACACACACTCACTGACACACAGATTCACACAATTTAATTTTTTGAGGCCCATCCACCCTCCCTACCTCCCCGGGGTCCAGTGTGGGGAAGCTCCTCACTTGTTCTACCAACTGTTTAGTATGCCGGGCACGGAATTACTTAATATTCTGGCTCCCGGCATTGCAGAGGGTGGCAAGGGAGGAGTGGGAATCTGCAAGAGGAGCCTCCCTCACCTCCTGCCTTCTCTGTCCCTCTCTCCTCTGGTCACCGGCATTTGATGGCAGAGCAGGCACCTGCCATCGAGGTAAGCAGGTGCCTGCTCTGCCTTACCTAGCACAGCTTCAGGGTGCCCAAAGGTGGCCAATTGGCCACCTCCTGGGACCGCTGTGACAGGGTTCCTCTCGGCGCCCCCATTTTCAGGAGGTGAGGGGGGCGCAGCTCAAGAGACGCTCTCACCCAGCACTGTGGCCGAAGACAGGGGAAACCCACCAGGAAATATCCCTGTGGGTGCCCACAGCAGGCTGGCTCCCTAGGCGAATACCTAGTTTATCTAACGGTTGCGCCATCCTTGCTCACTGCTATAAAATTACATTAAAACACATAGCGGGATTCTTAGTGCAGCACTGGTAACTGAAAAATGAATTTACCTCTGAAGCGCTTCGATGTTCAGATAAATATGATTGCCAGGTATGTTCAGGATCTGCCCATGAATGCTTCAACATCTACAAAGAAAGAAATATCACCAACTAAACAATCCAACAAACAGATTGCCGCAGCTACGATCTAAATACGGAATATCTTTGCCAGTTATTAGATGCATATCCTGGTAAAATATTATATATCAAATTTAACATACACATCCTTGGTGCTGGACTTAGTAAAACGTTAATAGAAATACTTATCCCCAAATGATGCCTAATTTCCACACACTCAGACCTAAGTAGTACATTCCACTGCACGCCAATCTTCGAATCCAAAACATGGAAATCCAAGCAAAAATTGCCTAGAATAGTCCTCCTATATCATATAGTATGTGAAGGTTGATAACAACATGCTCTGTGATCCCAGTCTGTCATAATGTGCAGTAAATCCCACTGGGAAAAAAATCTATATCAAAGATATAACTAAGCTAGGAAAAAAATGATCAAAGGATGGCACCTGTGAGAAGGGGGGAAGATCCACATAGAAGTGACCAAAGGAAGGATCTAAATGCCCTGAATGCGTTTCATGCCTGGCACAGCGCTTTTTTAACACAAGGTGTTAGAAACACATGTTTCTAACAGTAAGTATACAGTAAGTGCAATAAGGATATGGAATTCGCTGCCTGAAGAGGTGGTTTTATCAGAGTCCATACAGTTGTTTAAACTGCAATTTGATAAATACTTTCAAAAACATAACATACAGGGGTATAATTTCTAATTAGTGGGGTAATAGCTGCTAGATCCAAGGAGATATCTGACTGCTATTTTGGGGTCAAGAATTAACTTTTTCCTAGTTTGTTGCAAAATTGGAAGTGCTTCAGACTGGGTTTTTTGCCTTCTTTTGGATCAACAGCAAAAACATATGTGAGGAAGGCTGAACTTGATGGACACAAGTCTCTTTTCAGCTATGTAACTATGTTTGGAAAATGTTAGGAAGGCAACTGAAAGAGTTTGCATTACGGAAATGTCCAAACAGGTAGTCAGAGCAGGGTTTGACCAAAAACGTAATCTGTCCGTCTGATGTAAATGCACCTTATACTGGTTATCCCTGTTTAGAGAAGTGCAGCCCAAGTGTGTCTAGGATGTGCTTGAACTGAGCTTGCTGAAAAATTTGGTGTCCACAGATAAGAGACACCAATTAGCAAATGTGGGACAGCAGGGCAGGACCCCACATTCTAGACTGTTCAATTCATCCCTGGACAGTTAAGAAGTATGTAAAAAAAACGTGCCCAAAATTTTCACTCTGATCATACAGGAAAAGGCGTGTATGATATTATATTCTAATAATCTATCATTCTGCATTAAAATGGTTGTATTGTTAGATTGAATGGTGAATGCAGCTGCCTTCTCCTTGAACATTGTGAAATATGTTTTAATCAGAGGCCTATGTGATTGCTTGCTGATGAGGATTTATTTTGAGAGGGCTTACATCCATGATCCATCTGCCCATGTTTGCTTTTGACACTATATGAAAAATAGAGGAATAGTGTCTGCAGTTTAAATGTGTGTTTACTGCTAATATATGAATGGCCTGTACTATATGTTTCATGCCATCTGGATTAGTTTGTTGCCTATTATCAGACTTTTACACAGCCTTTATCCTCCTCTGAATAATTAACCAAAACAAGACAAGATGGTCTTGCAGATGATCTCCTAAAAAAACTGATTTCTTTGGCCTAATTAGCGAGAGGCGATGTGCAGGCATGCCTTTAGTTTTTCCACTGTATGCTTTATTTCCAACTCAGTTTATTAAATATGTTGGAATTAAAGAGGTGTTATAAACATTACATTTTATTTGCAAACTGATTCATTTTTCTCGCGAGCAGGTCAGAATTATAATTTTAGATGTTTTTCAATGAAAACTGTAAAACATTTGTAAAGACAGCTTTGCGAGAAAAACAAAAATTTAGCAGGATCAGAAATGTGTTTTGAAATTAAGCTACTACTAAATTACAAAATTTAGGAGAATATACAATATGCTTGCTGGGAAAAATAGCTGAAGAATTTCCCATTTCGATGATTTTGAAATTCGGATGTCAGTTCACCATGTTTCATACAGAATAAGACTCCCAACGGTTTTTTTCCCTCCAATTTAAGCATCATGGTACAGAGTTTTAATAGCACTGTTTAGTAGTTGTATCATAAAGCCTTCCCACTGCCACTTCCAGTCCAGGACAGGTACATATTACTTGGGCAAGTCTTTCTTCCAACCCAAATCAGTATCAGCAATTGTACTGGTTATAAAGGCATTTTATACCTTGAATACTCATGGCTCCATTCAATGTTAATAGTGTGAGAGGTAGGGATGGACATAACCAGGGCTGGAAGATACCCTATATTTAGAGGGTGCAGAACATGGCCAGATGGACAGTTTTATAAAGACCCTGAAGACTGGCAATCTAATGAGCTCTTGGAGACCCATTTATATATAGGGCCCTGGATTTCTCCACCTGGGCCCAGGAGATACCTGGTTTCCTGGGAACATAATAGGGGGGCTCAGGAGACTGTGCTTCTCTTGGGTGTAGTTGAGTAACCCTTTACCCAGCTGCCAACCTTTGAAGGATGGAGTAGGGCCACTTGTTGGTCCCCTAACCAATATCATTAGGGTCCATGGGATCCCACACTTTTTCTCAATTTTAATTTAAACATAAGCCATTAAATGTATGAACCGATCATTGAATGTGTGGAGAGTAACAGTTGTGAACGTGATCATTGTCAAAGACAGCGTTTTAACAAGGTTAAAGTGACAAGGTTGGAAGGTTGGAACATTTTCAGTAACCAGCTGTTAAGTAGGATGCAGCTAATGGCTCCCGTAATACTGTATGGAAGCCATTAACATTCTCTGATGATAGTTATTTTTTTTTAACTTTGGGAAACAGCCATTATGCGCCAACATTAGCGACAGACATTTTAGTGTCTAGCGGCTGCACCATCAAACCTAGTAATAAGGTTCAAAACAAGCCCACGTAAAATTGCTCGCCCTGCAGTTTGAGGAATACAGATGCTGCTGACAGTAAATCAAGCAATTAAAGGAACACTATGGGCACATACAACACTTCAGCATTATTATAATTGCAGACAGACAGTCTTGGAGGTTTTCTTCCTTTTTCATTAACTCCATAAAGCTGAGCTAGAGCATGCCTGCCTGTACTACAGCTCATTGAAAAGCAACAGTTGTGTGTGCACACATATTCAAGGCTCCAGCACAAAGGCTTCTCACTCAGAAGCCTCTGACTGGTCATTTCCACTGGATCTAGGATAAGGGGGAGGGCTTGCAAAAGCTGCAGACAATAGGTCTGCAGCTTTTGTAAGCTGTTTGCAAGCTGTTTTTTGTTCATACACTCCCAAAGAAAATATGAAGGGGGGAAAAAAACATTATCTTTGTGGGTATATTTACTCAAAAGTTTGTTTTTTAAATAAACACGGAATGTTACTTTAATTACTGAGGAATCCTGAAGCATATGGATTCTACCTACATGTTGTGATGATGATACAAATGTGATGTGTCCAGGAAAACATAGAGGATCTGCAACCCATCTAGTATTTGACAGGCACAGAATAATGAGATTTATAGTTGCAGGTCCATCCAATACCAATCCTCCCCACAATAAAATCTGAGACATTTCAGTTTTTATACCTTACATATTACAGCAGTTTATTCCAAATTATTCCATGTTCTATGTAAGGATTTTTACATTCTATGCAATTAAAAAAGTGCCCATATGTTTATGTGTAGGCTTCTCCCTCCTCAGCATATCAGCTGCGCTGACCCTCAGCGGGTCTTTGTGTGCAGTTTGAATCCCATTTTGATTAATTGCATCTGTGAGATCATTGTAGCATCTTCAACTAGGCTGAAAATAACGCTGTGCTTCACTTGCTTGTCCAATCTACCAAGACTAATAGAAAAATAAATATGTTTAGAAGAAGCCTTTTAAAGGTTGCAGTGTGCATAGGGAGCTGTCTACCAGGTAGGACATTATGTTAAGGGAGATCCAGAAATTGGTGTTTGAAAGAATCCAATTATACAAAAACAAGAGATTATCCCAAACAGTTTAAAATGTTTTCTCCGTTATGTCTTAAATGATCTACAGGCAATCAACATTTTTTTTTATCAGAACATTTACAATATTTACAAAGGAGTTATATAAATACATGGATGTAGTTCTTTATACATTTACAAAATATTATCCATTACATCTATAGATGAGAAAAAACACGGAGACAAAGGATTTAACATAAAACTTATATTTTACACCTACACGTTTTATTCTTTCAGAGATCTTAATGATTCACTGACATAAAATGTCTAATGCCAAGACTATGCTCGCATAAAAATGTAAAACATTTTCTTTCGAGTGGAAGATTGACCAAATAATTGTTGATGCACCCGGTGAACAACAATTGCAATGCCCACTCTTCTGCCACTCTGTTCCTCTAAGCCATACATTTAAATAAGAATTCTTGGGAGAGGTTCTAAAATTTAATTAATCACCATGGAAACCTATGAACTATTTTAACAGATTTTTTCCAATTTTAGAAATTTGCTTTAGAATTGTACTTTATTAATATAGCTTGTTGTATTTGACCCCCAGAAGTATTTGAGTGCATTACCAGAGATTTTCTTTTTCGGGAGTGGCAGAATTTGAGATGTCTGACCTAATTCAACATCGAAAGTGTCACCCATCTAATTACATGGATGCTTTTTGAAATATGCAAACGTATTATGATGCATGTACAGTACAGTTACTGCACTAACACAGG
The DNA here is from genome assembly GCA_933207985.1 of Pelobates cultripes. Taxonomy (NCBI): domain Eukaryota; kingdom Metazoa; phylum Chordata; class Amphibia; order Anura; family Pelobatidae; genus Pelobates; species Pelobates cultripes. Next base: position 133,725,746 of record OW240919.1, on the reverse strand, counting down.
TCAATCACAGCTGCAGTTATCCGTAGACCAGTTACACAAATCAAGAACCTCTCCTTAGACTATTCTGGTTCTGATCCAGAATCTGCAGGTTGACCTCTGGGGGATCAGACCTTCTAATCACTATTTTAAACCCCTGGCCAGCAGAAATTTAGGGGACATATAGTTCAACACCAGGTAGCAGTTCTACTCATCATATTTGATGAAAGGAACTGCTAAATAAGATGATAGCACCTATACAATGGCACTTATCAAACTATTAAAAGCTACATGCACAGTATTATGACAATGTAGCTGCAAAGGTAAACGTCTAAATTTCTCCTTTGATGTTAGAATGGCAGTCTTTAGTTATATATAGTTATATAGTTGCTCTAGTTATGTAACTTTGTGCAGGGACAGGATACCTCTTTGTTCCATAACCTATGCAATGAACATACATTGTTATGGTGCTTAGAGTGCCCCTTTAAATTGCGGCTTGTGCTGTTCTCCTATGTCTAGGATATCAATACCATGTGCAATTGAGTTTCAGTTCAGATTTTTTATGTTTGATGTATTTTGTTTGAAAGATTTTCTTTTTTTTTTTATAACAGGAAGAAATGAAAGCAAAACAAATCGGAGGGAAGTAATATGGGTTAAAATGTCAACGCTTTGGATTTTAGTCAGTAGTGGTGAAGCAGGATATTACAGTAACCATGGCCCCACACCTTGACCTTGTTACCAAATAATGATATACACTATAAATGATTAGGTCAAACACCTGGCTGGCAGCTTTTGGACTGCAGAGCAAATTAACGTTAGAACCCGGTCATCACAAACCCTCGCACTGCCAAGGCTGAAAAACCACTTGTTCGCTAACTCAGCACTGCTTGTGAAACTAAAAGCCTTAACCTGCAGGTTGACCTCTGGGGGATCAGACCTTCTAATCACTATTTTAGCTTGGACATCACAGCTGGAAGCACAACTGTTCTTGCCGGAGCTTGCCTTTTAGTCTGGAAAATGCCTTCACTAGTAAAACAGATCATTAAAGCAGACATGTCACCTACACACTACTTATTTTATCACATACAGTTCAGATTAAAAAATGAAAAAACAAAAACATATCCACAATATTAAAGGTACATTATAGTGTAAGGAATACAAAGCTGTATTGCTAACACTACTATGCCCTTGCCGGCCATGATGTAAAGAATAAACTGGGTCAGACTGTGCCTCCTCCATCAGTCGATGGGGGGTGGACCTAATGCACATGTGCTGCAAGCATTAGACCTTGACCATAGGAAAGTATAGTGTCAATGCTTTACTATGGGATTTTTCAACACGTTGGAAATCCTCATGCAAAGCACGTGTATGTCCAGCATTATTTCACAGAGTCAAACTCTGTGATACCTCAGCCACTAGAGGCACTCTTAACACTGCCATGTAAACATTGCAGTTTTTTGAAACTGCAATGTTTTACATTGCTGGGCTAAAGGGGACAGGGACACTGCAATGAGATGAAGTGAAATGGGCACATATAGTGGACTTTTAATTATTACTTTGCTATTATTCAAAGGGTCAACAAAAGGGACTGTGGATTCTACCAGTTTGTACATAACCAAGATCACAGTATTTTGAACTACGTTGTGTGCAGTGATCTTCCTACCTAGTGTGCATCCCCATGTCATATCTCTTTAAAAGGAATGAGAGAAATATCAATTCTATGTGTGCATATGCACAAATTGTGGGATTTGTTTTCATGGCAGATTTAAAGGAATGCTCCAAGCACCATAACTACTACAGTGTGCTGTAGTGTTTATGGTGCAAAGAGTACCTTGGTTCTCACCAATTGTAAGTAGTCAAACCAGTACCTGTCTCCTCTCTAGCCAAAAACTCTCAGTTAATAAGCTAGGCCTGTAGGGCTTAGCTCAGGAGAGCTAACAAAAGTTGCTAGCAGGACCTTTCGACTCTTAATTCCTGGTAATAGGAGGCAGGGAATGGTGCCCCCAGAGGACCAGAGGTAAAAGGTAAAACCATTAACTTATGGTTTGACTACTTACATGAGAGGGGCACAAGGGAACTTCTGGCTCTATAACAACTATAACACATTGCAGTCGTTATGGTGCTTGAAGTGTGCCTTTAACATGTTGGGCTAGCTGGATGAGATGACCACAGGTTATAGTCCATTATTATGTAATGACTTTTGGGGGGAACATACAAATTCACCCAAATTGGAGAGAGAGACAGAGAGAGAGTGTTTTTTTTTTTTAAACCGTGGAACATTGTAAGTCCAGGGCAGTTACATAAGCTTCAGTCTCAATAGCAATTTACCAGTGGCGCAAGTAAAAACTCTTAATGAAATCATGGAAATATTCCCAGCGGAGCTTTGATTTCCCTGTCTGGTCGACACTGGAAACATTGTGCTATATTGAATTAAAGTGACTCTTTCATTACAAAACAAAAAAATGTGTGTTCACAGAATTTTCTTCCTACTTGAGCGTTGGATTGATGTATATATACCAATATTGACTGTTCAACGCTGTTGGATCTACGCTATTGTAATAAGGTCACTCGACTTTGAATGATTGAAGCTGACCTTATCATATGTATCATTACAATGCAATGCTTCATTCACTGACCTTGGCATTTTTACCATTGTAATTATGTGCTGTGTTCTGACCTTTGTGTGTTTTTGTCTTATGATTCTGTGCTTCCTGCATTGACCTTGGCACATTTGCCTCCATAAATATATGCTTAACCCCTTCAGGACAAGGGGTTAGGACAATTCAGTGATATTATGACTTTTATTGCACGTCATCTGTTATGAACGGGCTAATTCCCTGACCTGTTGGTTTTAATTATTCTGACTTTGGTTCATGCCCAGATTTTTTGTTGCTTCATTCTTTAAATTTGGCCTGTTACCATATGTACAATATTCCCAGGCTTTGGTATGTTTACTATTATGTTGCAGTGTTTTATTCCCAGACCTAAATATGTTTATTGCTATGATTCTGTGCTTTGTTCTATTTTGTTTACTATTATGATTATATTCATTGTGCTCTTAGGTTGAAATATCTACCAATGTGATTCTGTGCTTCATTCTTTGACCTTGGTATGTTCGTAAACACTCATGTGCCTTATGCCAGTAACAGTTTGTTCATATTTTCTCTGTCATTGTTAAATGTCTTAAAGGCTACTTAATGCAAGGGTAGTCAAATACCAAACCTCCAAATGTTAATAGATTGCAACTCTCATAACGCTCTGAATGCCAAAAACAAAATAATTAACTTACGGAGAATAATTGTTTTTTGCGCTAACAGCTGGAGTTTCATGTATCTTAATTATGCTACATGGCCAAACATATGTGGAAACAAACTAATTAGGGGGTATAGTTTATAAGCCACAACATTGATGTTAAAAGCTATGTTATTGGCATAGACAAACACTGGAAGCAAAAGGAAGGTATGTGATCATGATGGGCAGGCCTTTGAGGGGCTTTGCAAGTGGCGCAACTTGCATCAGGCCCAAAATGGAACAGGCGTGCCAGCACAAAGAAGGACCATGACAGTCTGGCGTGAATGCATGCCAGACTGACTGACTGTCTACCAGTCACCCCAATCAGGACAGACCATACTGAGAGCACTGCTGTATCACTCTCTGCTTGGACCTAGTGCACTCAGCACAGCATTAACATGTTTAATAATGCACTTGTGCTTTCCTGGCTGGGGACAGTTCCCTAGTGACCCTGAATGGAGGACACCAGGGACCAAAATCGGAATAGTAGAACTATGAAATTGGGAGGTGGGGGGGGGGGTCTCATTTAAATCTAGATAGTTGGGAGCTCTAATTTATGGCCTCATACATACTTTATAAAAGGTGCACATAAACAAACTACACATGGACTCACATAAGCACACATCTTTAGGTTGCTTTAGGATGTTGGGAAATAGAAGTGTGTGTTGCTATGTTAATATTAAAGGGACACTATAAGCACCGTAATCACTGCAGTATGGATTGCCCCCCCCCCCTCAAATGTAAGCAGTGAACACCTCCCCCTGTCTCATCTCAGCTCTATTCACTGTGCTAAGCCCATTTAGTTCAGGTCTTAGCTCATTCGCTGAGAGTGATCAGCTGACACCATGTGGTTGCGGACGTACGTTGGCGTAACCCGCTGCAGTCCCGGTCCAGGCGTCCTAGGAGTCGGTTGCATCACAGGTGGAGGAGTTTTTTAAGCTATATATGTTGGGGAAGTTTGTATGCACATTTGTCCTGATGAAAGCTTGAGGGACATTATTTTAAAATAAAGTAATAAAAGTTTTATATATGGGACCCCAACACCCCTAAAATACATTGCTGCGTTTTGCTCAAAGATGCGGTAACACACTGTAAGCCCCTCCATTCTCTTCACAAATTTAGAAACCCATTTATTCCCCTTGATCCTGCTCCATTCAAGAGCCCTGTGGTCTCTACCCCCCTACAATAATTCAGGTATAGTACCTCAGACCAAACAATATAAAGCTTCGAGAACTTGAGCCATGACTTGGTCAAATCCTTCTGGATTGTTTCACCCAGATCCCACACCGGAAGAGTGCCAAAATCGTTTCTCCCCAAATTAATCAAAAACACATCAGGAACGCAGAGTATACGAGCCAAACTAACCATTTCAGGCAACAGGTGCTCCCACCACACCCCTCGGGAACCGAACCAACAGACCTCTGCCACCACTGGCGACAGACTTTTGTAGTCCCTCAGGACAAAATTCAGCCCTTTGGTGTGCCCAATAAATGTAGGAACGGTTGATGACCCACACTCGTCTTCCGGCACCTACAGAGACAAAATGGGAAACGGTATCAGTACAGCTGGATGAACATAAGAATGGAACCTCCTAGATTCCCACCTCCCGATCCGTTGGATAACTTCTTCAGACAACCCAGGTGTGAAGCCTCAGTGGCAGCCCCTATCCGAAACGAATGCCCCCCCAAACTCTGCACTAGGCAGCCCCAATGCCTCCAATGCCATGCAAAAAACTCCAATGCCATGATAAATTGGAATCAGGATAAGAAGCTGGCATCCCCGTGAACCAGCAACGGACCTGCGCCCGCTGGGCAAACTTGGCAGAAAGCCTGGAAACATGCCAGTGGACAAACCATCGAATTCGGGACTTGCCGCAGTGTGACCAAAGTGCCCTGGCCAAGGACGTCCGTTTTGGATTACGCCACAAAAAAACACACCGCTCCAACCTCACTAAAAACATCCCCAAACAACAATCCCCCAGGGACCGCCTTGGATGGGCTCACGATCTCCTCCACCTGCATGGTCCCAAAAATGGCAAAAGCACAAAATATTGGGCCCTTATGCCAACCCCTAATAACCAACGAAACTAACACATCCTTGGTGCTATCCGTGGCCCTGGTGAGTTTGGACCAAAAACTGAGCCCAGACAACTTTCCAGAAACAGCTAAAGAGGAACAGCCCAATGCTTACCAGAACCAAATTAACTGTAACATACCTTATAAACTCTCTCCATCTGACCAAAAACCTCCCAGCTGCCTCTCATACTCCAACCACTCACCCCATGCCTTACTATAGCACCTTACAATAGCGCTACCAAGTAGATACAGAGACCAAACCCTGGATCCAGGACATTATTCCATCAGCTCAAGATCCCAAAGATCCATCGGGCATAGAAAGCCCAACTTGTCTGCCCCGGACTCCCGTCACTGAAAACGAGAAAGAGCATCCGCTGTAACATTAGCAACTCCGGGGACATGCACAGCCCTACAGTACACATTCAAAGTGAAGCACCGCAGAACCAGGTGCCGCAGCAGCCTAACCACGGGAGGGGAAGATGCTGAAAAATTGTTAATGGCCAATGACTTCGACATCCCCTTTCGCCAAAAAAGACCCCGAACCTGCAACCCTGACCACCAGAACCGCTGCATCAAAAGACACATATGATATCCTGCATAGTTCCTCATCAATATCGTCATTCACTGATCCCCCAAATCGGGAGGATAAATGATGAATCAGCCGGAACTTGCCTGGCTCCTTCTTGGGCACCACACCCAATGGGGAGACCCGGATGTTAGGAATCAGCAGAGACGAGAATGGGCTCGCTATACTCTGCAACGACAGCTCCTTGTTTAGCTTGTCGGCCACCATTCAGGATGATCTCGCACCGACTTGAGTTTCTTAAATACCCCAGGAGAATCCCTAGCCCAAAACCCATCGGGGGAAACCTCCAAGCAGCAGCTCTGTTGCCCTACGGTTCCTCTAACGGTTTAGCCATGGTAGCATCTTGCCGACGTACACTGGCATCCTCGCCCTTTAAGACCACGGTATTTGCAGGCTGCAAAATGAGAACCATTACACCTGGAGCATCCGTGCTTAAACTTGCATCTGGCCCCTCACTTGCAATGGCTTTCATTGAACTGCCAGCAGCAACCCGCACACCTGGGTAAGGCCAATGCACATGGGTGTCCCACCGCGCCGCCCCCCCACCCCAAGAAAGGATGACTTACCCCCTTGGTGCGAGGCCGGACAAGTCATAATCGCCAACCACAAACCAATATCCATCTGATCCCAACCAATGGGCGGACGAACCGCCAAACTGCTCATCATAGCGCCACCAGCTCAGCCCACCATTTACCCGACATGCATTCAAAACCTGGTAACAGAAATAGGGCTGAGCACATATCCGCCGCCTTCTCCCCAGGACTTGCCAGGATCGAGAATGCCCTGAGCCAATTACCAAAGGTTTTGGGGATCTTCGGAAACTTAAAGGACCGCTGGCTGAATGGCCAGTCCCCCTAGTATTAACCCTGCGGCTGAAAACAAAGCAGTTTCAGATAAACTGCTATGTTTACAGAGCATGCTTAATGCTTTTTTATGGGCGGGTTTGAATGCGCGCGAGAGGTCACCGGACCGCCCTACCGCCCAGGTAGTAACAGGAGGCGCAGTGGAGGTGAGAGGTGCCTCGCGGCCGCAGAACGACAACTCCGTGAGTTTGGGCCTGCACTCCTGAGCCCAGGAGACCCCGTAGCCTCCCCAGGAGGTGTGAAACATTCCACGGCAATCACTGCAGAGGCCTGCAGACAAGCCAGCTGTGCCTGCAGGTGCCGATCCCCATCTTGTAAGGCCTCAGCCCTGAGGGCAGAAAGGACAGCCTCGATGTCCATACCTAGACCCTGGCCAAAAACAGCACTTGGCAAGCAGGTTTAAATAGAAAGCAACCACCACGCAATTACCAAGCTGTTACCAACTGAACATTAAGATGGCTGCTATCCAGTAAGTTGCCTACCTATTTATACTAACTCACCCCTTTGCCACTTAATACTCCATCCACCATGAACAGTTCTCCTTACCAAATTACTCTGTATACAATCAAACTGACATATCCCTGTTCTGTATAGGCCTTGCCTGACTCCTCAGAGTCTGATGTCAGTGACACTTGGCCCAAACCTGATTAGTATCAGAGCAACCAATACCGCAGAGCTCGTGACTTTCAAGGTAGCCTTCGGAGAGCACTTTTCCAGAAAGTGTTAGATTTCTTTCATGCTAGAGTACACCAGCCAGCTACAAATGCTGTTATTATGAGGTTCCTAAAAATGATCTCTAGTATCTTACCGTGGATCCCTACAACCATTACATCACTGCAGAAAAACATTTAATGATTGAGAGGAATGTTGTTCAACTTTTCATTATAGTATCGGTTTTTCTAAAAGGTATACAAGCTAAGTGTAGAAAAGTGTTTATTTTGAATACAGTTTGAAGACTTACTGTAATAACAGGGGTAATGGATACAACATGTTATATCAGAAGTAAACTTCACCACTGAAAGCACAGTCAGGATATGAACCAATCTTTGTAGGGAGAAATGGTACACTGAGTTTTAAACATAAAATAATGGAACTGGTATTTGTAAAATATGACAGAGGTAAAACCCTTAAGCTGTGATAAAGTTGTAAAGATGATTTTAAACAGTATTGCTGTGTAAAACATTGATGTGGTGCTTGTCACATTATGTTAGATTTTACAGTGATAAGTGACTATCCTACAACGCAGCCTGAATGGATTGGCCAATATCTGTCAAGTCAATGTACATAATATGCATTGAAGAAGTGACATTTGAGTCATTGATTGTTTTAGGGCATGAAAATGAAGAGCTGGAATCTGTAGCTTTCTCTATTTCTTCTAGTGATAGATAAACTAAATACACAAAATAAAAGCACTTATATTTCAAAGAGTATAATAATAGATTTTTACCCTTGTGGTAAATCTAGAACAGCCATTGCCAAAACACCCTTTGTTGTGATTAAAGGAACACTCCAAGCACCATAACCACTACAGCTCATTGTGGTGGCTATGGTGCCAGGAGTGCTCTGGCGCCATCCCATTGTAAGTATACAAACCGTTTATTAGAGATTTGACTTTTTCCAGTCGAGTGCCTTTCCCTGCCTCCACTGTTTATGCTGGAGTGCTGACAACTCTGTAACTTCTTACAAGTTGAGCCCAGCAGGAACATCAAAGAACATCCAGTTCTCAAAACCAGGCAACTTACAATGTGGGAGCAACAAGGGCTCTACTGGCATCATAAACGCTACAGCAAGCTGTAGTGGTTATGGTGCTTGGTGTGTCATTTAAATATGTTGATTTTGCCTTGACCTGCCTTAACTTGTTGGTGTGCTCTGACCCACCAATATTCTTAGTTACATAAATTCCTGGGCTTCTGTACGGTTATACACTTCCCTCCACTGCCAAAAAATGCAAAGGCCTCAAATGACTGACACTGCAACTTTGCTTTACACAACTTGTTTAAAGGGACACTATTGTCACCAAAACAACTTTAAATTAATGAAGCAGATTTGGTGTATAGATCATGCCCCTGTAGTCTCACTGAGGTATGGCTAGGGCTGCATAAACAGAAACAAAGTGATATAATTCCTAAATGGCAGAGAATTGAGCAGTGATATTTCAGAGGCATGATCTAAACTGCTTCACAAAGCTAAAGTTGTTTTGGTGACTATTGTGACCCTTTAAGGTATTGATTTTTATGCAGTTAGTGGTGCAACAATTTACAATTTATTCAATTCCATTTTAGGAATACTATTAGTTGTGCGCAGAACATGTGTCTCATTACTGTGAGTTAATGCACTTAATAAACAGCTAAAGTTGATCTGATGTAGAGAAAGATCAGTCATGTCACATCATTCAGAATAATTTCAGGCATGTCTTAGCATTCTCTCGAGCAAGTGAATAATCTCAGTGGATTCACATGTTCCATATGCCAGCAAGAAATGGTCTTGACGTCACCAAATCGGAGCAATCAGCATACATGGTGCTGTATGAATTCTTTAAAGCATAATGCAATCAGCGAATATTTGTATTGGTAACAAAAGTACGCTGTTGTTTCCAAGTTAATAATGAAACGTGTTCTAATATCCGTCACAATATGATAGGATCTACAGAGTATTTTAAGCTCTAGAATGCTAGGAACAGAAAAGTATATTTTCTAAGGTAAAAATCAGCCATTGTGTGTGACAGGCATTTTAAGGTTTTATTAAGACTCTAGTAACTCTCATTTCTTGTAAATGTCTGTGGGCTAAAAATTCTAAACACATTTAGCAAAATTTATAGGCGTTTTGCAGTGATCAAATCAGCATTGTTGATTAAGGTATATATTTACACCAAATAATTTCTTAGAGTACAAAGGAACAGAATGGACAAGTGAGTACAAATTCCCGATAAGGAACTATGATGATTGGAATTTGGGCCAAAATTCTATTTAGAACTTTTCCATATTATTAAATTAGATATTCTCGTATTCTGCCTTTTATTTGGCAATCACTTGCTAGTTAGATAAAAAGAGACTGCCTGAACAATTTTATATGATTAGTTTTAGACATAGACAAGTGCATGTGTGTCTCCGTTCCAGGAGATCATTTGTTGACATGGATTTGATATCCACCAGACTTTACATACAAAACATTGTCCATAATTTCTGGACCAAGTGCTACAGTAAGCCATCAGAATTCAATTTTATCACTTTCTTATTGTTGTCACTAATCATAGATGCACATACATTTGTTTTATAATTTTTTGATTTCTTATTTGTCACAGTCAAGGTTTATATGTTGATGGCAAGATTTTATTTTAAAAATTGTGGCAAGTGCCACATGTAAATCCATCTGCCCTACAGTTTCCTAATGGATGATAGTCAGGGCAAATTTTGCAAGCCTACAATTAAGTAGAAAGCTAGAAACCCCTAAGGGAACCAGCTAGGTGTGTGTCGGGGCGACCTGAAAGGGGGTAACCCTTACATATGATATTGCAAAAGAAAAGAAAAAGAAACCCAGGAGAAAGAGTACTCTCCCCCTCCCCCACCCCCCAAGTAGGAAGCCCTTTGCTAGATACTATAGATGTTAAAACATAACTTTTAATGAATAAGTGGGTAATCACATAAACAAAATATGTGGCAAAATCCTTCATAGAGAAAGAAAATCCCTCCTGTATAGACGAAAACAATAATGGAAAAAATACAGCGTATACACTGCCCTTAGCAAGCTGAGTCTAATAATGCGCAGTGTCTACATAGACCACACATTAACTGCCTAGAGCAGGGTTGTCAAACATGCGGCCCCCCAGATGTTGCTGAACTACAACTCCCATGATTCCCTGGCTATCTGTTTCATTGAAAGAATCATGGGAGTTGTAGTTCAGCAACATCTGGGGGGCCGCATGTTTGACAACCCTGGCCTAGAGGGAGGCCAGGTCCAATGGGGTGTAGACTACAAACAATAATGGAAAAAATACAGCGTATAGACTGCCCTTAGCAGTGGGCCAAAAGTAGTGGTGAACTGTCCAAGCACATTTTGTTTTGAGCGTAGTTCCCCTTATATCCAACGGAATGCATGGAGTTAATCTAAATTTAAATGTAGGGATATGCTTTAGATTGGGTCCACCATTCACATAGTGACACGTATACACGTGGCGTGACCTGCTCAAATGCCGGTTTTGGCGTGAACAGGTTATACACGCCCCTAACTTTCATTGGCTCAATTCTTTCATAAATGAGCCTCTGACGAGGACCACTGTTTAGCCTCAGACGAAAGCGCTTTAGTAGCGCCAAAACGCACGTCAGGCAGCTAAGAAATTGTACAGACAGGAGCTTTACTATGTCAGGCAGCTAGGAGACTGTGCAGACAGAAGCTTTATTATGTCAGTCATAATAGTTGAGTCATTGCCTGAGGGTGGTGTTCATGATGGTGGGTGGATCTTCGATCTGATAGGACACTAGCCTTTTGCATTATTTATAGTTGAGACACTTACTTAATTCAACCCACGGATCCTACCTTGTTTGGGCAGCCTGTAGGATCAAAGTGGATACTACATATGATTGTTACTTTGTAAATGGCAGTGAATAGATTGTATCAGTTTATTAGCGTTTGTAGCTAGTACGGGAGGATTATTCCTCCCAATATGATACTTTTAGCCACACACGTTGCTCCACGTTATTTATCTCTAGCAGTGTGCTCAGATTACCACACAGTAGGGCAGTTTAGCAGTGGCTTCTTATAAGAGATCGGGGTGATTTTCTCTTTATATAGCACCCCATTGGACCTGGCCTCCCTCTAGGCAGTTAATGTGTGGTCTATGTAGACACTGTGCATTATGAGACTCAGCTTGCTAAGGGCAGTGTATACGCTGTATATTTTCCATTATTGTTTTTGTCTATACAGGAGGGATTTTGTTTCTCTATGAAGGATTTTGCCACATATTTCATTTATGTGATTACCCACTCCATTTATTTCTAGTAGTATCCTCTGACCACTACCCAATAGGGTTCATCAGCAACATTAATACTTATAGCTATGGCCTGCAGCCTGTCTGCATTTTTCATTTTGGTATTTATGTTATAAGCACGAGTATGTTAGCATATTATTCATTAAAAGTTATGTTTTAACATAAATAGTATCTAGCAAGGGGCTTCCTACTCTGTTGACCATTGGGGGGGAGGGGGGGATGATGAGTACTCTTTCCCCTGGGTTTCTTTTTTTTTTTCTTAAGCCTACAATTAATACTAAGTTTTTTGCATATATTAATAAAAAATAAATATATAGATTTTCTGTTTAATAGCAGTACCCAAGATAAATGAATGTGTGCTATGTCTTATTGTTATAAATAATGCAAAGAAAGACTCTGCTTAATTGTCATATGCATCTTCTTATACAAGTCACTGTAGAAATCTTTCTAAAGGCATGACAATTTGTAGACGATGGCCCTGACACTAACCATCTCTTTATTTACCTGGCATCTTCCATTGAGCCCTCTTTTACATTCTTATCCATGCACTAAAATACATAGGAGTGAGGTCCACCATCGACTCCCCTTCATAACTATCAGACTAGTGTGTCATGAGTTAAAGGTAAAATAATAAAGCCTATTATGCCACATCTTCACACCCATCTCAACGTTAACACTTTGGTGTGGCTGTCACCTGCGTATATTTTACATATAAAAGTCTAAATCACATAGAGACTGCTTTAATTTAGTTCAAATATGCTTATAATGTAAATGCGACGGATATCTGTATGCTTTTTAGCTCCAGGCAAAAAAGTGTTTGAGAATCTATTGACATCAGAAGGCAGCTTCATTGTCAAGTCAACTTCTTCTACTGAAAATAATACATTTACATATGAGACAGTGTCACTGTCCCAGGGGGTCTAAAATATTGAAAATTATTTTTTTCTCTTTACCTTTGTTTGCATTTCTGCTGGAAATATAGTATATGCTCACACCATCTCTTTTAAAATGTAACAAATCATTAAACCATCATTTCATCAATAATCCTGTAACGTTAACCATTCACGCGCACCATTCACGCGCATATTGCATAGAGTCACTTTAAAAGCAATACAATTTAAAGGAACGAGATAGAAAGTAAATCACCTTGTATTAACCAATCAACTCCAAAGATGAAAAAACGAAGTATGAGGGGTAAATACAATGGCAAATGGGCAGGTGGTGGTGCCAGCACCACCAAGGGCTTGTACCCTAACAAATTAATAAACTGAAAAAAATAAAGAAGACCTCCAAAAATACGGAGATCTAAAGCTGGCAACAGCGTAAACAGACAACAATAGTAGAATTGTACCTAAAGACTCTTAGTGGTTATAGTATTCGTCAGTGGGGGAACATGAAGAACATTCAATTGTATTTAACTAGTGCCCTTGTCAAACAAAATTAAGTTATTGATAGGGGTCACTTTTTTAGAAAAACAGGGGTTGGGTCGCCCCCAACCAAGATTGAGACCCAGAAGACAATTCAATCGGAGAAATCAGCTTTAAATAAAAATCAGGTGGTTAACCTATCTAAATATAAGTTAACTCAGTCAGAATTGGAGTTATTAGGAAAGGGGTTATCATTCATACCTACTCCACGTTTTGATAAATTCACTTGGGTAAAAGATATTAATCTATTTGCCCGTAAACTCCTACTACACAAAAACTATCTCCTTATGGAGGATAAAAAAGCAAAGGCACTAGGTCTAGACCCCAGAGATTATAAAATGACCATGTTACTTGCAGAACTTTTAGAAGAGAATGAAAATTATGAACAAGCATTACTTCCTCTCACGAATTTAAAGAAAAAAAGCCAATACTGTCCTAAACTTGGTGACTCAAAATACATTGAGACATTTGTAGAATTAGTATGTAATGAGATTGAAAAAATTTAAATTTCTGACTTAAATCTGAAACCTAATTCTAATTTAACTACGGCAGAAGTAAGAGCATATATCTAGATCAAATTTTGAAACCTTTAGTCATCCGGCTCCCGTTATATGTGAGAGACACAAAGCAAACCTTGGCAGAATTGATGAAAATTCAGATGCCCCCACACTCCATATTGTGTAGCTTGGACGTTGAGTCCCTTTATAGCTCAATTCCTCACTCCCTAGGTTTAAAACATACCAACCATTTTTTACGGAAAAGAGGTATACATTTAGATAAACATAGTGATTTTACTATACAATTACTCAAGTTTATCTTGACTCATAACTTCTTTCTATTTGATGGGGTGTACTACCACCAGGTGCAGGGAACAGCGATGGGGACGTCTTGTGCGCCCTCATACGCTAACCTGCACCTAGGGTGGTGAGAAGAACAAATAGTATTTGCAGATCCGAATAATGATTTAATTCAATGCATCCACCACTGGAAAAGATACATAGATGACATTGTGATCATATGGACAGGTACAGTTGAACAATTCTCCCATTTTGTACAGACACTCAATACCAATGATTTAAACCTCAGATTTACAACAGAGGTGGGAACTCCCACCTTGACCTTTTTAGATCTCACTCTAATCCCAAATCCCAATGGAACTATAAGGACTAATCTATTTAGGAAAAGTATGGCCACAAATAGCCCACTTGATTGGAGGAGTCACCACCCAATTCCCCCAAAAAAGGGGATTCCCATTGGCCAATATTTACGCCTACGGCGTAACTGTACAGATATTGAGGACTTTAAAATAAAGGCCAGAGATCTGCATACCATGTTTAGATCAAAGGGATATCCCCATAAATGTCTGAAGAGGGCCTATCATAGAGCCCTCCTCACAGACAGGGAGAGCTTTATAAGAGAAAAACCTCCTACGCATAGGAGGATGAAGGAGGCAGATAGTAAACAACTCAGATGTGTAGCCACCTATGATGCAGGTTGGGACCATGTAAGATCTATTATGCATAGATTCTGGCCCCTGTTGAGACAGGATGAACAATTAAGGGACTTCATTCCATCACAAGTATCACTGGTAGCAAGGAGAGGTAAGAATCCTAAAGACTCCCTTGTACATAGCCATTTTCAGAGAACTGCAGTATCCACTCATTGGCTATCCAACAACCTCAAAGGTACTTACAAATGTGGCAGATGCAAGGCTTGTGACTATATCAAAAAAGACTCAAAAAACTTCACCAATAGCTCCAGAAGTCTACATTTTGTAGCTCCAATGGCTTGGTCTACCTGATTACCTGCCAATGTCCGATGTCATATGTGGGAAAAACATTTCGTCCTTTCAGAAGAAGAATTTTAGAACATGTCAATTCAGTCAAAACAATAAGACATATTGAGACTCCGGTCTCTAGACATGTCAAAAATATGCATGGGGGCGATCCCACGGTCTTGAAGTTCCAAGGTATAGAACTCATAAGACAGGACCAAAGGAAGGGTAACTGGGATCAACGCATTAGGAGGAGGGAGTGCTACTGGATTTATCAACTACAGACTTTGTCCCCAAACGGATTGAATGAGGGATTCACCTATTCCCCATTCATCACATGATCTCTCAAAGTAAATATTGACAATAAGTAAATCAGTAGAACGTACTGTAAATAATTATCTTATATAAATCAATACACTAAATACACTGTGCACATTTAAACATCCTATATAAATAACCAATTCAATTTTGTCTAATGTTAATATACAGGATGAATGATAATATAGCCACCACAGGCCTTATTATTAAACACTTGAAGAATAGTGTGTAATTATAATTTAGCTCCTGAATCCAGGAGACCCTTTTGCATAGGTTTACAGCTTTGCTAGTCCACTTTCAAGTTAAGTATTGAGTAAGGGATACATACTTGGAAGGACTATAGCACACATTATTCTAAGTTGAGTAACCCATAGGTTTAACATAAATAGATGCCATCTTAACAAACTGTATCCCTCCCCTCTTTACCACTATCATAAATACCTCTATATAATATATGGAGGTAATATAAACTGTATGATCAATTGTATCAATTGTAGGATCACATGGTCACATGGTCACCTCAATCACCCTAGAGTTGGTAATAAAATATGTTACCTTAAAACTATAGACATTTCTCTAAATTCATATTGGCAAAAATTCCTTAATATTTGATACATACCTACATTATGAATGGAGGTAATTTTAAGTTAGCAACTATGTCATTTTTGTAAAAAAACATTTCTAACTATTGATTAATTCACTAGCCGGTGTTAGAAGGTACCATATATAACATAAAGTAATCCAATTTAGATGTTATAAATTATGAGAGGGGTGCGCTTTAAATTGACAATAACGGCACTACTATGGGTTAGACTGATTAATATATAATGTTCAAGAAATCCATTAAAGAAGAGGATATCTCATATCCAATATTCATTCATTTAAACTAATCTTATATTATTGTAATATTGACCATATCTACATCAGCCTGAGAATGGCTAATATTGACCATATCTACATCAGCCTGAGAATGGCTAATATTGACAGGCAGTACTGCCAATCATATGATGTCAATAGATGAATCCCTCCCTCTTTGCCGTTCACTGCTACGTGGGATGGTATATCAATAGAGGAATCCCTCCCATGTTACCACCCATTGTCACGTGGTACGGCATGTTAATAGAGGAATTCCTCTCATGCTACCACCCACCGTCACTAACCTCGTACGTCACTGATGACGATAGAGGGGATCCCATTTTTGATTGGTTATTATGTATTTAAAAGTCCCGGTATTTCTGGTTGACAATTCTTAGCCCATGACGAAGGTGTTCTCATACACCGAAACGCGCGTTGGGCGTTAGCTCGTTTGTTTCTTTTTTCACTTCACAGTTCTGGGATATTTCACTGCACCATATGGGTATTTAGACCCATTTTTATTTTCTTATAGTGTTGGCTCTTAGTTAGTTATGGCTATGGCAGATTAGGCAGGTCCTACTGTTCAGAGTGTGTTTAGCTTAGAACACCCACGAAGGTGTTGGAGGAGACTTAGGGTTATATAAGAGGATTGTGTTAGAGAGCCTTTTTTCTTTGGATGATCATTCTCTACTTACTAGTCCAGCATCTTTGGGGAACGAGTGATGAGAAGGGATGGCAGTCTGTTTATAGTATACTTATTATTTTGTATTTTTTGGTCTTTGTAGATATTATGACAGCCTCCCTTTAGATTTTTACTCTCTGCCTATATCCATACATCAGTTGAAGGTTTTTTTTTTTACTGCCCGTTGGCAATATCAATTAAGGTATTCTTAGTACCATTTTTGGCCATTAAGGGGGTGCGAATTTAGTGTTCCTTTGTTAGTTAGTAAGGATCCAATAAAGACATATGTCAATAATTTCATTTTGTTCGACAAGGGCACTAGTTAAATACAATTGAATGTTGTTCATGGTCCCCCACTGACGAATACCATAACCACTAAGAGTCTTAAGGTACAATTCTACTATTGTTGTCTGTTTACGCTGTTGCCAGCTTTAGATCTCCGTATTTTTGGAGGTCTTCTTTATTTTTTTCAGTTTATCAATTTAAAGGAACACTCCAAGCACCATAACCATTTCATCATGCCATTTTAGGATGCTTTCAGTTCTTGTTTTCTGTGGTCTGTTAGGCACTGTTCCCCACCTCCACTACACCTGCTTAAAAGGTTCTGCTAGCTCTCCTGGGCCAAGCCCTGCATTGCAGAGCTTCTAATTGGTTGTAAGAGTCAACTGATCACTTTCAGCCAATAAGATAATCTCTGCACCACTGGGCTTAATTCAGAAAGAGTGCTTTCGTCTGACTGTCAAATGTAGTAGAGGCAGGGAGTAGTGCTCAGTAAGAAAACATTTTAAATAGATTTGACTACTTACATTTGGAGGTGGTCAGAGAATAACAGAGCCTTGTAGTGGTTATAGTGTACAGTGTTACTTAATTCTTTATACTATGAAAATTAAGCTGGCAGAAAATATATAAAATTGATGTTATTTAATTGTATTTTGTTTTTGTGCTTATATCTATTTTGAATTCATTTAGAGGTTTAACAGGGAAAGGCCCATACCACTAGAAAACCCTAAATGCTGCATATAGCCAATACAATGGATATTTTAATTTCTTTTTCTTCTCTCAATGCAAAGTGCTGTCATCATTTGCATTCTGGTGATAAATTAAAATAACTATGTTGACTTTTTGGGGCCATGTAAGCATATGTTTACATTTCCTATTGACTTTGATAGCACAATGCACTATAAGTAAGTAATCTGTATCTGGAATGAAAAAATAAAAACTGGTTCCCATGAGCATGATAATCATCTGTCCTAGACAACTGACCATGGTAAATAGTTTACTGTAAAGACACTGCCTTTGCTATTACAGTCCAAGCACCATGACCACTTCAATGTTTTAAAGTGGTTATGTTGCAATGACCCTGCACCTAAAGAGATATTTAATGTTATTTAATGACTGCACCTAAAGAGATATTTAATGTTGCTGCCGGTGGTGTAACTTCACTTAGTCTCTCAGCCAATGAATGACTGTTAGGATCAGCATCAAGCTACTGCAACTTTTGCAGAAGTCAGATTGGACCATGCAGGCATGTAAGGAGGCTCAGTGCCCGGCTGGACCTATGCAATGGCTTTCTGCTTGGCACCAAGTTTCTTCTAAACTACTAATCAGTAGGCTGTAGTGGTTATTATGCTTGGAGTACCCCTTTAAGTATAGACTATTCAGCTAATGCCATGCACATAATTTGGGTCCATGTCAAGGTTAAGATCCACTGATGCAGAGATTCAATTTAAATATTTATCCGAAGTGGATGTTTAGCACACATTTTGTAAATGTCAGGTCCTATTTTTAATCACAAACATCTTGTGGAACACCAAATAGACCTGTCTACAGACTCATCCTTCCTAAGCGGTGATATATTTATGAGCAAATCTTACCTGTTACTGCCAGATTTTGGAAATGCTGTTCTTAGCTAAATGGAAATGGAAGCCGTTCTAGTCTAGCAATTCATCTAATAGGTTGGAAACTGTTCCCTAACGTTAAGGGCATTTAAAGACTTTACACTTTAATTATTTTCTGTACATTATGCATGTATTTTCTTTAATTTTGTTCAAAATAAATTCGCTGGTGGAAAAGAAAGCATATGCCGGAACATTAGTCACAGCAATATTTTAATGCGTCTTTCAGACATTTACTTCTGTTTTGAAATAACAACTGAATTTGTCAAAGATGGTCCCTGTGATCAGAGCTTCCTTAGAATTCTAGAAGTGTAGATTACATTGACACCTAGAGGCAGTTTCTTTCTATGCAAATAAAACATTCTATCCTTTAGCCTGAAGACTTTTCTGTTCTGAGCGACATGTTTTGAATCTGAGCCGGAGAAAATACATATTGAATGCAAATGAAAATAGAATAAAAAATAATACTGTCTTAAGCAAGTTCGCAAATTCACTTACGGCTGTTTTATTTAATTTTATTCAGTGCCTTTATAATGAGTGTTTGCTCTAATGAAAGAAAGTCTAATTATATGAAAAGCAAGTTCTTGTGCCACTGAATTACAAACATTATTGCATGCACATCTTATTAAATATGCTCTCAATCTTACCAATGCCATCTTTGCAGTGTGAAGTAAATGTCTGATTGATCAGATATATACACTTGTTGTGCAGTGCACTTCTTATACTTTGTATACTTCTTGCCAGAATGCACCTTATTGTGATGCTTCTAAAAGTTAATATAACATTTATGCAAATCAGTAAAAAAACTAAACTATATCACAAAGATACAGATAGAGATGTAAGATACAGATGTAAGCTTAGCTGTACCGCAGAGACACAGGTTAGTAACCAGCTGAGCTATATCATTAGATATTCAGGGTCAATAAAAACTACAGCTATCACAGATATACTGGGTTAGTAAATAGCTGAGCTGTATCACAGATATACAGGGTTAGTAAAGAGCTATATCACAGATATAAAGGGTTAATAAAAAACTGACCTACATCACAGGCTTAGTACAGAGCTGAGCTATGTCACAGATACAGTGGCGAAACTACAGCCGGTGCAGCTTGTACAAACGCTGCATACCGAGGGGGCCCTTAGGGCCACCAGATGGTAATGTGTAATTAGGGACCCGACCAGCGCTGCGGCCCTTTAACAGCGCGATCAGGCCCCTTTCATGATGACAGTGCTGGGAGGTCACTTCCTCCCAGCTAGCACTGAGCTGCACAGGAGGAGCAGGCACAGAGCAAGGGAGAGCAGATGTGTGTCTATGTATCTGTTTGTCTGCACGTGTATCTATGTGTCTGTATCTGAATGTGTCAGTGTGTGCCCCTGTGTATCTTTGTGTGTGTGTCAGTGTTTTTGTCAATATGACTGTCATTCTGTGTATCTGAATGTGTCATTCTGTGTGTTCATGTTTGTATCTGCATGAGTGTCATTGTGTGTTTCTGTGTGCCTGTGTATCTGCATGTGTGTCAGGGGGCATGGGGAATCTAAATTAGGTGGGAATATGTAACAAGTGACATAGTTCTGAGTAGACAACTTAAATAAATACACACACAACTGCAAACTGCAATGTTTCCTTCATTAAATAGTGTCCATTTTTATTGCATTACATCTTGACCAAGCAAAGTTTCAACCCAGTCCAGTGTCTTTCTCAAGTTTGCACACACAGCATATAATCGTATCCACATTCATTCACAATGGCTCTACACAAAGTAGAGATTTTGCACAAATCATATATGTATATATTGTGTATTCAAAAAGTCACTTCTGGCATTAACATTTTGATAACCATATGTTAGGGTGTCTACAAAGTTCAGAAGCCTATGACCAGTCGTGGGTGGTCATCTAAAGAGCTATATCACTGATATACCAGATGTGTGCGTGACATTTTAACTGAATGATCACTTGGTTTGTTGGGCTTATTTTAACACCTGCAGTTCCAAATACAACCACATGATGAGCTCTGGATGTCGCTCAGCTACATAAGAGGACACAGTCTATGATCCTTTAAATAAGCCCCTGCTAAAGGTATACTGTTGCAGTGTAGTGAGTGCAATGTGTGGGTGTTAGAGGGGTGCAGGGTATGTGAGGGGGTGCAGGGTACGTGCGAGGGGGTGCAGTGTGTGTGTGTGTGTGTGTGAGGGATGCAGTGTGTGTGTGTTTGTGTGAGGGATGCAGTGTGTATGTGATGGGATGCAGGGTGTGTGTGAGAGGAGGTATAGTGCTTGTGTGAGAGGGATGCAGTGTGTGAGGGGTGCAGAGTGTGTATGTGAGAGGGTGCAGCGTGTGTGTGTGTGTGTGTGTGTGTGTGTGTGTGTGTGTGTGTGTGTGAATGTGTTGGGACTGACACAGGTCTGTGTTGTGTGGGAGGGAGATGAAGGAAATATAAATACTCATTTAAATTATTTCAGTAAATAAATATATGTTTTAAATAAAAATAAATTAACTTTATATCTCCCCTCCCTTCTTACCTTTGCCCTGGGAGGGGGGATATTCTAAACCCTGGTGGTCTGGTGGTGAGTAACTCAGGCCTGCAGCTACTCCAGTTCAGTGCTCTCGCGAGTTCTGGTCTTTGCGTTGCCACAGTAACCGTGGCAACTCTCTGACTCAGCGAGAGGAACTTTCAGGACCCGGTGGAGCTGCTGGCTAGAGCTCCCGGGTCCTGCCTTCTCCCTCATCGTCTCTGGATTTATATACCTGTGGGCCAGTGAGGAAGATCTTTTATCTCCCCACCAGTCCTCAAAGCACCCAGCATAGCCGTCACTGCTCTGTATGGGCCGGCTGTGGAGATCCTGTGATCTCCCCCGTCGGTCTCAGCCCAAAGCCATCTCGGACCACTAGGCATTTGTCTGGTTTGCCCAATAGTCAGTCCAGGCCTGGTCTGCATAGTATGCCCTTAGTTGGCCAGCCTGCATGATTTGCAGGCAGTCGGACATGCATTCACGCCAGACTGGCCTTCCAATTCTTTGGGCAGTCATGCCCCCTTTTTGGGTATGTTTGCCCATTGGGTGGTTCTGGTTATGCATCGGTGGCCCACGCTTTACTACACTCACCGACATCCTGCTTCACCGGACACTGCTGTTAGGGGGTATGGATTTACTTGAAAGATGAAATTGAAAGATTAGCATAGGGTATGTGTTTTCTTATAGCTGCATCCTGTGAGCTTCCCTACAGCACCACCTCTGTGCATGGGCGTCCACAGGGATTTTTCTGGGGGGGTATAATTGTAATGACATCAATGCTTGGCCCCTTTTTGACAGTGTCATTAAGGGTAGGGGCATAGTGATTAGCATATAAAGCCAAGGTGAATAGCATTTTAACAACTATGGTTTCAGGAATACATGTTTGTATTCCTGACACTATAGTGTCCCTTTAATCAAATTAAAGGAACATTCTGGTCATCCTAACAACTTCATCTAAATGAAAATGCTATGATGCCAGGAGGCCCCTGGGTGCTCTCTTTCCTTTAAGGGGTTAAAACACTCTCAAATGGTTTAACCCCAAAGACTTCCTCCAGTTCCAGGCTTCCCTTCCTGCTCCTTGCTGCCCCTTTCTGCTCCTTTCCTGTAGGCTGCCCCCGCCCCATTCCTTACTTACCTGATATGTAGGCTGCACCCCCATCCCTCACTTACCTGATCTGTAGGCTGCCCCCCATGCCTCGCTTACCTGATCTGTAGGCTGTCTTTGCAGGCTGGGAGTTGCTGGCTGCACTCTGTGCTGCTGGCCGGCGGATTCAGCCAGGAGAGAGAAGCAGGGATAAGATGTAGCTTCCTATCCCTGTCCCTCTCCACACACAGCGCTGGTATTGCAGTGTATTCTAAATCTTAAAAGAAAAATACTGGCACAAGCTGGGGAGGGGGGTCAGATAAATGACACTAGGGAGGTATGACTGTTATGGTGTTTTCTGTCGATAAAATTATGTAATTAGGCCCATCATAATTGTCAGCACCAGGCCTAATGGACTCTTAATCTAGCCCTGAATATCTGCCTTACTGGAGGTATGGCAGGGAAGTCAGGGACCCTTGTTCAGTATTAAACTGTTCAAAAATGGTTCAACAGTAAATGGAGGGGTAGTGCCAAGGTACTTCAGGCACTATAACCATTTCAGTGTGATTAAATGGTTATAGTGCCTAGAGTGTCCTTTGACATTGACTCAAACTATGCAAGAATAGTCTATGCAAAGCAATTTTTTTTTAATTCAGGACATCAGTCAGATTTGCCCCCTATTAGAATCTTTCTGGCCTGGCTTCGATCATCAGTATTTTAGCTGCCAAGTTTCTAAAGTCTCTAGTTGGAGCATTTGCCTCTTGGCAGCCCTATACATCTTTAAAAAAACACTTTTCAGTGTACAAGAAAAAACGCTTTAATATATTAAATTCATAGCCCAATTTGATTGACATATTTT
>OW240919.1:133660421-133702467 GCA_933207985.1 Pelobates cultripes | reverse complement strand
TTGTAGCTGATCTTTGGTCCCATCCAACTTGTGAAATTTTGGGCACCAGTTTTACAGATAGAAAAAAGTGCAGAGGAGAGCTACAACATTATTAAGGAGGACCAAAAAAAAGGAGGAATCTGTTTAATGGAAGCAAGGACTCACAATTTATACAATTCCCCAGGCCAGAGGCACACCCCCTGGACCTGATGGTACACAGGCATACAACGGACACAAACCAATCAAAACAATACAACAATATCTGACACTCCCATTCATTACAGCAAAATCCTCCCCTCTGCCTGTGATATAAATGAGCTAAAGTAATTATCACAGCCAGGAAAATACACAGTTTTACCCAATATTCATAACTCTAAAAGTATACATCACATTCACATAAAAACTTACATTTTCAGAATCAGCATACTCCAAATACAAACATACTCAAAATCATACAATTCCCTTCAGTGGTTAAAAAGTTAGCCGGAAGCCCTTTTTGACCGACTGCATGCATGGCTTGGGTGTGGTAAGCCAATTCTCTTCAGGTACAGAAAATATCTCTATTTACAACAACTGCAAAAATACACAAAAATACATAATTCCTATCATACTGAACAGAACCCCCACATTCAACCTATCCCCAGATAGCTTGGATCTGAATGCTCAATATATCCGAACAGCGCTCAGATCCCACGAACACAGTCAAATCGCCATGGGGTTTAAGTTTAGCAAGGGCTGATATAGAGATTGAGGAGGGACAAAGCAGCCAGTATAAACTGGTTTGGGACAATGCCCTGCTGGAGGACAATGGGACAGGAGAAGGCACATTCTCCCAGGGAATCAAAGGTGTAGAATTGTGCCAGTTCCAATTAAAGGGCCAGAACAGTCTTTTAAACACCAATAAGTCCAAATAATGTTTTTAACTGGCAAAGTCTCCCAGGGGCCATAGTCACATGGCAAGAGACCGGCAATTAGTCTTCTCCAGTGCCCAGTGGCGAGGTTAGTTTCGCCACAGATAGATATTCTATAGATATTTTAAAAAAAGGGCTTGATGTGTGTAAGCAGGTTGTTGTTCTAATGAGAAATCTGATTGCCATTATGGAGTCAAAAATTATTATTATTATTATTTTTCTGTGGCATAAATGGAAGTACCTTCATTTGGGTCAAAAGAAAAAGGATTGGGTTTCAAGATTGAATTTGATGATTTTTTTTTCCATTCAACCTAGAAAACAAGGTAAAAATATGTAACTAAGAATGGAGACAGTAGTCTTCATCATATCAGTGACTTCCCACTCTGTGGCTCAAAGTCAGTGGTCACACCACAACGCCACTGTTCTTTTTTGTTTGTTTGTTTGTTTGTTTTTTCCATAACCTAAGTAAAGAGGTGACTTTTTTTATAACATTAAAACAAATTATAATTAATGACCAAAAGTGATTCATTTAATGAAATAACTTTATTTGCTACACTTCTGCTTTAAAATAAGTTGTAGGGATATATATATATATATATATATATATATATATATATATATATATATATATGTATTAAGGCCGTTTGGCCTGTATTTGTGGGAGGGGCTTAAATTAATTAACTCCCCTATATAAGGGACACCCCTTACCTGACTCCATATCGCTTGAGGTCAGCATCAGAATGATTTCCACTTCCGGGTCATCCAGACGACATTTTACCTGATTACTCCATGAGGTTTTCTAAGCTGAGCTGTGTCAGGAATCCACAGGCTTTTCCGGCCTACCACCTTCTTTCTTCAATCCATCGCCGTGGATGGTGTCCAAGTGACTAACAAACCGCAAGTCGACCTACCCGTTACGCCAGGCATCAGTCCCACGGCATCATGCACAGGTCAGGTCCTCACTTTACGGCTGCATTTTGTCTAAGTCTGTTCTAAAACCATTGCATGTTCATGCATATCATTCGTTTAAACTCACTTGTTTATATCTGACACTGGCTCTTTTCAAGCATTAGCATACTCCCGAACAGGAACACATTCTGTTTCAATTGCCTAAACATACTAGGCAATTCTGTACATGCATTTCGAATCTCACTGCTCGTTTCGTTTTGTTGCCCTGACATACCAGGCTCACGGTTCGTGCAATTTTCTACCAAACGGGAACTAGTTCATGCATTTACTATTGTACTACACACACGTTTCGTGCATTTACAACCCACGAACAGAACTTTGGTTTGTTACAATGACTGTTATTAAGCTATTATGTTCACATATGGTATATTGTTGAACGGGCACTGTTCGTTTCCCTGTCATACAACTATAATGCTGGGGCATAGCTCACGAACAATGTTTCACATAAACCCCACTGACCCCCTAGAGGTCACTCTCAAAATCTAACGTTAACCTTGCATTTGGATTAAAGGGTATTTTTTACCATAAAATCAGCATTTCTGACCCTTACTGGTCAACAGCAAAACTGTCTTCACATGCCATATACAATTTACCAGCCAATATAAATTACACATAAGATTGTTTTAAACATAACCATACACATAAATTAAACTCCAGCACAGGCTCAAATTCAGGTTTAGTTCACAATAATTTACATTTCACATCAAGACCAACAGTGGTTCTACCAACACTGCCACCTACAGGTCTGTCAAGTACATTGACAATTTTCATGGGGTTTTACAAACACCAAAACACTGACCCCTATAGGTTAACAGACAAACAACATTTCACATACCAATCAGTTACCAACTACACTGCCACCTATAGGGCACTCGGCAGATCTCCATGCACTTGCATTTTGCAACACCATTCAATAAGACCTACAACAATTCACATAGCAAATAGTATATCAACATCTGGTATAAATACACATATTATTACACAGAAGCATCTGTATATACGTAACTGGTAATATAGTTCACATACATTTTTCACAGCACGCTGCTCACACAACAGACTTTTCCCTAGCAAGGGTACATACAACATACAAGGTGGGGACACACCACTTCTTCACTTGTACATACAGCACTTAATGGGTAAGATTGATACATATTTAACCAGTATGGCTACGATGTTTAATATTTACACATCACGGCACTTTACTTTTCACATATTCTGTACGTATTAAGATAAGATTGGTCTATGCCATATTTCCTTATGCCATACGGTTTTATCCATTCAGGTTACAGTTACTACTAAAAAACCTATACGCATTGTCAGTTTTGACACCGTTGCACATAGAAGGCTTATCAATAAACTGCAATCTTTAAGTTTGGATTCAAATATTGTTGAATGGGTAAGGCAGTGGCTGAGTGACAGGCAACAGAGGGTTGTAGTTAATTAAATATATTCGAAGCTTGAACTTGTCACCAGTGGGGTACCTCAGGGATCTGTACTTGGACCCATTCTCTTTAATATTTTTATTAGTGATATTGCAGAAGGTCTTGATGGTAAGGTATGTCTTTTGCTGATGATACTAAGATATGTAACAGGGTTGATGTTCCAGGAAGGATAAGCCAAATGACAAATGATTTAGGTAAACTAGAAAAATGGTCAGAATTGTGGCAACTGACATTTAATGTGGATAAGTGCAAGATAATGTATCTTGGACGTAAAAACCCAAGGGCAGAGTACAGAATATTTGATAGAGTCCTAACCTCAACATATGAGGAAAGGGATTTAGGGTGATTATTTCTGATGACTTAAAGGTAGGCAGACAATGTAATAGAGCAGCAGGAAATGCTAGCAGAATGCTTGGTTGTATAGGGAGAGGTATTAGCAGTAGAAAGAGGAAGTGCTCATGCCATTATACAGAACACTGGTGAGACCTCACTTGGAGTATTGTACACAGTACTGGAGACCGTATCTTCAGAAGGATATTGATACCTTTAGAGAGGGTTCAGAGAAGGGCTACTAAACTGGTTCATGGATTGCAGGATAAAACTTACCAGGAAAGGTTAAAGGATCTTAACATGTATAGCTTGGAGGAAAGACGAGACAGGGGGGATATGATAGAAACATTTAAATATATAAAAGGAATCAACACAGTAAAGGAGGAGACTATATTTAAAAGAAGAAAAACTACCACAACAAGAGGACATAGTCTTAAATTAGAGGGACAGAGGTTTAAAAATAATATCAGGAAGTATTACTTTACTGAGAGGGTAGTGGATGCATGGAATAGCCTTCCAGCTGAAGTGGTAGAGGCTAACACAGTAAAGGAGTTTAAGCATGCGTGGGATAGGCATAAGGCTATCCTAACTATAAGATAAGACTAGGGTATTTGAAAGTATTTAGAAAATTGGGCAGACTAGATGGGCCGAATGGTTCTTATCTGCCGTCACATTCTATGTTTCTATGTTTCTATGTTTCAATACCATACTACCAGGTAGATACACCCGCTCATGTAGTTATCCATCTCTTACCTTCCCTGGAATAGTAATAGCATACTGGCAATTAGGATTCTAGGGCCCAATAGGTATTACCCCCTTTTTTCTCTGAATTACGCTTCGGTTAGTGGTCCTGCGAGGCCAACACTCCGCCTCACACTCGGAGGCATACACCGCTTGGGCCACTCGTGAGCTAGCCGCCTCGCATTGTATCATAGAGAGGGCCTCACTTGTCACTCCCCTTCCTATTTTCTGGTTACTGTCACCGAGAGGCCAACAGCCTTCCTCAACGTTCAGTGGCCACACAAACACCTCTTGCGCTAAGCATAGATAGAGCATCTCAAGCCACTTGGCAACTAGCAGGGCCTCACCAGTCACCAAAAAACACCAAACCTAATCGTTTCGCCTTACGGCTTAGCTAACAAGCCAGTACAAGACCCCTGGGTACAAATACTAATTGCAATCTTTATTGTTATTTAAGTATTTCTCAAAAAGATGGTGAAGAATCACCTCTTCCTAGCACCCCGGCTAGAATTGATACACCTTCAAGCAGAGGAGATGTTGCTAGTCCAGCAGCAATCAGATCCTGGACGATCCCACACATTACCACCGAACTAAGGAGGTGACAAATCCCCTACCCTGCCACAGCAAGGAAAGCAGAGTTATTCAAACTCCTCCATACATCAACGGACAACACGGAGGCAGGGGAAGGCCCAGCAACACCAACTCAGGTGACACCCAGGCCATGCTAGCCTCACTCATAAACTCATGAGCCAAAAAATTTACGACAGACTGGCAATCTTGAGTCGGTC
This sequence comes from Pelobates cultripes, assembly GCA_933207985.1. Lineage (NCBI taxonomy): Eukaryota > Metazoa > Chordata > Amphibia > Anura > Pelobatidae > Pelobates > Pelobates cultripes. Next base: position 133,697,307 of record OW240919.1, on the reverse strand, counting down.
ACAGCCCTCACAAGGCTGGGCCTCACGCTACTGTACAACCAGCACCAACCGAAACTCGGTTACCTGGTACAATCAATTCTTGGTACAAGACGTTAACCCTGCACATATGATCCCAGCACATTGGGGAAACAAGGCATATATATGTATGATGATGTATCTATGATGGTCAGACCCAGGGATTCCAGGTAAATCGGGAACTGACCATCCCTTGGTTGTGTTGGCATTTGGAATATGTAGAGATGCTTATTTGTGCAGGTACCCATACAGAAGGGATTTTCTCCCAAACAAACGGACGAGCACTCTCAGGTACCAGCACCTCTGAACTACCAGAGACAATTGGTATTGGTAGTTGCATTGCATATAGACTGTTGCATATAGACTGTTGCATATATGTTCAAATCATTCAGGGCACATGACAAACCATGTGTCCCAATACAACTTACAAATAATGTACTCCCCATCTGTACACACCAATGCATTTTCAACACTACTGACTCATCACCCTTCCAGACTTGTAGATTTACTAAGGCTCTGGAGCTTCAAAGGGCTCCCATACAGGTATCATAAATAAACCCTCAAGGAATATAGCATGCCCTCACTTACAGTCAGCACAACAGAACCGTCGGCTGTAAAAACTAAGTAAGTAAGACCAATATCATCAACACAGTAAACGGCTACCATCTACCCTACAAACTGGCACTTACATGGCATAAAATGGGCAATCCTTTCCCCGCTCAACTTTTGGGTTACAGATTAGCCTACTATCGATATTCGCAGATACTCTGTGCTGGTTATGATAACATATCCAGAGTCCTTACAGTCATACACTATCTAGAAGACTTCTTGTTGATCAAAGATAACATATTTTTCACTAGAAGCCTCACGGCAGCTTAGTCTGGTTGACCACTTGGGCGTCCCAGTACCCCATAAGAAACAGAAGGCCCAGACACTATCTTCACATTACTGGGCATATGACTTGAGTCGGCATCCATACACGCAAGTTACCACAAGACAAATAGGGAACATTCTCAACTACATCAATCACTACCTCCTGTTTAGTACTTACAACTGCAAGGAACTACGATCCCTACCAGGTTCCTTAATTTTGCCATGCCAATCATACCACAAGACCACGCTTTCACATCCAGAGTACTTTCCCCTTTTTTCCACACTTCCAACATGACGATCAGAGGATGTCCCTAGACACCCCAGCAACAGCAGACCTGCACATGGGGGGAATTTCTTAACCACTTGGCATGGTAAAAGCATGTTCCTTCCAGGATTGTCTGACACTTCTCCAACCAGATGGTCAGACGCAGCGTTTACCATGGGTTTGGCAGTGATCTACGGGAACGATTGCTTTGGAGCTGCTGGCCATGGCATCCAGGTTTGGGAATTTTTTCACCACCTCAGCCCCTTTGGGGGATCTACCCCATTGTAGCAGCTGCTGTGGCATGGGGTAAATCATGGTCAGGGTCATCAATCCGTTGTTACTCAGACAACTAAGCACATGTCATATCATCAACAAACGCCACTCATCATCCATACCATCATGATATTTCTGGGGAACTCACTTGGTTGACCACTTATCACATTTCTTTTACTTTCATACATCCCTGCCGACAATTGTCTCATTTATATTCCAGGCATGTTCATCATACGCTTCCTACAGCCGCCCATACAGTCACGGCCACTCTTTCGTTCCAGAGACAAAATCATGGATTGGACATACTCATGCAGCATAGCATGCACTATCCCACCTAACATTTTCGTCCCATACTTGTAGAATGTATAACACAGCTTTTCACTTGGCTTAAAGAATCTCATTGGAACACGATGTTACAGACTGACATTTGTAACTGTTATTTTATTTGACAAATTGCCCTACTTCCCTGTGTTATGGAGAAGCCTAATTGCCAGCCTACTGCCCCATGACTATGGACCTAGTGGGTATGGCGATTTGTCTGTATTTGTGGGATCTGAGCGCTATTTGGATATATTGAGCGCTCAGATCCAAGCCATCTGGGGATAGGTTGAATGTGGGGGTTCTGTTCAGTATGATAGGAGTTAGGTATTTATGTGTCTTTTTGTGTCTTTTGCTAACATGTGGTTAATGGAGTCTGCCTCTATCCCTGGATATAAGTAGATTATTTTCCCCATTGTCTCCTGGATAGAGGGCTCTGTAAAACCGGTTTTGGCCAGATAACCATGCTGCCAGCCAGGCCCCAAAAGATACTTTTGCTAACTTTTGAACCCCTTGTCTGATTTGTGCCATTTAATATGTTGCTCCCCTGAATGGATTGATTCTAAATATGTAATTTGTATGAAGATTGGATGTATGGTTTTAAAGTTACAGGGTATGGGTAAAAACTGTATTTTTACTGCCTGTGTTTAATTATGTTAACCCATGGTGTACCATAATTAGATCACAGGCAGAGGGGATGATTTTTATGTGTAATTGCTGGGAGTGTTTCTGTAATGTACTGTTTATTATTGGTTGTTGTGTAAAACCCTGTGGGTGGTCCTAACTCAGGGAAACCTGCATAAAAGAAGGTTCTTTGTGTGCCAATAAACAGATCTTCTTGACCCTCAATACGTAGCCTTGTCTTGTTATTGGAGGGAACTGCTATATCACACTGGGGATTGCTATGCTCTGCATATTCCCCTGAGCTTTTAATCACTTAGCTCTTTTAAGAGCTGTTCCTGTTACGCTCTCCTGGAGGAGAGGTCTTCCCCACACGGTCCTGGAGGACAGAAGCTGGTCCAGGGTGGAAGGAAGACGGCGAGACTACAGTTAAGCTACGGCGGTTGTGGAGTCTGCGGTGGTTGTGGTGTCTGCTGCAGTGTTTGGAGTCCTCAGGAAGCGCTAGGAGCATCCATCAACGGAGGGTACTCGGTCGGAGTACAGGGAGCTCCGTTACACACGACATAGCTCAACCTGTGTCATAACATTTCTCCTAGGTTTTGCTTCTTTTTGCCACATTAAACTAAAACCATCTCACACACCATTAATTATATATTTTACAGGCATTCAACAACACAGGATAACCTATGGCCAAAACTACCATAACTTCATGCTATCATACCAGACAAGAATTTACTCAGAGGTTTTCAGGAATCCATTCCCCCATGTTCCTCTCAGAGATTACCAATTGCCATCCAACTTTTCCATCCTTATTGGACCTATTAGATATACAACCATTGAATTATACTACCAAGTCGGACATTACCAGCCATGCACACTGCCTTCTATGCCTTTCTCAGGCCAGAGAATCCACTACCATCACCAGCACTCAGACAGATCATTGTCTTCAACGATCCCACGTACGTAAACACATATGTCATTACCTATTGGCTCTACCACATTCTGAAACAAGTCAACACGCACCAACAGTAGAGATAACATACTATCCTAGCCACAACAAATGGTGTCCAGTTGCGGTCCTAGATTCCTACCTTCAAAATCCTTCCAGGAATTAAATACCGTAATGCATATAAGGAAATGTCTGGTTAATTTGTATATATTTGTTGACTTTATTAAATCTTTGATTATTCATTTTTGCCCTCTTTATTTACAGGCCTACCGTATCGTCGGTCTCGGCACACCACAACCGACTTGCTCCCTTTATACTATCCTACGCTTATGCTGGAACCTTACACCATATACGGCTATTTGCCCCTTACACAAATATACATATACATGTAATTTAAAAAATACAATGCATTTTATTTCCTTATCTATTAATGGAAGTGTAAATTGTTGTCTGAAAAAATTAATGGGTGAAAAATAAAATGTTAGCACTTTTTGCATAGAAATGATAAAAGCAGTAATAGAATGCATGAACTGTTTGGGGGCGGGCGGGGGAGAATTAGCTGCAAAATGTCACCTGTCATAATATATTAGAATGTAGCAGATTAGTAGATGACAAGGCTTGTTAACAGGAAATAAACAAATAACTAAATAAATAGATTTTGAAAAATATTTAGCTTGTGGTGAATTGACTAACAGTGTTTTAAAATTCCATTTAAAATGGAATTGTAGTGAGCTAAAAAACATGTTTTAAAACATAGGCAACTAACTCTGATTTGGAGAAATTCTCCAATCCCGCTATAGTCGTAGTTTGGTTTTCTTGGTTTACATTTTGAAATTCAGTTTTAGATTCAGTACAATTTTGTGTTTAATAATTACCTCCATGTGACTTGCAACACTTTAAGCAAACCTATAGTGCTAGGAATACAAAGCATTACAAGCAATGACACACAAACACTGATACAGACATACAGATGCATACACTGACACACATACAGATACACAGGTACAAACATTGACACAAATGCCGATACACAGATACACAAACTAATACATACATTCCTAGCATAGAATGTTGTATTCTTAGCACTATAGTTTCCCTTTCATTACTGTATAGTGCCCCCCTCCCTCATGTTGTCTCCCTCCCACTCTCCCCCCCGCAGTGCAGAAAGGGTTAAAAACCATTTTGTCACTTACATGATTTTAGTTCCGAGATCCCTAGGTGCTGGGTCAGGCTCTGACTTTGCTAATCCTCCCTCGACATCAGTCGATGTTGGGTACCAAATGCTCATGCGCTGCAATTGCCGCAATCACATTTGGACTACCCCATAGTAAAGCAATGAATAAAGCAGAGCATGAAGACATCCAGCATCAGATAAGTGACCAAAAGTCACTTAACAACCCAGAAGTGCCTCTAGTGGCTGTCTTGTAGACAGCCACTAGAGGTGGCGGATAGTGATGCACCAAACGGTTCGCTGGCGAATAGTTCCTGGCGAACATAGCATGTTCGCGTTCGCCACGGCGGGCGAACATATGTGCGGTTCGATCCGCCCCCTATTCGTCATCATTGAGTAAACTTTGACCCTGTACCTCACAGTCAGCAGACACATTCCAGCCAATTAGCAGCACACCCTCCCTAGCAGACCCTCCCACCTACTGGACAGCATCCATTTTAGATTCATTCTCAAGCTGCATGCTTAGTGAGAGGAGGGAAAGTGTAGCTGCTTTTGATTAGATAGGGAAATGCATAGCCAGGTTAGGGTATACAGTGTCCACTACAGTCCTGAAGGAGTCATCTGATCTCTGCTGTAAGGACAGCACCCCAAGAAGCCCTTTTTAGGGCTATAACATCAGTCTGCTTTTTTTTTTTTCTGTGTAATGTAATTGCAGTTGCCTGCCTGCCAGCTTCTGTGCCCACTTGCCCAGTGCCACCACTCACTCACTGGTGTCACAATAGCTTGCATTTAAAAAAACAAAACCTTTTTTCACTATAATAGATTGAATAGCAGTTAGTTGTCTGCCAGCTTCTGTGTCAAGCTCACAGTGGATACTGTGCCCACTTGCCCAGTGCCACCACTCACTCACTGGTGTCACAATAGCTTGCATTTAAAAACCAAAAAACTTTTTTCACTGTTATAGATTGAATAGCAGTTGTTGCTACCAGCGTCTGTGTCAGGCTCACAGTGGATACTGTGCCCAGTGCCACCACTCACTCACTGGTGTCACAAAAGCGTGCATTTAAAAAACCAAAAAACTTTTTTCACTGTTATAGATTGAATAGCAGTTAGTTGTCTCAAAGCGGTGTGTCAGGCTCACAGCGTATACTGTGCCCAGTTGCCAGTGCCACTCTCATCTGGTGTCACAATAGCATGCATTTAAAAACCAAAAAACTTTTTTCACTGTTATAGATTGAATAAATAGTTAGTTGTCTGAAAGCGCCTGTGTGTCAGGTCAAGAGCGTTTACTGTGCCCATTCTGCCCAGTGCCACCACTCACCACTGGTGTCACAATAGCTTGCATTTAAAAAAAAAAAAACTTTTTCACTATAATAGATTGAATAGCAGTTAGTTGTCTGCCAGCTTCTGTGTCAGGCTCACAGTGGATACTGTGCCCACTTGCCCAGTGCTGCCACTCTTTTATCTGGTGTCACAATAGCTTGCATTTAAAAACCAAAAAAACTTTTTTCACTGTAATAGTTTGAATAGCAGGCTAGTTGTCTGCAAGCTGCCTGTGTGTCAGGCTCAGAAAGCATACTGTGCCCATTTCGCCCAGTGCCACCACTCACTCACTGGTGTCACAATAGCGTGCATTTAAAACCCAAAAAACTTTTTTCACTGTTATAGATTGAATAGCAGTTAGTTGTCTCAAAGCGGGTGTGTCAGGCTCACAGTGGATACTGTGCCCCGTGCAACCACTCACTCACTGGTGTCACAATAGCTTGCATTTAAAACCAAAAAACTTTTTTCACTGTTATAGATTGAATAGCAGTTAGTTGTCTGCCAGTGTCTGTGTCAGGCTCACAGTGGATACTGTGCCCAGAGCCACCACTCACTCACTGGTGTCACAATAGCTTGCATTTAAAAAAAAATTGTTTTCACTGTAATAGATTGAATAGCAGTTAGTTGTCTGCAAGCGTCTGTGTGTCAGGCTCGCAGCGTATACTGTGCCCACTTGCCCAGTGCCACCACTCACTCACTGGTGTCACAATAGCGTGCATTTAAAAACCTAAAAACTTTTTTCACTGTTATAGATTGAATAGCAGTTAGTTGTCTCCAAGCGTCTGTGTGTCAGGCCTACAACGTGTACTCTGCCAACCTTTGCCAGTTCAAAGTGCCACTTTTATCTGGTGTCACAATAGCGTGCATTTAAAAACCAAAAAACTTTTTTCACTGTTATAGATTGAATAGCAGTTAGTTGTCTCCAATCTTCTGTGTGTCAGGCTCGCAGCGTATACTGTGCCCACTTGCCCAGTGCCACCACTCACTCACTGGTGTCACAATAGCGTGCATTTAAAAAACAAAAAACTTTTTTCACTGTTTTAGATTGAATAGCAGTTAGTTGTCTCCAAGCGTCTGTGTGTCAGGCTCGCAGCATATACTGTGCCCACTTGCCCAGTGCCACCACTCACTCACTGGTGTCACAATAGCTTGCAATTAAAAAAAAAATTGTTTTCACTGTAATACATTGAATAGCAGTTAGTTGTCTGCAAGCGTCTGTGTGTCAGGCTCGCAACGTATACTGTGCCCACTTGCCCAGTGCCACCACTCACTCACTGGTGTCACAATAGCTTGCATTTAAAAAAAAAATTGTTTTCACTGTAATAGATTGAATAGCAGTTAGTTGTCTGCAAGCGTCTGTGTGTCAGGCTCGCAGCGTATACTGTGCCCACTTGCCCAGTGCCACCACTCATTCACTGGTGTCACAATAGCGTGCATTTAAAAACCAAAACACTTTTTTCACTGTTATAGATTGAATAGCAGTTAGTTGTCTGCAAGCGTCTGTGTGTCAGGCTCGCAGTGTACACTGTGCCCACTTGCCCAGTGCAACCACTCACTCACTGGTGTCACAATAGCGTTCATTTAAAAACCAAAATCTTTTTTCACTGTTATAGATTGAATAACAGTTAGTTGTCTACAAGCGTCTGTGTGTCAGGCTCGCAGCGTATACTGTGCCCACTTGCCCAGTGCCACCACTCACTCACTGGTTTCACAATAGCGTGCATTTAAAAACCCCAAAACTTTTTTCACTGTTATAGATTGAATAGCAGTTAGTTGTATCCAAGCGTCTGTGTGTCAGGCTCGCAGCGTATACTGTGCCCACTTGCCCAGTGCCACCACTCACTCACTGGTGTCACAATAGCGTGCATTTAAAAAATAAAAAACTTTTTTCACTGTTATAGATTGAACAGCAGTTAGTTGTCTTCAAATGGGTGTGTCAGGCCTACAACGCGTACTCTGCCAACCTTTGCCAGTTCAAAGTGCCACTCTTATCTGGTGTCACAATAGCTTGCATTTAAAAACCAAAAAACTTTTTTCACTGTTATAGATTGAATAGCCGTTAGTTGTCTCAAAGCGGGTGTGTCAGGCCTACAACGTGTACTCTGCCAACCTCTGCTAGTTCACAGTGCCACTCATATCTGGTGTCACAGTAGCTTGCACGCATAGTACCACTAATCGAAAAAAAAATGACAGGCAGAGGCAGGCCACCCCTACATTGCGCATTGGGTAAACCTGCTGACGGCCGCTGCCATGGACGCGGGCTCCTTGCAGGCAGGCCTGCTGCCACCTCCTCTACTCCTCCTACTCCATCCTCTTCCATAACCTCCTCGGCTGAGTCCTCTTCTGTTGCTGCGTCTTGCTCCACATCAACGGATAGGGGACGTAACAGGGATTAAACTGATAAGAATAGTACTACTTAACACACCACCCCTATCTGGTGGCACATTAGATTGCACGCGCAGTGCCCCAAATTTGAAGTAGGAGGACCGACCAAGCATCTTTTTCCATCTCCCGGTTCCTAAAATCGATGCCATATACACGTCCCCTGATAGGGGATGTAACAGGGATTAAACTGATAGGAATAGTACTACTTAACACACCTTATAATAACGCAGAGAGAGACAATGCAGAGAGAGGAGTCTGAAGAAGAGGAGTCAGAGGAGGAAGGTGGCTTTGAGGAGGTGGAAGACCAAACACAGCAGGCGTCCCAGGGGGCTTGTTGTCACCTTTCGGGGACCCTTGGTGTTGTACGTGGCTGGGTGGAGAAAGAGACCTTCAATGACATCAGTGAGGACAAGGAACGGGACATGGCTAGCTTGGTATCCAACCTTGTGCAAATGGGGAGTTTGCGGTTGTGCAAATGGACTGTTTGCGGTTGGTTGCGGTGCGTTAAACGGGGAGTTTGGTCTGTCACTGTGAAGCGGGCGTAACCTTTGCACTACCTGATCGATACAACATCATACAGTAGGTCCCCCCCCTCATTATTTGTATGGCCCCCACCCACCGCTCACGGGTGGGGGCGGGCGGGAGGACAGTAGGTCCCCCCCATTGAGATTTATGGCCCCCACCAACCATGCAGGGGTGGGGGTGGGGGTCAGGGGGAGGACAGTAGGTCCCCCCTTATACTTATTTACTGAATATTTCCCTGTATAACAATGTTTGGCATTTAGTGAATATTCCCTATTCTGCTCTGTGTCAGTGTTTATAAGGGATCCTTAGGATAGGTGTCAATCCATATCTGCCAAGTGACCCTATGTAGGGGGAACAGTCCCTATTCTGCTCTGTGTCAGTGTGTATCAGGGATCCTTAGGATAGGTGTCAATCCATATCTGCCAAGTGAGGACAGGTGTCAATCCATACCTGCCAAGTGACCCTATGTAGGGGTAACAGTCCCTATTCTGCTCTCTGTCAGTGTGTATCATGGTCTCTGAGGACAGGTGTCAATCCATATCTGCCAAGTGACCCCATGTAGGGGAACAGTCTCTATTCTGCTCTGTGTCAGTGTGTATCATGATCTCTGAGGACAGGTGTCAATCCATACCTGCCAAGTGACCCTATGTAGGAGGAACAGTCCCTATTCTGCTCTGTGTCAGTGTGTATCAGGGATCCTTAGGACAGGTGTCAATCCATATCTGCCAAGTGACCCTATGCAGGGGGAACAGTCTCTATTCTGCTCTGTGTCAGTGTATATCATGGTCTCTGAGGACAGGTGTCAATCCATACCTGCCAAGTGACCTTATGTAGGGGGAACAGTCTCTATTCTGCTCTTTGTCAGTGTGTATCAGGGATCCTTAGGATAGGTGTCAATCCATACCTGCCAAGTGACCCTATGTAGGGGAACAGTCCCTATTCTTGCCTCGGGTGTCAGTGTGTATCAGGGATCCTTAGGATAGGTGTCAATCCATATCTGCCAAGTGATCCTAAGGGGAACAGTCCCTATTCTGCTCTGTGTCAGTGTATATCAGGCATCCTTAGGGATAGGTGTCAATCCATACCTGCCAAGTGACCCTATGTAGGGGGAACAGTCTCTATTCTGCTCTGTGGCAGTGTTTATCAGGGATCCTTAGGATAGGTGTCAATCCATATCTGCCAAGTGACCCTATGTAGGAGGAACAGTCTCTATTCTGCTCTGTGTCAGTGTGTATCAGGGGATCTGAGGTCAGGTGTCAATCCATATCTGCCAAGTGACCCTATGTAGGAGGAACAGTCTCTATTCTGCTCTGTGTCAGTGTGTATCAGGATCTCTGAGGACAGGTGTCAATCCATATCTCGCCAAGTGACCCTATGTAGGGGAATAACAGTCCCTATTCTGCTCTGTGTCAGTGTGTATCAGGGTCTCTGAGGACAGGTGTGTGAACTATATGTCAAGGTATATAATACAAAAAAAGACAAAAAACTAGTGTATAGGCGCTTCGTAAATCTAAAGACAAAAGTGGTGGAAGATATAAAAGTGTTTCCCCAAACACAGTAAAACGTAAATAACAAAGACAAAATATATATCAAACCACACAACGTGAAAAGGTAATAGATATGCAAAAAATACAACCTGAGCTTGTCAGTATATTCAGGTGGTATCTAAAAGCATAAGATAAAATACAACATAGTGTAATCTGTGTAAAAACAATAAGAATAGGGCAAAACAGACTATCACTCACATTATGCAGAGCCGTCCCAGGCTCTGTATAGTAGGCTCAAAGGTGCCAATATAGGCAGACGAAATCCCAGAAAGTGGATGGAGAAGTTGCTCAAAAGATATATTTTATTAAATAAAATTCAAAATAATAAAAGCTCGAGGTAATAGGGGAGTGGAATCCAGACCATGCAAACAAAAGGATATCCACTTACCCCAAACAGCAACCAAGAGCAAGTGCATAAAATGAACACAAATAAAAATAATGATAAAGTACAGCTGGGTAACAGCAGCAAGCAGCAGACGCGTTTCGGCTATACAAGCCTTCTTCAAGTGCTAGTATTGGGGTCTCCGGAGCTTCTTTAAATACTTTAAGTCATTACAAACACATGTGTATAGTCTCCGTTTGATTCTGTCACTTCCGGTATTTTCAAATGACGTCACTTCCGGTTAGCGGCGTTTGGAACGCATGGTGGAACGCATGGTGGAACGCAAACTTCACCATGCCGTTTTCTTGCCGACCGGATAGCAAAGTCCATAACATATGAAATGTAAATACAAAACGTATAAAAAGGAAGAAATAGTTAATTCAGTTCAATTGAACATACATATGAGGCAATAGACATATAACAAGTATATAAATATAAGGCAATAGACATAGACAAGTATATAAATAAAGAATAATATATAATAAAATATATAATAAAAATAAGAGTTGGCAATAGATGGAAAATAAAAGCAATAAAGGCATAACAATATCTTAAAAAGATAAAAAATTAAAAAATATTTATCAATATAGAAATTACTCTAAAAATTGGCTAAATTCAAAATCTAAATTAAGTCCATTGGGAGATAATGTGTCTACTTCAAAAATCCATTTACTTTCTATCTTGGCCAACTCTTTTACATTATTTTCACCTCTCCAATTTTTTTCTTTTTTAAAAATGGCCATAAATGATAATACTGATGGATCACTTCTATGTTTTTCAGCAAAATGTGCTGACACACTATGTTTAAGATATCCCCTCTGTATATTGCCCAGGTGTTCCGCAATTCTGGTTTTTAAAGCTCTAGTGGTCATCCCAATGTATTGCAGACCACATGGGCACCAGAGAAGGTATATGATATTAGTCGATTGACAAGTTAAAACCTGGCGAATGGAGAACAAACGATGATTATAACAAGAAGAAAAAGAGGTAGTTTTTTGTTTTTTAAAAAGAGTCTTCCTACACGCCACACAAGACCCTTTCAAATCTTGTGTGGCGTGTAGGAAAAACATAGAAGTGATCCATCAGTATTATCATTTATGGCCATTTTTAAAAAAGAAAAAAATTGGAGAGGTGAAAATAATGTAAAAGAGTTGGCTAAGATAGAAAGTAAATGGATTTTTGAAGTAGACACATTATCTCCCAATGGACTTAATTTAGATTTTGAATTTAGCCAATTTTTAGAGTAATTTCTATATTGATAAATATTTTTTAATTTTTTATCTTTTTAAGATATTGTTATGCCTTTATTGCTTTTATTTTCCATCTATTGCCAACTCTTATTTTAATTATATATTTTATTATATATTATTCTTATATTTATATACTTGTTATATGTCTATTGCCTCATATGTATGTGCAATTGAACTGAATTAACTATTTCTTCCTTTTTATACGTTTTGTATTTACATTTCATATGTTATGGACTTTGCTATCCGGTCGGCAAGAAAACGGCATGGTGAAGTTTGCGTTCCACCATGCGTTCCATTATGCGTTCCACCATGCGTTCCAAACGCCGCTAACCGGAAGTGACGTCATTTGAAAATACCGGAAGTGACAGAATCAAACGGAGACTATACACATGTGTTTGTAATGACTTGAAGTATTTAAGGAAGCTCCGGAGACCCCAATACTAGCACTTGAAGAAGGCTTGTATAGCCGAAACGCGTCTGCTGCTTGCTGCTGTTACCCAGCTGTATTTTATTATTATTTTTATTTGTGTTCATTCTATGCACTTGCTCTTGGTTGCTGTTTGGGGTAAGTGGATATCCTTTTGTTTGCATGGTCTGGATTCCACTCCCCTATTACCTCGAGCTTTTATAATTTTGAATTTTACTTAATAAATATATATCTTTTGAGCAACTTCTCCATCCACTTTCTGGGAATTTCGTTTGCCTGTATTGGCACCTTTGAGCCTACAATACAGAGCCTGGGACGGCTCTGCATAATGTGAGTGATAGTCTGTTTTGCCCTATTCTTATTGTTTTTATACAGATTACACTATGTTGTATTTTATCTTATGCTTTTAGATACCACCTGATTATACTGACAAACTCAGGTTGTATTTTCTGCATATCTATTACCTTTTCACGTTGTGTGGTTTGATATACATTTTGTCTTTGTTATTCACGTTTTATTGTGTTTGGGGAAACACTTTTATATCTTCCACCACTTTTATCTTTAGATTTACGAAGCGCCTATACACTAGTTTTTTGTCTTTTTTGTATTATATTGCTTTTCCCTACACTAGTGTAGGCTGCTCAATTATAAAATGGATCTGTTTACCAATCGAGATAATTGGCAAGATAAATTAGCCAATAGATTTGAATGTGAAAGAGATAATGTTAATTCCAATAATGACGATCTTGATTACACTTGTCATAAGTTACAACAGCTTTTGGTAAAAGAAACCAAAATTAAGTGGGAAATATTTACCATGACCAAATATTTGGAAAACAATATTACACCTAGGGGTTTGAGGTTTTTTAAAACTCCCACATTCGATAGAGACGACTCAGAATTTATAGAAATTTGGGATGCAGCCCTTGAATCTTTCTCTGTGAGAATGATGAAAATCTGTATTCAACAGAGAAAAAGAAATTTATTAAAATTAGATACAGAAATAAATCAGATTAAAGAAAAATTGAGACCTCTAACAGGGTGTGAAGAGGTAGAAAAATCTCTAGAGACAGTTAAAGATTTTGTGGAAAAAGTCGAACAAGAGACAGTAGCTATCAAAAAGAAAAAATTTCTGAGAGATAAGAATGATTACGCTTTTAATCGAGTACGCACTTTTTCAAAAAAATTTCAACCACGTGACAAATCACAGTCACATAATAGAGCTCATCAATATAGAGATACCTATTCCCACCAATTTTCACCTAAAAAAACTAATTATGTAAATAAACAACATAATAAGAAATTTTACAATCAAAACGAAATGCCCATTTACACACGTAATAGGGAAGGGAGAAATATGTCCTATCAAAAAATACCTCAGAAAAGAACAGACTATAATTATAGAAAGTCCGAAAATTCAAAATTTATAACCGAAAATGAACCTAAAAATGTAACATCTCAACAATCCCCTCTTTTTTTAGGGCAAAAACCCCTAAGGAGAGATATGAGGGATTTCCCCCAAAAAAGAGTTTGGCAGGGAGCAAGAGAGGAGTTAGAGCAGGAAGAATCTTGGAGAGAGAAAAAAAGAGGCAGAATGATAGAACAATAGGCATTTTTAATTTGTCAGAAAAAATTTTAACTAACTCTCAAATAGAAATTTTAAAGAAAGGTCTTAAATTCGTCCCATCAGAATATAACCAACCATTTCAAACTTTTATTGATTTGCACAAATTCACACGTAATATGTGCATAAAACTGTTTTTTGATAAACCTTTTCCAGCGGATGAAACTCCGCCTGTTTCTAAGTTTAATCATACTTCTTTAAAAAAGAAATCCACTTTTTTTCCACGCCACTATATTAATGGAGGAATGAAAGTTTTTGAAAGATTGGTTATGGATGAGGTGAAAAAAATGAAAAAAATTAAGAAACCTATATATAGTAATATTAGTCGACAGCAAAGAAAAGCTATGAAAGAATTACAGTCTGATACTAGTATAGTTATTAAACCCGCCGATAAAGGCGGGGGCGTAGTTATTTTAAATAGGGAACAATATTATTCAGAAATATATCGTCAATTAAATGACTCCACTACCTATAAAGAATTAAAAGGAGATCCTATCACTCAGATCAAGAAAGCTTATTCAGAATTATTGGATAGAGGTAAAGTACTAGAGATCTTAAATAAAAAAGAATTTGAATATCTTGATGTCACCTCCTGTAGGACTCCGGTACTGTATATACTTCCCAAAATACATAAAGATCAAAAAAATCCACCTGGTAGACCTATAGTGTCTGGAGTTGGATCACTTTTAAGCAATCTATCTGAGTATATAGATAAACAACTTCAGCCTTTAGTAACTTCACAACCGTCATACTTAAAAGATTCTTCTTCCTTACTTACACTATTAATGGATATTCAATGGAAGGATAACTACTATCTAGTCACTTGTGATGTCACAAGCTTGTACACATGTATATCACACACTTTGGGTTGTGAAGCGGTAGAATATTTTTTAAGACATCAAAGTAATATGCATGAAGAACAAATTACTTTCATTTTGGATAGTATTGCACTCATCCTCCATCATAATTATTTTTGGTTTGATAGTAAGTTTTTTTTACAACTTAAAGGTACCGCGATGGGGACCAGATTTGCGCCCAGCTATGCCAATCTTTTTATGGCACGGTGGGAAAATTTTTTTCTCTCCGAAGCACGCTGGGCGCATAATCTGGTCCTCTATCGCAGGTACATAGATGATATTTTTTTTATTTGGCAAGGAGATGAGGAGTCTCTTGGATCTTTTGTGGAGTTTCTTAATGAAAATAATTCTGATATACGTATCACTAGCGAACATAGCACTACTGGCATTAGCTTTTTGGATCTATTTATATATATTGAAAATCAGGCCATCCATACTAAAACATTTTTTAAAAAAGTTGACGTTAATGGATACATTGATACATCCAGTTGCCATTATGGTCCATGGCTACACAATATGCCAAATAGCCAATTTTTGCGAATATATAGAAATTGCAGTGATACTAAAGTATTTGAAGAACAAGCACAATTTTTAAAAACTAGGCTAGTGGAAAAAAATTATGATCCAAAGTCTTTGGATTTTTTTATTAAAAATACCAAAGATAAAGAGCGAAAAGAAATTTTAAAACCAAAAAAGAAATTAATAGTGAAAAATGATGAAAAACCTGTAAGAGTCCCTATTGTTTTAAATTATAATGAAAACGCTAGGCAAATTAAACATATTATAAATAAATATTGGCACATTCTTAGATCTGACCCAGCTCTTAAAAATATTATAGGAGAGAAACCGACTATAATATATAGAGGTGCAAAAAATTTAAAACAACATTTAACTACTAGCTTTATTAAAGATAAAAAACAAAAAAACTTTTTTAATGTAGAACAAGGCTTTTACCCTTGTAAATCTTGCGTGGCGTGTAGGAAGACTCTTTTTAAAAAACAAAAAACTACCTCTTTTTCTTCTTGCTATAATCATCGCTTGTTCTCCATTCGCCAGGTTTTAACTTGTCAATCGACTAATATTATATATCTTCTCTGGTGCCCATGTGGTCTGCAATACATTGGGATGACCACTAGAGCTTTAAAAACCAGAATTGCGGAACACCTGGGCAATATACAGAGGGGATATCTTAAACATAGTGTGTCAGCACATTTTGCTGAAAAACATAGAAGTGATCCATCAGTATTATCATTTATGGCCATTTTTAAAAAAGAAAAAAATTGGAGAGGTGAAAATAATGTAAAAGAGTTGGCCAAGATAGAAAGTAAATGGATTTTTGAAGTAGACACATTATCTCCCAATGGACTTAATTTAGATTTTGAATTTAGCCAATTTTTAGAGTAATTTCTATATTGATAAATATTTTTTAATTTTTTATCTTTTTAAGATATTGTTATGCCTTTATTGCTTTTATTTTCCATCTATTGCCAACTCTTATTTTAATTATATATTTTATTATATATTATTCTTATATTTATATACTTGTTATATGTCTATTGCCTCATATGTATGTGCAATTGAACTGAATTAACTATTTCTTCCTTTTTATACGTTTTGTATTTACATTTCATATGTTATGGACTTTGCTATCCGGTCGGCAAGAAAACGGCATGGTGAAGTTTGCGTTCCACCATGCGTTCCATTATGCGTTCCACCATGCGTTCCAAACGCCGCTAACCGGAAGTGACGTCATTTGAAAATACCGGAAGTGACAGAATCAAACGGAGACTATACACATGTGTTTGTAATGACTTGAAGTATTTAAGGAAGCTCCGGAGACCCCAATACTAGCACTTGAAGAAGGCTTGTATAGCCGAAACGCGTCTGCTGCTTGCTGCTGTTACCCAGCTGTATTTTATTATTATTTTTATTTGTGTTCATTCTATGCACTTGCTCTTGGTTGCTGTTTGGGGTAAGTGGATATCCTTTTGTTTGCATGGTCTGGATTCCACTCCCCTATTACCTCGAGCTTTTATAATTTTGAATTTTACTTAATAAATATATATCTTTTGAGCAACTTCTCCATCCACTTTCTGGGAATTTCGTTTGCCTGTATTGGCACCTTTGAGCCTACAATACAGAGCCTGGGACGGCTCTGCATAATGTGAGTGATAGTCTGTTTTGCCCTATTCTTATTGTTTTTATACAGATTACACTATGTTGTATTTTATCTTATGCTTTTAGATACCACCTGATTATACTGACAAGCTCAGGTTGTATTTTCTGCATATCTATTACCTTTTCACGTTGTGTGGTTTGATATACATTTTGTCTTTGTTATTCAAGGTGTCAATATGTCAAATGTCAGGTGTCAATCCATATCCATTGTGATTTAGGAATGTTAGGTGATTTATGCACTTTATGGATTAAGACCAGACTCTGCATCAACTGTGTAATTTTCCATGGGAGTTTTGCCATGGATCCCCCTCCGGCATGCCACAGTCCAGGTGTTAGTCCCCTTGAAACAACTTTTCCATCACTATTGTGGCCAGAAAGAGTCCCTGTGTGTTTTAAAATTCGCCTGCCCATTGAAGTCTATGGCGGTTCGCGAACATTTGCGGAAGTTCGCGTTCACCGTTCGCGAACCGAAAATTGTTCGCGACATCACTAGTGGCGGAGTTAACACGGCAATGTCATTATTGTAGTTTATCAATAATAATTGCAATAATTACGATTGCAGGGTTACACTGACAGGGGCACTGCACCCAGACCACTTCAATGAGATTAAGTGGCCTGGGTGCCTATAGTGTCCCTTGAACATTTCTATATTTTCAATGGTTAACCTTTACATTTCAGATGAGTGTGAACAGAATTTCCCACAATGCTCAGCCAACATCTAGTTTTGCTGAGCATTAAAGGGAGATGCAGATCAACAACATCTGCTTTGTCAGGGCTAAGAGTCAGTACATCAGTACTTTAGCAAAATACTCTCTAAATACTCTATAACGCTTATCATTGTATGACTCATAGTCTTTTCATTCTCTTGTGTATAATAAACAATGTTCAGTGAAAGGATGATTATTGAGCTTGAATGTGCCATTGCAATGAAACCACAAAATAATATATAACGCCATTAATTTAACACGTAGAAAATGGAACGTTTTCCATTTGTGAGACGCTTTTCTTTAGGTTTCTTTGCAAGAAGCCTTTTGTAGTTTATTTACTCATTTCTTTCCTCTAGAAAGATGGATACAATTTCCTCTAATCATTCTTTTGTGACTCAAAGTACAAACCAGGGATACCTTAAAAAAGCCGTATATTGTGTTGAAACATTTTTATTAACTTAAAAAGACCGTTATTTTTTGGTATAATACATTGAGGCCAAGCATCTTCTGCTTAATGCATTATATCCATTGTACTGAACGAAAGCAATACAATGTAGCTAATATTCTAGTTTTTGGATTTTTTTTTGTGAATTGAATTTTGTAGCTAGAACAAAATAAGTGACATTTTGTAAAATGTATTTATTACTTAATTACAGATTTAAGCAGCATCAGGGCAAAATAAATAATTTTTTGATACAGAGGAAGATAAGAAGTCACCACTTATTAGAGGTTGAAATTATCTTCTTTTGTGAGTCACTTAATCCCTCACTTTTTATTGTAGTCTTCTAGTTCTGCTAGGGATGATGGTTGTAGTCTGTAAATTGAGTTGGACTGGGCTTCTGTTTTTCAACTTCAGTTTGTTCCTGTTGTTTCCTATGATTAAACAGTATGGAATATGTTTGTGCATATAATAATATCAATAATAATCTCATTATGGATATACATTATACAGTGTCTTGCCCAGGGAAGCGGCACATAATGTTATCTTATGATCACACTTTTCTATGTTGCGACTTGACATGCATTCAATAATTATTGTATTGAGAAATAAGTATTATAAACAGCATAAAGGTATATAAAACAGAATGTGAAATGGCAGTCGTGCAGATAATAGTTGATCATTAGGAGACTTACTCAATGATATATATTAAGTTTTAGAATGCAATTATCTAAAGCAGTGGTTCCCAATCTTTTTCACTTGTTTACCCTTTGGCAGCCCATTTTCATAAATGTAATCCCTCATATTAGTGAAATATTTGTAAATAATATAGTTGCTGTTATTCAAATTTACTGTTATTCTCTGTAACATCTCCCCTTTGTAGTATATACAGTGCATATACACATAGTGAAACAATGGAAATACATAGATACAAACACTGACACATATATAGATACAGACATGTAGATGTACAGACACAAAGATACAAATGCTGACACACATACAAATACAGACATGCAGAATCACACAAAGACACACATATACAAACACTGACAGACATACAGTTGAATATACACACACTGACACACATGCATATACAAAGATGCAAATAATGACACACATACAGATACACACACTGGTACACACAGATGTACAGACATGCAGATACAAACACTGCCACACATGTAGATATACAGACACACAGATACAAGTAATGGCACACACATTGATACAGACATACAGATACATACACTGAGAAACATGCGGTTACAGTTACAAACACTGACACACATGCAGATACACACACTGACACACACAGATGTACGGACTTGCCGATACAAACACTGCCACAAATGTAGATATACAGACCCACAGATACAAGTAATGGTACACACACTGATACAGACATATAGATACATACACTGAGAAACATGTGGATACAGTTACAAACACTAACACACATGCAGATACACAAACTAATGCACATGCAGATACACAGACACACTGGCACACGTTTAGATACAGACACACGGATACAAACACTGACATACATGCAGATACAGACACACATATACACACACTGACACACATACAGATATACAGACATACAGGTAAACACACTGACATATAAACAGGTATACAGATACAAACAATGACACACACAGATACATGAATATACAGATACACACACTGACACACATACAGATACACACACCAAAACACATATAGATGCACAGACATACAGATACACACATTGATACACATAAAGATACAAAGACATGCAGATACACACTGACACACATACATAAACAAAGACATACAGATACAGACACACAAAAACAAACAAACAGGTCAATTTTAGCCACCCTCCTGTTTCCTACCTTTTTGGTGCAGGAGGGTGGGTTCTGCTGACTTGGGCTGTTGGGAGTTAGGGTCGTGCTCCTCTCCCGGTCCATTCCACCTCCTCTGCCTCCCACACGGGTAGGTCTGTGTTAGCTGGAAGGAAGTGGCTGGCTCTCACTTCCTCCGTGGCCTGGTCGACTTGTTAAAGTGGTCCTAAGTACATGGGCAACCTAATGGGCCAACATGTGTAGTGTGCATTAGAACTAACATTTCTGATTTTTTGTTTGAGTACCCCTGGGAGAACTGTATTTTACCCTTGGGGGTACGCATGTCACAGGTTGGGAACCAGTGTTCTAAAGATTTTCAACTAAAGGCAAAATCTGACATCCAATTTGTGGAAAGTGAATAGCTAAAAACAGGCAAGGTATTCAGAACATTTAGGGGAAGTGGAGAACTGCAGTCAGTAGGTCCCAGGGCCACCATCAAGGCATGACAACCATAATGGTTGTCATTGGCGTGGCGGTCCTGGGGGGCCCGGACAGCTCTGGGAGTTCAGGGCCCCACATTCCATTTGTCCACATATAGATAGCGATTATCGCTATCTATATGTTCACCTCGGGCCCCAGCTACCTATAGAATGTAGACGGGGACCAGCCGGCACATCTTAACTCTCCAGCAGCTCCTGTTCCTGTAAGTCTTGCGAGCTCCGCGGCCGGCAGAGTGTATTTACAGGTTACCATGGCAACGCTCCGTGCGGCAAACAGGCCCAGATGTGCTGGCTGGTCCCCGTCTACATTCTACAGCGGCTGGCTCCCTCCACTTTACCACCGGACCACCAGGGATGCGATCTCCCCCCTACCTGGCCAGGTAAGAAGCAGGGTGGGGGAAATAAAATGTAAATGACACCAAAAAGGCTCCCCTGCCACCCCCACCCCCAAATGAAGCCCCCTATTTTACATATTTACATACACTAAAACCACAACACACACGGCATACACCATACACACACTAAAACCACAACACAAACACGCACTGCATTCACCATACACACACTAAGACCACAACACACACACTGCATTAACCATACACACACTTAAACCACAACACAAGCACACACTGCATTCACCATACACACACTAAAACCACAACACAAACACACACTGCATTCACCATAAACACACTAAAACCACAACACAAACACACACTGCATTCACCATACACACACTAAAACCACAACACAACCACGCACTGCATTCACCATACACACACTAAAACCACAACACAAACACACACTGCATTCATCATACACACACTAAAACACACACTACCACAACACAAGCACACACTGCATTCACCATACACACACTAAAACTACAACACAAACACGCACTGCATTCACCATACACACACTAAAACTACAACACACATACTGCATTCACCATACACACACTAAAACTACAACACACATACTGCATTCACCATACACACACTAAAACCACAACACAAACTACATTCACCATACACACATTAAAACCACAACACACACTGCATTCACCATACACACACTAAAACCACAACACAAACACACACTGCATTCACCATACACACACTAAAACCACAACACAAACACACTGCATTCACCATACACACTAAAACCACAACACAAACACGCACTGCATTCACCATACACACACTAAAACTACCACACAAACACACTGCATTCACCATACACACACTAAAACCGCAACACAAGCACACACTGCATTCACCATACACACACTAAAACTACAACACACACACACACACACACACACTGCATTCACCATACACACACAAAACCACAAAACACTCACTGCATTCACCATACACACACTAAAACCACAACACAAACACGCACTGCATTCACCATACACACACTAAGACCACAACACATACACACTGCATTAACCATACACACACTTAAACCACAACACAAGCACACACTGCATTCACCATACACACACTAAAACCACAACACAAACACGCACTGCATTCACCATAAACACACTAAAACCACAACACAAACACACACTGCATTCACCATACACACACTAAAACCACAACACAAACACGCACTGCATTCACCATACACACACTAAAACCACAACACAAACATGCACTGCATTCACCATACACACACTAAACCCACAACACACAGAGACTGCATTCACCATACACACACTAAAACCACAACAAAGCACACACTGCATTCACCATACACACACTAAAACTACAACACAAACACGCACTGCATTCACCATACACACACTAAAACTACAACACACATACTGCATTCACCATACACACACTAAAACCACAACACACCCTGCATTCACCATACACACACTAAAACCACAACACACACTGCATTCACCATACACACACTAAAACCACAACACAAACACACACTGCATTCACCATACACACACTAAAACCACAACACAAGCACACACTGCATTCACCATACACACACTAAAACCACAACACAAACACACACTGCATTCACCATACACACATTAAAACCACAACACAAACATGCAATGCATTCACCATACACACACTAAAACCACAACACACACACACTGCATTCACCATACACACACTAAAACTGCAACACAACAACGAACTGCACTCACCATACACACACTAAAACCACAACACAACTGCATTCACCATACACATACTAAAACCACAACACAAACACACACTGCATTCACCATACACACATTAAAACCACAAAACAAACACACTGCATTCACCATGCACACACTAAAATCACAACACAAGCACACACTGCATTCACCATACACACACTAAAACTACAACACAAACACACACTGCATTCACCATACATACACTAAAACCACAACACAAACACGTACTGCATTCACCATACACACACTAAAACTACAACACACACACTGCATTCACCATACACACACTAAAACAACAACACAAACACACATTGCATTCACCATACACACATTAAAACCACAACACACACTGCATTCACCACACACACACTAAAACCACAACACAAACACACTGCATTCACCATACACACACTAAAACTACAACACAAACACACTGCATTCACCATACACACACTAAAATCACAACACACACTGCATTCACCATACACACACAAAAACCACAACACACTCACTGCATTCACCATACAAACACTAAAACAACAACACAAACATGCACTGCATTCACCATACACACACTAAAACCACAACACAAACACACACTGCATTCACCATACACACACTAAAACCACAACACAAACACGCACTGCATTCACATACACACACCAAAACCACAACACAAGCACACACTGCATTCACCATACACACACAAAAACCACAACACACTGACTGCATTCACCATACACACATTAAAACCACAACATACACTGCATTCACCATTCACACACTAAAACCACAACACAAACACACACTGCATTCACCATACACACATTAAAACCACAACACAAACACGCACTGCATTCACCATACACTCACTAAAACCACAACACAAACACGCACTGCATTCAACATACACACACTAAAACCACAACACAAACATGCACTGCATTCACCATACACACACTAAAACCACAACACACACACACTGCATTCACCATACACACACTAAAACCGCAAAACAAACAAACACTGCATTCACCATACATACACTAAAACCACAACACAACAACGAACTGCACTCACCATACACACACTAAAACCACAACACACACTGCATTCACCATACACACACTAAAACTACAATACAAGCACACACTGCATTCACTATACACACACTAAAACCACAACACACACTGCATTCACCATACACACACTAAAACCACAACACAAACATACACTGCACTCACCATACACACATTAAAACCACAAAACAAACACACTGCATTCACCATACACACACTAAAATCACAACACAAGCACACACTGCATTCACCATACACACACTAAAACTACAACACAAACACACACTGCATTCACCATACATACACTAAAACCACAACACAAACACGCACTGCATTCACCATACACACACTAAAACCACAACACAAACATGCAATGCATTCACCATACACACACTAAAACCACAACACACACACACTGCATTCACCATACACACACTGAAACCGCAACACAAGCACACACTGCATTCACCATACACACACTAAAACTGCAACACAACAACGAACTGCACTCACCATACACACACTAAAACCACAACACAACTGCATTCACCATACACATACTAAAACCACAACACAAACACACACTGCATTCACCATACACACATTAAAACCACAAAACAAACACACACTGCATTCACCATGCACACACTAAAATCACAACACAAGCACACACTGCATTCACCATACACACACTAAAACTACAACACAAACACACACTGCATTCACCATACACAGACTAAAACTACAACAAATACACTGCATGCCACCATACACACACTAAAACCACAACACAAGCACACACTGCATTCACCATACACACACTAAAACTACAACACAAACACACACTGCATTCACCATACACACACTAAAACCACAACACAAACACTCACTGCATTCACCATACACACACTAAAACCACAACACAAACACACACTGCATTCACCATACACACACTTAAACCACAACACAAACACGCACTGCATTCACCAAACACACTGCATTCACCATACACACACTAAAACTACAACACAAACACACACTGCATTTACCATACACACACTAAAATTACAACACACACACTGCATTCACCATACACACACTAAAACCACAACACAAACCCACACTGCATTCACCATACAGACACTAAAGCCACAACAAAAACACTGCATTCACCATACAAACACTAAAACCACAACACAAACACACACTGCATTCACCATACACACACTAAAACCACAACACAAACACTCTGCTTTCACTACACAAACACACACTTTATCTAAAACACACAAAACTACATCCATTATACAAATGTGCAATCTGTATCCATTTTACACGCCCAGGGCCGGCCTTAGGGGTGTGCGAGCTGTGCGGCCGCACAGGGCGCCATGGCAGCAGGGGGTGCCCTATGGCTGACACAGCTTGCACACCCCTTGCCCTCTACCAGGGCTTAGCAGCGAAAGAGACTGTAGGAGGCGGAGCCAAGCAGCCGATGGGGGCGGAGCCAAGTGGTCGGCAGGGGCGGAGCTAACCGAGGCCTGAATCTGCTGCCTGGTAAGTGAGACCATAGTGCCCCTGCTCCCCCTATAGTACCCCTGTTCCCCATCTATCGCTATAGTGCCCCCCTCTACCCCTATAGTAACCCTGTTCCCAATGTATCCCTTTAGTGCCCCCCTCTTCCCCTATAGTGCCCCCTCTTCCCTATCGTAACCCTGTTCCCCATCTATCCCTATAGTGCCCCCCTCTTCCCCTATAGTAATCCTGTTCCCCATCTATCTCTATAGTGCCCCCCTCTACCCCTATAGTAACCCTGTTCCCCATCTATCCCTATAGTGCCCCCCTCTTCCCCTATAGTGCACCCTCTACCCCTATAGTAACCCTGTTCCCCATCTATCCCTATAGTGCCCCCTCTACCCCTATAGTACCCCTGTTCCCCATCTATCCTTATAGTGCCCCCCTCTACGCCTATAGTAACCCTGTTCCCAATGTATCCCTTTAGTGCCCTCCTCTTCCCCTATAGTGCCCCCTCTTCCCTATCGTAACCCTGTTCCCCATCTATCCCTATAGTGCCCCCCTCTTCCCCTATAGTGCACCCTTTACCCCTATAGTAACCCTGTTCCCCATCTATCCCTATAGTGCCCCCTCTACTCCTATAGTAACCCTGTTCCCCATCTATCCCTATAGTGCCCCCTATCCCTATAGGGCCCCCCTCTACCCCTATAGTAACCCTGTTCCCCCTCTACCCCTAAAGTGACCCCCTCTACCCCTATAGTACCCCTGTTCCCTATAGTGCCCCCTCTACCCCTATAGTACCCCTGTTCCCCATATATACCTATGGTGCCCCCTCTACCCCTATAGTGCCCCCATCTACACCTATAGTGCCCCTGCTCCCCTTATAGTACCCCTGTTCCCCATCTATCCCTATAATGCCTGCCTCTACCCCTATAGTGCCCCTCCTCCCCTTATAGTACCCCTGTTCCCCATCTATCCCTATAGTGCCCCCATCTACCCCTATAGTGCCCCTACTCCCCTTATAGTACCCCTGTTCCCCATCTATCCCTATAGGGCCCCCCTCTACCCCTATAGTAACCCTGTTCCCCCTCTACCACTAAAGTGACCCCCCTCTACCCCTATAGTACCCCTGTTCCCTATAGTGCCCCCTCTACCCCTATAGTACCCCTGTTCCCCATATATACCTATAGTGCCCCCTCTACCCCTATAGTGCCCCATCTACACCTATAGTGCCCCTGCTCCCCTTATAGTACCCCTGTTCCCCATCTATCCCTATAATGCCTGCCTCTACCCCTATAGTGCCCCTACTCCCCTTATAGTACCCCTGTTCCCCATCTATCCCTATAGTGCCCCCATCTACACCTATAGTGCCCCTGCTCCCCTTATAGTACCCCTGTTCCCATCTATCCCTACAGTGCCCCTGCTCCCACTATAGTACCCCTGTTCCCCATCTATCCCTATAGTGCCCCCTCTACCCCTATAGTGCCCCTGCTCCCCCTATAGTACACCTGTTCCCCATCTATCCCTATAGTGCCCCCCTCTACCCCTATAGTGCCCCCTCTACTCCTATAGTGCCCCTGCTCCCCCTATAGTACCCATGTTCCCCATCTATCTCTATAGTTCCCCCTATCTACCTCTATAGTGCCCCTGCTCCTCGATCTACCCCTATAGCACCCCTGCTCCCCATCTACCCCTATAGTGCTTCCCCATTTACCCCTATAGTGTACCTGATCCCTCCATCTACCCCTATAGTGCCCATGCTCCTTATCTATCCCTATTGTGCCCATGCTCCCCCTATATTGCCATTGTTCCCTGTCTACCCTAGTGACACTGCTCCCCTTATCTACTGCTATAGTGCATTGCTCCCACATCTACCCCAGTGCCTCTGCTCCCCCTATCTACTGCTATAGTGAACAAAAATCACACACGGTCAATACACACACATATCAGACACAGTCAATACACCCATTACAAATATGGCACACAGAGAACACATCACACAATCACGTCTGACACACACATGATAAATGTAGCTGTCTTCCGAGTTCCGGCCAATCAGAACGTTGCCGCGGATTACCACAGGAAAGCTCTGATACTGTAAGTGCCTGAGCTCAGGAGACAGTTGCTGATGGTCTGCACCCAGTGAAGGCACCGACCATATTCCCAGCAAACTGTATCACCAGAGATCAGCATGCCCTCCCTCCATGCAAGGTAATGACAGGGAAGAAGTGATAAATATTTGTTAATTGTTAAATTTTCATTTAATAAATCCCCTATACACATGGATGGCGGGCTGTTAAGATTTTTCGCACAGGGCGCCTGAAGGCCTAAGGCCGGCCCTGTACACGCCACACAGGGCATCCTTGTGGGCGGACTCAGAATGGGCCCCCTCGGGGCAGACTGATGGCAGCCCTGGTAGGTCCATCTAGTTTTGCAGTTTGAATGTGACATCTATGATATTGAGATCAACCTTCCAGCTATGGAATATCCTCCACAAACATCACCTAGTCCTAGATTGTTAACAGGGGGTACTTGTACTATTCCCAGGTTATTGAAATGAGTGATTTCTGACTGAAAAGGTATTAATTGTATTGTGTAGGTTCTATAACACTACAGCGTCGCAATTACATAATTATGTAATATTATATAGTGTTTAACCCCTTAAGGACCAAACTTCTGGAATAAAAGGGAATCATGACATGTCACACATGTCATGTGTCCTTAAGGGGTTAAACATCTTGAAAAGCCAGGTGGTGCAGTGCAACAATATTGCTGCTAATTCAAAAGAGTTCAAAAGGGGTCAAATCAGTGACGTACACACGATCCATGGGGCCCCGGTGCGAACATTGATCCGTGCCCCCCCCCACGCTTACTCTGCGTGGGCCGGGGAAGAAACACATGCCGGCGGGCACCTGGTCGCAGGGCTGCAACCCCTGCGACCGCGGTATATACACCACTGCATGCAGATACATACACTTAAAGGACCACTATAGGCACTCAGATCACTTCAGCTCAATTAAGTGGTCTGGGTGCCAGGTCCCTCTAGTTTTAACCCTGTAGCTGAAAACATAGCAGTTTCACTGAGGGTTAATCCAGCCTCTAGTAGCTCTCTCCCTGACAGCCGGTAGAGGCGCATACGCGATTCTCACTGTGAAAATCACAGAGAGAAGATGCTGGACGTCCATAGGAAAGCATTGAGTAATGCTTTCCTACGGGCGGTTTGAATGTGCACGCGGCTCTTGACACGCATGCGCATTCGGAGCTGAGAGGCGGATCGGGCCGGGATAAGGGAGCCCGGCGCTGGAGAAAGGTAAGTGCTGAAGAGGTTTTAACCACACACACACTCACGAAAAGATGCATACACACTAGCTGACAGACACACACTCAGTGACAGACATACATACATACTCACTTACAGACAGACATACACACTCACTTACAAAACATACTCTCTGACAAACACACACTCACTAACAGACACCAAACAGACTCACTAACAGACACACACTACCAGACATACACAAACTAACACGCTCAGTAACACACACGCAGTAACACACACGCAGTAACACACTCACTGACACACACACTAACACACAAACACTGACCCTCACTAGCAGACACACACTCAATAACACACACACAACTAACACACACAAAAACTAACACACTCACTGACACACTAGCAGACACACACTCAATAACAGACACTCAGTAACAGACACACACACACAGTAACACACACTGACACACAGAACTTAACACACACTAACACATATACACACACACTTTAAAAAAAAATGTAATCCCCCAGCCTACATACATTTGAGAGTGCTGAGGGGATTCCCTGGAGTCCAGTGGGCTGCTGGGCGGCCGGTCCTGCAGGCGGCGAGGGAGCACTGATCCTCCTGTTCACCTCCCTCGCGTGCCGCTTACTAATGCCAGAGCCGGAATGATGTCATATTCCGACTATGGCATCAGTGCGGTGCGCGCGAGGGAGCTGAGCAGAGAGCGTTCAGGGGAGAAGGCTCCCTCGCTCGCCCACCACGTAATGCCACTGCCAGCCTTGGGGGGCCCTGAGGTGGCTAGGTCCTGGGCCCCCCAGGAGAAGAGGCTGGCAAACTGGCGTACATACCCGGTCACAGGGCGGCTGGGCCCCCTGGTGGGCTGGGCCAGGTCGTCGCTGCGACCCCTGCGACCCCTGCGACCACAGTATGTATGCCAGTGGGTCAAATATATAAATTGCTTTGTAAGTTTTTGTAAAAAAAAAAATGTATATGAGGGGAATATCTTCATGCATGGAACACGTCACCAACCTGCCCACACAGAGTATCCTCATGATGGAGACTGTAGACTAATCTGAAGGTAATCAGTATCCAGGCTTACCTATTTATTTTGAAGGTATGGGTAAACTTTATACGATAAAGTGTGTTGCATTATAATAAATGTCTTAGTCCAGGAAGGATTGAATACCTTTACAAATTTGTGAGCTAAGCACATTGTATCAAAGTGGCCAAACAAAATGGGTGAAAATATGCACATTTGCTCTATCCAAGGGAAAAATGCCTAAAATTCCCCTTTTTAATAGAACACACCAGGTACTGAAACTACTACTGTAAGTACGTGCGCAAGGTGATGGTATCAGCGTGATCACGTCTGATAGTGCGGTCACATCAATACTACAGAGTCTATTAAGTCCCCGATCGGTGCGGTCGCACATGAGCAGGACGGTCCTGGCTGGTGTGTCGTTCTAAGGGCCTCTGGCCGCTGAGGTCCCATTCTTACTGTAAAAGGGCACACTACCCACATTAAAGACCAATCACAGCATATTTACAAATATGTAACGCCTTTTCTCAGTGCCCTGTTGTGGTTTCCAGTTGTTTGTCAGAGAGCGTGTTATTGGTTATATTTTCTGTTTTTGTACTTTGGCTTATGTTTTTGACTTTCTCTACTTCTGGTATACTGACCCTTGGCTAGTTTGTTCGTATTATTTCATTCTGTATCCCCGACCTTGGCTTGTTATTTGACCATTCTCTTTTACGTGAAGACCGGACATTCTAAGGCTCGGTATACGTTGTTTCTGTTAATATAGTTTTGTGTGTTGGGTCACACAGTAGTCATGACATTACTGTCAAACCTTTTTAGCATAGGTTAAGACCTTGCCTGTGTCACAAAGGTGTCTGAAGCTAAATTTGCTACAATCGGAGATGCTGAAAGCCTGTGTAGAGTAAATCATGGCCAATGTAAAACTGTGCTCATCAGTTGATATTGCTCAGCTGATGCTCTCAGTCAATGATGATGGTCCTCCATAGTCCAGCTTTGCTCCACTGTGAAATCTTGCTTTTCCTGCTGGAGAAGAGCAGATGTGGTAGAAATGGCTGTGAGTACAAAACTGTCTAAACTGGATTGATATTGTGGAATATTTCAAGTGCTATGGATATTTTCCGTATGCATATTGCCGAAGAGGTATGGCTGCTGAATTAATGGTATTTGACAGATGGCCATATATGACATGGCTCTGGATATTCTTGAGAACGAAATGACTATATAGACATGTATAATTTTCATGGATGTCTTCACATGAAAATAACGTATCCAAGGATATGTTTACATGACAGAATATATCCAGAGAGCAAGAATTCTACCATATAAGGTTTCAAGAGATTTTTGCATGATTTCAAGTACAAATAGTTGGGTCTAGAATGAGTAGGGAACTCACTCTCAGATGTAAATCTGGATACTGAGACTTGTCAGTGTAATATATATATATATATATATATATATATATTCCCTGAGTCCAACAAAGCAACATCTGCTGCTGAATATCAATCATCATGTAACATCCTTTGATTATTTTTTTTTTATACACATATTAGTATTTTTAAGCAGAATAAACCTACTGAAAACGTTCTGATACATGCTGATATTTCTGACTGAGAAGAAAGAAAAAAAATATATGTAATAAAAACTTTTGACAATTTGTTAGGTATTTGGTAGTAGCAATAGCCTAAAGCATATGTTTGCAATAAGGTACCTATGTCACCATGTGTGACATTTCTGAAATTCTAAGTCTTAATCTTAAATATATAATCAGCCTCTCTGTGTAATGAGTAGTTCTTACTCTGGTGTTGTTTATCAAGACGAGTCAATAACATCTTGACCTGAAAACGGTGTCTTAAGTAGCAAAAGACACACTTTGCCAGGAAATTAATAGCTAATAAGAGCAATTTGTTGGCTAAATTGCTCTCCTTTTACTTCCAGCAGGAATGACATTAAACATTTGTTAATAACTTACCCTTTCAGGGTTGAGGGTAGTAAGGACGGTTTTGTGGAAACGCACAATCTCTTGTAATAACGATAAAAAAAAAAAACAACTAAAAAAAAACCAACAAAAACAATGTAGTATGTGTCTAAAATGTAAAAAAAAAAATAATCAGTTCATTATATGAAGTGACAACTGTTTAGCATTTCATCTAGTTAAATTAAATACGTGATGGGAAGCGGCTGTGTTTTATAAAGCTGATTTTGACATGCTTGCTTTAAAATCAAGACAGAAAAAACAGGTTTTGAGTAATTGGAATTTTTGAAAAGTTGTCTGCTCTCAGTCTTGTAGCAGACAGATGCCCAATTCACTTTTGGATCAGATCAGTTCTGGCTTTGAACTTGGGAAACAAATAATAAAAAAGGAAAAAAAAAGCTTTGATCACTCCAGTTTGTAATAGTTCACAGTTGGTTATGGTTCATAGATCCATGTTTTTAATGGGAGAGTATGCTAAAATATATATATACGGTAATCTGGCACTCTACCTTTAAATCAGCTTCTGTAATGACCTCGGTGCTTCACAGCGTAAATAGATATGGAAAATGATGAAGAGAGCACTCCAGAGGAGTGCCCTATATATACAATTGTCTCACTTATAGTTGTATCTTGACAAAGACCTTCTGGGTCGAAACGTTGATCCCCTTTACTATATATAAAGTTTGATTGAAAATATCCTCTGGAGTGCTCTCTTCATAATTTTCCATATATATATATATATATTTATATTGATTTGATTTACTATTTTTGAGAATAGAGCAGTTTGTCACCTATATAAATGCTGCTTATTTATTCAGTGTTTGTGTTGCCTCTGATGTCACTCACCGAAGACATCACCCATTGACAGTGGGTAGGAGCTTTAATTATAACAACCAGAGGAAACCTGGTGTCCCTCTGAGGCACTAACCATGGGCAGTGGGGGGGGGGGGACCCTAATATTAATTTATCAATGGGCGACCTAATGTCCCTCCCAGTCCCCATTCATTGCCAATTGGTGGGGGCTTACAATTAAATATAGAAGGGGATTGACAAACCCTAGCCACTGTCATGGGAGTTTTATCCTAACATGCATGAAAGTGGAAACCCACAAAAGGTGGATCCAAAAGATGTATTACGGAGTCTTAGAATGGCCGGACTTAACGTATTCATACAGCAAGAAACAAGGTCAGGATAATATTAGGGCAGGAATACAGAAATACACAGAGTATATACAAATCTGGGACAGGATACCCGAAAATCACGAATCAAATACAAAGCCAAGTCAGGATACCAGAAATCCCAAGTCAAATACGACAATAACAGGAATGCAACAAGAGAAACTTATATATAGCACTAACGTGTATCAGGACAGAAACCACGGTAGCGCAATGAGTAAGTGCTAGAGCAAGCCTTAAATAGGTTCAATTGGTCCACATCATCTCTGCGACCCAAACAGTGTGGGGACGCCTAGATGACGTGGTCCCTTTAAGGACGTGACGTCATTGAATTTGTGATTTCTGTGGGAAAAGCAAGTCTTATGGCTTGACTGTTGAGCAGATTTTTTTTAATATTGTAATATATATATCTTGAAAAAGACCCGACAGGGTCGAAACGTTGATTGCTTCATTTGTACTTTTCACATGGAATAATTAAAAAAGACACTTTTTGTCACCTTTATTAAGTCCTGTGAGTGCATCCTAATTCTTTATTTTCTACATATTTTTGACGCATAGGATATTGCACCCAGGCCAGTAATCTGTATTTATCATCGTAAGGAGAGTGCCAAGCATTTATCTTTTTGATATATATATATTACACAAGATCCAGTGCACTCACTTATCCACTAAACAGCAACTTCAATGTTGACAGTTTTTTTTTTTTTTTTTTTAAACCCTCCTGCACAAGGTAGGAAACAGGAGGGTGACTTAAACATTTTGCATGTGTGTCTGTATGTATGTGTCTCTACATATGTGTGTTTGTAGGTTTGTTTCTCTATATATGTGTGTACGTGTGTGTCTGTATGTACGTGTGTGTGTGTGTGTGTGTGTCTGTATATGTGTGTGTATCTACCTGCATGTGTGTGT
Source organism: Pelobates cultripes (assembly GCA_933207985.1). Taxonomy (NCBI): domain Eukaryota; kingdom Metazoa; phylum Chordata; class Amphibia; order Anura; family Pelobatidae; genus Pelobates; species Pelobates cultripes. The sequence goes on along the minus strand of OW240919.1, from coordinate 133,663,670 downwards.
CTATGTGTGTGTCTATGTGTGTGTCTGCATGTATATCTATTTGTTTGCATGTGGGTGGGGGTGGAAGTATGGGGGAGGGGAGAATTAGACGTATGGGTGGAAGCGGATGTATGGGGGGGAAATAGACATATGGGGGGCTCCAGGGCAGTTTTTGAACTGGGGTCCTGTAGTTTGTAGTTATGCCTCTGGTGGCAGGCCTATGTACTGTATGATCATATAATGTAACTAAACTCCCATTATTTTTGCCTAGATTACGTGTTTTAAAAAAAATCTAATAACATCTGCCAACATTGAAGTTGCTGTTTTGTGGATAAGTGAGTGCGCTGGATCTTGTGTATTGTATAAATTGGCCCCCAGCAGCACCCCATGTATGCATGTTCAGGTAAGTGCAGCCCCCTGGTTTCATATATATACAGGTTCAAGTGTGGAGTCACCATCAGCCACCTACTCTACATGGATGACACCAAGCTGTGCGCCAAGAATGAGTGGGACATTGACTCACTGATCCACCTAACTAGGATATACAGCTAGTTAGGAATGTCATTCTGACTAGAAACGTGCGGGCAGATGATAGCAAAAAAGAGGGAAGATGATCAGGACAGAAGGACTTGAAGTTTCAGAAGGCCAAATAGAAGATGTAGAGAACAGCTACAAGTACCACATATGCATGACAACCACAAGGAAGAGGCAAGAAGGATAGTAACATCCAAGTACCTCCAAAGAGTCAGACAGGTCCTGAAGTCCCAGCTCAATGGCAAGAACAAGATCCAAGACATCAACACATATGCCAAGAGAAGAATTGGTCACCACGGATGTCAAGAACAGGGAACTACTCTCTATGAATGGAGGATTCCACCCAAAATCCTCTGAGACAGTCCAGCACCTAGTAGCTGGATGCACGATGTTAGCAGGAACAACATACATGGAGAGACAGAACCAAGTTGCTAGGATTGTGTACCGAAACATCTGCAAAGAATATGGATTGGACCTACCGAAGTCCAGATGGGAGATACCACAAAGGGTAGTGGAGAATGACAGGGCTAAGATCCTTTGGGACTTCAAGATCCAGACAGACAAGCAAGTGCTGGCCAACCAACCCCTACATCGTGGTGGTAGACAAGGAACAAAAGGCAGTCATGGTGGTTGTGGCAATACCCAGTGACTATAACTTTAGGAAGAAGGAACATGAGAAGGTGGAGAAATACCAAGCACTGAAAGAAGAACTAGAAAGGATGTGGAAAGTGAAGGCAATAGTAGTCCCAGTTGTGATAGGAGCACTCGGACTGTGGCTCCCAAGTTGGGGAGTGGCTTCAACAGATTACAGGTAGGACATCTGAGATCGTTGTCAAGAAGAGTGCAGTTCTAGGAACAGCTGAGATACTGTGCAGAACCCTCAAACTCCCAGGCCACTGGCAGAGGACCTTAGAATGAGGAATAAACATACCACCCAGGAGGGGTGAGAAAATCAATATATATATATATATATATATATATATATATATATATATATATATATATATATATATTAACCATTAGATGTCTTCTTTTTTCTTAAAACTTTGTTTCTTTGGCCTCAAAAAAGGACAAATAAAATACCATTAAGACCTACCACATTCTTATAAAAAACATTTAAAAAAAAAAAAGACCAGATCATAAAAATAAGATATTTAAAAAAAAAAAAAATACGCTGAATAAAATCCATTTTGTTCATAAAGAGCACAGACTGAACTTGCAGCCAACCTTTTTATCCATTCAAAATGTGATAACCATTTTGGCTAAATCCGGTCTGTGCTTGTAAACGTAGCATCTAATATCCAATCAATTGGGTGTTGCATAAATGTAAGCTCACCAATTAACCAGTAATTAATCCCTACACTACTGAACTGCCAGCATATTGCTGCAGTCTCTAACCCTTTCACATTTGGCCTAGCGGCACAATTAGACCACATACAGAATATACAAAATATTCTACTGCTAATGGGAAACACAACCACAATGTTATTGAGTTCATTGGTTTGTATGGCTTGCATATCCCTTTAATATACAAAAGAAGTACTTATGTTAATTTTAGCACACCACCATTTTCTATTCCAGGGTTTTCTAAACTCTGGCTCTCCAGGTGTTGCTGAACTACAACTCCCATGATGCCCTGGCTATCTATGTTCATTCAAAAAATCAAGGGAGTTGTAGTTCAGCAACATCTGAAAGGGCCAGATTTTGGAGAATCATGCTCTATTCTATTTTTCTGTGCAGTTTGGCTGAACTGATGAGATGCCCTGATTTGAAATCTAATCTGAGTGTTTTGTAAAAGCTGCCCTGTCTGTAACAAATATCTTATAGCTTCTGAAGCCTCCTACATTGCTAACTATATCTCATAGCAACTGATAAAAGTACTTGTATATTTTCTGCAAAGCTGTATGTATGTGGTTCTGTACAAAATAAATTTCAGGTCAGTTTAAAACAAATGTAGATTGATTTGTTGAAAAACAATATTTCGCTATTTTTTGTTTGATAAGCAACATTTATTAAAGGTGTTTCTCAGAAGCACTTCTGATTATCTTTATAATGTATACTGTCCCTTTTGAAAGAATTTATCAATTCCACACAGATGGCTGTGATTGGCAACAGGCACTTCCAGATGTAATTCCTTGGACTTTTCCCAATAGCAGCCCTCAGAATCCATCTCTGCTCCATTCTTCGTATCTCTGTTGACTGATTCTCTGCTACTGGCTACAGCGATACCTACGGGTAATACACAGCAAATCTGGCAGGCGTCTTTATATCATGGTCATTTTTTTTCCTTGGGCTAGACATTTGACTGGGCAAGAAGCCATGAAACATAAACGCTTCACTTTCAAGGCTATAAGTTTCAACTCACAAAGTGGCATAGCAAATATATGTTTAAACAAGTATCACTCTAGCCTGACTGTTAATAAAATGAATGTGTATTTTAAACTCTCTGCATAACCGTAACTCTGTTGTATGGCAAACTATTTTAGCACACAAAGCATTAGATGTTTAGAAGTAAAGGTGATCTGCAACCAATTTTAGAGAGTCAATGTGAAAAAAATAAACATTGAAAGGCTGTATAGAAAGCACCCCAAATCTACTGGTAGATTTAAACGAATACACTATTTACTAGAAATACCCCCCCAAAAAACATACCTTAATTTATTCATGTATTTTTCATTGAAAGTGTAGCTAAAAAATCTAGTGAACCAAAGACACCTCTAATTCTGAGCCCTGATT
>OW240919.1:133620807-133660321 GCA_933207985.1 Pelobates cultripes | reverse complement strand
GTGTGCATGTGCGGCTTCCTGTGGACCTTAAGGACAAAGGAACTGTGAATGTGTGCACACGCAACCTTCGGTGAGTTCACATAATAGTTGTTAAATTATTTATATAGTGTCAATCTACAGCACAGTGCTGTACAATAGGAAATAAGACATACATTTAATTTTAACAAAACGTGTATGACATATGGAAAGAGTAAGTGAAAAGGTCCCTACTTAAACAAGCTCACAATCAAATGCTCAGAGGAACACATTGGATTGGGGGAGAAGGCAGGCATCCTCCAGCAGAGCACACCTGTCACTTCTGTTAGCTCAGTGGAGCTAACTGAAGAGGAAGATAACCTCCCCGGCTATTTGATTGACATCCACAAGGCATTTCTTAATTTTGTGTCTTATGCATTAGACTTGCCTCGCAATTTCTCTATTTTTAATGTGTTTCATGCGTCCATTTTGAAGCCAGTGCTGGCCAACCAGTGTACATCGATGACCTTTCCCCCTGCTCCTGTTCTGGTGGGTAGAGTGGAGGAATACAAGATCCAGGAATATGTGGATTCACTGTTATACCTCCAGTACTTGGAGCCCTGAAGAACATTCTTGGGTTCCAGCTTCTGATATCTGGTCCTTCTTCGTAGGTTTCATGCCAGGTTTTCATCACATCCTGGTCCTGTCTGCCCATGGGGGCTGTCTTGGGGAGGGGGGGTTATGTCACAATACTTTTTGTTGTTTTTTTGCAGGGTCGTGCAATCACAAAAGTGATGATTTTTCTGAGTTCCTGTCAGGATTACTGTTGATTCAGCACGCAGAAATAGTAACACACCTAGGACTAAGTTAACATATAACCCGACCTTAGAATGGTCGGACTTAACGGATCCAAGAATAGTCAAAGTAATTGCTGAGGTCAGGGATACAGAATGAGACACAAAGATGAGGGAAAGCCAAAAGTAAAGGATACCAGAAATCAGGGAAGTCAAACGAAGCCAAAGTCAAATACCAGAAATACTATGATCCGGAACACTCTCTTGGATAACCAGCTAATGGAAACCACAACATGGCACAGATCAAAAGGTAATCTGGGTTTAAATAATACTCCTAAAGGTGTAATTGGCTGTATGCGGCCTCCGACCCCAAAATGTGCCTGCACATCTATGACGTGACTTCGCACGCATGTGAGCGCCATCTTTGATATGGACAAAGGCTTTTTCCCTATTAAAAACAGAACCACAGTGGCCGGCATCTGTAGTAACGCTGCACATGCTGGGGACCGGGATGGAGGGAGGTCGGGCTTTGATCTGCCATGGGTAAGATAAGTATTTGTTATCTGTCGGCATGACCGCTGTGTTTCTGTGCGACCACGCCGACAGAAACCCGTGGCACCGTTACAGTTCCGAGGCACACAAGATTTTCCCCACTCGTTTATATCTTCCTGGTGCTTTATTCTGAAATAATTTATTATATGGAACCCTTCCATTGGTCTCTTTTTATATTGTCAGTCAATGTGGTGCTTTTTCATGATGTATACACACTTGTGACAGCCGCTGTAACCAATCTAGTATAGGATATATATACTTCCTGGTTGTCCTTGTTTCCTTTCCCTGTCAGGGTTCTTTTTCATCAAGAGTGCATTTATATTGTATGTTGGATTTACTCTTTTCTGACTTCAGTTGCTTGACCATTCTTGTGCTCAGTTATCCTGACATTCTGTGTATCTCTTTTATCCTAGACCTTGGTCTCTCTCTCATTTATTGTCTGTCTACTTGCAGACATTTTATTTATCAGTATTAGTCACTAGGTCAGACATTCTGGCTGCTATGAGTTCCTTTACCGTTTTCTTTTAGTTTGTGTAATAGGGTATCTCTAACAAAACCATGCAGATTTCTGTTGTTGTTCCCAATTAATTCCTATAAATTATTTCCTTAAAAACCCTTTAAATACTTTCCCACTAACAGAAGCTAAGCTTACTGGTCTATAATTTGTGGGCACCAAACACATATAGAAAAAAAAGGGAATTGGGGGCATTTCTCTGCAATGGTGCTGCTGTAGAGACCAACATTTATACAAAATACAGATTAAGGAACAGCCCATACACAAAAACACAGTTTAACATTTTACCCCCTTTGGAGGTAACCACAGGAAGCTATATTTGGTATAGAGCAGATATGATATGCATTGTGAGAATATACATTAATGCACTTTCACTTTCATTTTTTAGTTTTGACACTGTATTTTTTTAAATTGTGTATTTTGGCACATTCATTTTGCATTATAAAAATTCACAATGCTCTCACAACAGATTACTTAAATACACTTTATTAATTTAGCACTGGCACTATTTAATTTTTCTGCAAGTTGGAATTAATGCATGGCCCACCATAGTGGTATGGTCGGATGATATGGCCATATGGTTCAGCACCTAATGGGAATAGGAAGTGCAATATTAGACTGAGGAACATAAGAGTCAACAAAATAACGAAGAGACTAACTCATTAATGACATTTTCCAATCATAATTTTGTCCACTTACGTTCTCTCTCTTGTTGAATGGCCAGTATTTTCATGACCACAACCTTCATGGTTACTTGAACTGTGGCTTGGCAGTTCTTGTTCCTGAGTTTCATGGGGCATTTCCTCCAAATCATCCCCTATTACATCATGAGCCTCTGTACCAGGTGTATTGCAGACTTCAGAAATGTCATCATGCCAAACTTCATGCCAGATATCAGTGTCTGGTTGCATGAGTGGCCCTACCCACTTTGATAGGTTGTCTGTTATGCGTGGTCGAAGTTGATTTGTATGTCTCCGTGTGTAACATCCGTCAGAGGTTAAAACTTTATAGTGCGCCGGCCCCAGAACTTCCTTTATCACTTCTTCTTTCCAACGGTTCTCCTGATGATATACACGCATCCAAACAGAATCCCCTGTCTGGTAACAATGGCCTGCTTTTCAGACTTGCATCTTCGATTGTTGCTGGATGACCCTTTTGTTGAATCTCTGGTTTTAGCAGATCCAACTTTGTCCTGAGTTCACGGCCTAACATAAGGCATGCTGGAGGTTGTCCAGTGGTTGGATGAGGTCTATTTAGATACTGTAAAAGGAACTCAGACAAATGATGTTCAGGTCTCTTTCCTTCTGCTTTCAGACTTCTCAGAAAACTCTTTAACGTTTGAACAAAACGTTCTGCTTGACCATTAGTAGCAGGATAATACGGTGCTGTATGATGATGCTGAATACCGTTTTCCTTGAGAAAAGCCTGAAATTGTCCAGAAACAAACTGCGGTCTATTATCTGAAACAAGCACTTTGGGCAAGCCAAATGTTGCAAATAGTTTCTGTAATGCTTTAACAGTAGCTTCTGCAGTGGTCTGCGACATGAATAGAACTTCTGTTCATTTAGAATGTGCATCTACCACAATCAGATACATTTTATTTTCCACTGGTCCAGCAAAGTCTATGTGAATTCTCTGCCATGGTGATAGAGGCCAGGTCCAAGGTTGTACAGCACCATGTGGCAAGTCATGCTGTGCTTGTGCACAACCAGTGCAACCTGAAACATAACGGGCAATATCCTCATCAATGGTTGTCCACCATACATGACCTCTTGCCTTCTGCTTCATGCGAACCATGCCAGGATGACCTGCATGTAAAATTTCAAGAATCTGTTGTTGTAACACAAAAGGAATAACCACCCTTTCTCCCCAGACTAAGCAGCCATCTTGAATTGATAACTCCTGAGCTCTTGTTTGGAATGACTTGAGATGTATTGGAGTCTTTAGTGGCCAACCCTTGTGTACGAAATAAGTATTTCCCTCAGCAAAGAGTCCTTGGTTGTCTCTTGTGCAATTTCTCTGGTTGTTATCACCTAACTAAAATATATTGTAGATCTTTCTGTGGTAGTTAATTGTGAATCCATTTTCAATGGAAGTCTAGAGAATGCATCCACATTAGAATGCAGAGCGCTTTGACGATATTGTATCTGATACTGATAAGCCCCCAGAGTTAAGGCATCTGAAGTCTTGCTGCTGTCGTGATTGAAATACCTTTCTGTGGGTTAAAAATTGTCAATAAAGGTTTATGGTCCGTAAGCAGTGTGAAGGGTCGACCATATATATATAAAGATGGAATTTCTTTACTGTCCATACTATTGCCAGAGCCTCTTTATCTATTTGAGAATAATTTATTTCTGCAGCTGTGAGCGATCTAGAGGCAAAAGCCACTGGCCTCTCTGTCCCATCAGCCATGAAATGAGACAGGACTGCTCCCAGTCTGTAAGGTGATGCATCACAAGCAATGGAAACAGGCTTTTCCAAGTCGTAGTGTACTAAAAGACGTGAACTACTTACTAGTTCTTTTGACTTATGGAAAGCTGAAGCACATTCTACTGTCCAGCGCCATTGTCGTTTACTCTCTAGAAGACGATGTAAAGGGTACAGGACATGAGCTAAACCTGGCAAAAAATGGTTGTAATAATTTAACAGACCAAGATAGGACCTTTGTTGTGTCACATTTTGTGGAGTTGGAGCATCCTGTAATTCCTTGACCTTCTCATCTGTTGTATGCAGCCCATGTTTGTCAATTACATGAGCACAAAATTCAAGACGATCCTGCATGAATTGGTACTTATCCAAATTCACTTTCAATCCATATTCCAAAAGTCTTTGCAAAACTGCCTCTACATTCTGTTTATGTTCCTCCTCTGATTTACCCGTCACCAGCATGTCATCTAACAGGCACTGTGTCCCAGCTCTGATGTCATCTCAGGGGGCCCGGTCGCGCTGTTAAAGCGCCACAGCACTGACCGGGCCCACTGGAAATTCATTGCCATTGGGTGGCCCTAACAGCATGTGCCACCCAATGGACACCTTCAATGCGGCCCCGGCGGTTGAAGCCAGAAGGCACCACGGTCGCAGGTGTCCGCATGGCGGCTGGGCCCCCTGGAGTGACGGTCCGGTTTCTGCTGCAACCCCTGCGACTGTGGCAGTTCCGCCACTGGGTTAAGGATAAACACATGGTCAGTAACAAGCGATGGTCAATACCAGAAAATACTCCGTGAATAAAGAAAAGCATTAAAGGGTACTGGGAACAGAAACCACAATAGGGCACTGCAAATAGGGCCAGGAAAGTTTAAATAACTTTATTTTACATTTAATCGGTCCACATCATGCCTGTGACCCCAAAACGTGCGTGAATGGGGGCGTCGGAATGACTGGGATGAATTGGAGCCGAAAGTGAAATTTGGCTCCTATTTCCCCTTAGAGAAAATGCTCACGACATGAGTAGCGTTCCTTATTATACTATTCGGGCTGCAAGACCGATCATAATAATCAGACATCGAGGCCCACTTCATGGCATGAGTGTTCGAACTGCAGCGGCTTGCTTGGATCCAGGAATGTTCAAGCCACATGTGGCTCGAGTAGAGGACCCCGGCCAGCATGTGGTCTGGGTAAGTAATTGTGACGAGCAGCCCTTGGCTGTTGGAGGAGCCTGATTGCCAGCCTCCTTCCTCATGACTATGGCCCCGGGAAGATTTTGTCCTTTAAAAACATTATTTGGCCATATCGGATTTTATTTCACTACTTCTGGCCCTTTAAGAACTGTAGGTAAGGATTGGTACTTTTTATGCAGCCGAAGTAGTCGAAGTGACCGCCATTCTACAAACGAACATGTGGCGGCAGCCATTTTAATTTAGTTGAACGCGGTCATTGGTGTGTGCCCCAGAATCCATGGAACTAAAATCGGCTACACATTTGCATGAACACTGCTGACCCTGACCTTCTCCTCAACTTTGACGCTTCGGCTAAAGTCGAAGTGCGTTTGACAATTCGAACGCCATGTTACACTGTGCTATTTACATGAACGGGGACCGTTCGTGCATTCGAATGTGACTTAGTAGTTTTTTCTATGTGAACTGACTTTAACATTGGAAATAGACCGGCTGCACAGCCAAACTCTGTGGAACTGTTTTGGGCAGGAAATCCTGTGATGCGGTCGGTCAAAAGACGCTTCCCCAAAACTTTAACCTCATGGCAAATGTACTTTGTTTGTGTCACGGTAGTTTACCCCTACACGCAAGATTAAGTCCAACAATCGACAGATAGAGCAGATACGACTTACCGGACCTTAGAATGGCCGGACTCGCCGTATAGCAGAGAATAGACAGAGGTCAAGCCGAGGTTAAGGGAACAAAGAGACTGCGAGAACAAAAACTAGCCAAGGTCTGGTACACAGTAGTCAGTAAGCCGGCAAACAAGACAAAACAGGGATAGAGAGATAAACGGAGTCAGATACAAAGCCAAGGTCAAGCACGAAAATCACAACTGAACACAACAAGTGCTAAAGGGAACTGAAACAGAAACCACGATAGGGCAGGGAGTTAAGGTAGAGGTAAGTATAAATACCCTAAACTTTACTTTGATTGGCCCCTGTCATACCCACGCCCCCAAAATGTGAGTGTCTGGTGAATGTGAGATGACAGAGGCCAATGGGAGCACATTGCATTTTTTGGCTCCCACTGCCCCTTTAAGAGCGTGCCCGAGACGCGCGGCACGCTCTTAGAGCTAGGCGGGACACGTGACCGCATCTCGCGGTTCGTGCCCGCCTTCATTCGAGAGCCGCGCGCGGTGGGAAGAGAGGATCTCGCCCGGCCCCCGGGTAAGGTAAGTACCGCTACAGTTTGAGTGATCTGAACGCTGTTCACCTATATTGGGCGCTCAGATCCGAACTATCTGGGGATAGGTTAAATGTGGGTGTTCTGTGTAATATAATAAGAATTATGTATTTTTATGTACTTTTACGTATTTTTGCTGTTAGTGTAAAATGTAGATATTTTCTGTACCTGAAGATAATTGAGTTTACTGCAGTACCTTAAGCCAATTATCTCCAGGATGAATAGGAGGGATTTCATTGTGTATGTGGGAGTGTTATGTTAATTAGTGTTCCCATTGGTTTGTGTCCCTTTTGTCACAGTTTACCACCAGGCCCAGGGGGTGTGCCTCTGGCCTGAAAACTAGTCTATAAGGAGTAATAAACACTCATTGGTGGCAAATCACCTTGTACTTTCATGAAGTTTCGGCTCATGTTTGGGGGTTTGGAGAACTACTCTGGGGATTGCTATAATCACATACTCCTCTAGGTATAATCACTAAGCTCTGCTAAGAGCTTGTTCCTGTTCCTGCTCTCTGGAATTCGGAGAGGTCGACCTACTGGAAGCTGGACCCTGGTCTTGGGTCCAGAGTGGGTGAAGACGGCGAGACCCCAACCAAGCTGCGGCGGTTCGTGGGAGTCTACAGTGGTTATGGTGTCTGGCAGAGAGCTTGGAGTCCTCGGGAAGCACTCGGAGCATCCATCAATGGAAGGTACCCGGTCGGGGTGCCAGAGGTTCCGTTACAGTAATGTTACAGCTTGATGGCATGGAAAGGAAATATCAAAACCATGCTCAGACTCCTGAAATAGAACCTGTGTTGCGTGAATAGTCTGGGCTAAGCACTAGTCAAGTAGCCAACCTAGTTGATTCCATCATGTTGGCTCTCCTACTACTACTACAAGCGTGCAACACCAACAGACAAATTGCCACCAGCTTAATGACTAATCATGATCAAACAATGACTCAGTCACCAATTAGTATTGGCCTGCCTTTATTTTACTTAGCTGATAATTATTTGTCCATGGTTGTTTTGAGATTCAGTAGGGCAGGAGCAAAAAAACAGGGTTGATCACTTTGTCCCAAGATGCTCACTGCTACTGACAGAGATGATAAAACATTTTTAGGAACATTTATTTATCATCACTGCCTATATAGGACCCCTACAGCCTTTGAGTCAATGTACTTGGCATGCCAACTTTCTCCTTGCAAGCTTCATATTAAAGAATGCTTATATACATATATAATGAACCAACATTACCCCCTGCTTTTTTTAGGGATAAGAAGCACAACTTTTATATACAATACAATGTTTACATACTGGGGACAGACAGTGACAATGGATTGTTGACCTGAAAGAACTTGACACTGACAAAGTTTGGTCTGATCTGTAAGATTTACTCCTAGGATAACAGTGCAATGTCCCTCTGACAAAACACTGAGGCAGGAAGAGAGAAGGGAAAGGTGCATATAACCAAAATTAACCCCTTAAGGACCAAACTTCTGGAATAAAAGGGAATCGTGACATGTCACACATGTCATGTGTCCTTAAAGGGTTAAACACAGCATAACCCTGTAAACAGTAAGTTATTTAAAGCTAATGACCTTGTAAAGACATGCATGTGCGTATAGGCAATTAAAATAACTCAAGTGAATAATATGCCTTGACATTCATAGAAACAGCAAATTATCATAACCATAACACATACATTGTTGGCCAACTATAGCATCAGGAGCCAGGGGCACAGAGACAATTTCAAGTTTACAAGAGAGGCTGCCACAACTCCTCCACATTGCACACTGAGCCAGTAAAAGGTTATGAGGGGTTGGTTATCTGGTCCAGATAACAAGGCAAAAAAGGTACTAGGGAACTCCATGAACAAAACCCTTTTTTTAAATTTAGTTCTTTATTAGGTTTCCTTACTTGGAGATTTTACTATAAACATGCCCAAGTCAAGATGTGGTCTGTTTTTTTTTTTTTTTTTTCAAATAAAATCATTTAGGATTTTAGTCTCCCCGTATATAACTCTGTATATCCTAACCTTTTTGATAACAAATATTTTTTTTCAAAATGTAAAAGTTCTTCACACACACACACACATGCATGCACACACACTCTACCTCTCTCCCCCTCTCTCCCTCCCTCTTGAAATTGGGTGTTGGGAATTTGGGACAGGTGGGGTTTTAAATTAACAAAGTGCCAGGGATGCTACACCCCAAAAGGGGGGTATGACAGCCAAGTCAACCAACTAATGCTTCCACCCACAAAACACATCGTAAGCCTCTGCATGGAAAGCCACATGCAGGAAAAGTACATTTAATGATACACTTGTCCTGTGTAGAGATGTCGCGAACCGTTCGCGGCGATCTCTGGTCAGCTGACACATCCCGGCCAATCTCCGGCAGACCCTCCCTCCCAGACCCTCCTACTTCCTGGACAGCATCCATGTTGAAGGCAGCTTCAACATGGATGCTGTCCAGGAGGTGGGAGGGTCTGGGAGGGAGGGTCTGCCGGAGATTGGCCGGGATGTGTCAGCTGACTGGAGTTCGCCGTGAACGGTTCGTGGCGAACCGCGGCAAACCGTTCGCGAGAAGTTTGCGGACGGTTCGCAACATCTCTAGTCCTGTGCTGTTTGGACCTTTTCACAAGAAGAAAAGGAAAACTGGGAAGGTGGGACATGAAACTGAAATTAGGGCAGTCGGAAGATCGAGGACTGTTGGCACATATGCACAACAGTCTTTCAAGGTTTGAGTAGAAAGGGTGAGAATCATACTATTAAGTTATTCTATTAAAGTATTTTTATATATGGCATCATTTTGCTTTAAAGTAGGCCAAATTATTATTATAAATTCACTAATTCCTTCTTTTGTATTCACAAAATAAACACAAAATCATAACAGGCTAAAATGCTAGTGATCTTATTATATTTCACAGTTTTATTAAAAACAAATCTCAAAGTAATTGACTAATTAAGTCAATTAACTTTGAAGCATATTTGAAATAGCTAATTAGACAGTGATAGTCTTTAGGGATATGATAACCTCTTTTGTTTTTTGCCCTGATGTCTGAATTGCAGCTTTGAGACCTGCTAAGTAAAAAAAAATTTAGGCCCATTTGGCACGTGTTCAAATATGAAGGGCTATCATAGATTTTAAATTAGTATGTCTCATTTCCCCACAGAGGTGATTTTATTACAATGAAAATCTATACAGATCAAACATTTAAACTGTTAAAAGATTGAAATTGCAGCAAATGTGAGCATGGACACCCTTGGATTTTCTCAGCATGTCAAAACCTATCCATGTTGCAGTGAAATATAACAAAAATAAGCTCCTATTGGGCAATTGCAAAATAATACATGGTGTTATAAATTATTTGCAAACTAGACACATTCATTCAATTTGCATGATTATTTGAAAATGAATAGAACAAAAGTATATTGCATTTCTCGCTACGGTGCATATTTAATCTCAAAAGCGGCAGATTGTACCACAATTAGTTGAAAACACCCATTGATATTTTATATCTTCTGCATCATTTGGCAATTTCAAACGGCATGTGTTAGGGGTGTAACCAATATTAGATAAAGGCGTTCTAACAGCTTAACTGGTTTTGATTTGAAAGGGTCTTATTCATTTATTCAGTTCCGATAGTTTGTTTTTTTCTGCTTGTTATTATGTAGTTTAATAGAAGAATGTGTGTACATTTGGAGTTTAAATAGACTTTTGTTTTAACAATAATTTCTGTAAAAAAAAGAATACATTAATATGTTATTTCAGCCAGAAGAAAAGGTAAAATGAACATGTTCCTGTCAAGACAGTAAAAACACCATGAAATACACAATGTATAAGTTAAAGTAATATAACAGGCATAGCCAGCAATGTACGATCGTAAAAGTAGCATATAATGTATCTCTGTCTCTTTAATAAAATCATATGTTGCCTGGTACAACAGGCACACTATGGCCACCAAACAAACAACCCAATTGTGGTTTTATAGGTTTCTGTGCTGTACAGGGAGTGCAGAATTATTAGGCAAATGAGTATTTTGACCACATCATCCTCTTTATGCATGTTGTCTTACTCCAAGCTGTATAGGCTCGAAAGCCTACTACCAATTAAGCATATTAGGTGATGTGCATCTCTGTAATGAGAAGGGGTGTGGTCTAATGACATCAATACCCTATATCAGGTGTGCATAATTATTAGGCAACTTCCTTTCCTTTGGCAAAATGGGTCAAAAGAAGGACTTGACAGGCTCAGAAAAGTCAAAAATAGTGAGATATCTTGCAGAGGGATGCAGCACTCTTAAAATTGCAAAGCTTCTGAAGCGTGATCATCGAACAATCAAGCGTTTCATTCAAAATAGTCAACAGGGTCGCAAGAAGCGTGTGGAAAAACCAAGGCGCAAAATAACTGCCCATGAACTGAGAAAAGTCAAGCGTGCAGCTGCCACGATGCCACTTGCCACCAGTTTGGCCATATTTCAGAGCTGCAACATCACTGGAGTGCCCAAAAGCACAAGGTGTGCAATACTCAGAGACATGGCCAAGGTAAGAAAGGCTGAAAGACGACCACCACTGAACAAGACACACAAGCTGAAACGTCAAGACTGGGCCAAGAAATATCTCAAGACTGATTTTTCTAAGGTTTTATGGACTGATGAAATGAGAGTGAGTCTTGATGGGCCAGATGGATGGGCCCGTGGCTGGATTGGTAAAGGGCAGAGAGCTCCAGTCCGACTCAGACGCCAGCAAGGTGGAGGTGGAGTACTGGTTTGGGCTGGTATCATCAAAGATGAGCTTGTGGGGCCTTTTCGGGTTGAGGATGGAGTCAAGCTCAACTCCCAGTCCTACTGCCAGTTCCTGGAAGACACCTTCTTCAAGCAGTGGTACAGGAAGAAGTCTGCATCCTTCAAGAAAAACATGATTTTCATGCAGGACAATGCTCCATCACACGCGTCCAAGTACTCCACAGCATGGCTGGCAAGAAAGGGTATAAAAGAAGAAAATCTAATGACATGGCCTCCTTGTTCACCTGATCTGAACCCCATTGAGAACCTGTGGTCCATCATCAAATGTGAGATTTACAAGGAGGAAAACAGTACACCTCTCTGAACAGTGTCTGGGAGGCTGTGGTTGCTGCTGCACGCAATGTTGATGGTGAACAGATCAAAACACTGACAGAATCCATGGATGGCAGGCTTTTGAGTGTCCTTGCAAAGAAAGGTGGCTATATTGGTCACTGATTTGTTTTTGTTTTGTTTTTGAATGTCAGAAATGTATATTTGTGAATGTTGAGATGTTATATTGGTTTCACTGGTAATAATAAATAATTGAAATGGGTATATATTTGTTTTTTGTTAAGTTGCCTAATAATTATGCACAGTAATAGTCACCTGCACACACAGATATCCCCCTAACATAGCTAAAACTAAAAACAAACTAAAAACTACTTCCAAAAATATTCAGCTTTGATATTAATGAGTTTTTTGGGTTCATTGAGAACATGGTTGTTGTTCAATAATAAAATTAATCCTCAAAAATACAACTTGCCTAATAATTCTGCACTCCCTGTATATTCATGAATCTATCCAGTTTTGTTAAAAAAAGGGGGGAAAAGTGTGTTTCTTTTTTGCAGTATAACGCCATCAGCTTAGCTGGCTATTGGCTAAAAAAAGCAAGTATGACTTAATGCACATTGACATCAAAGTGACAGTGGTTAGCAGTTGCATGTTGCCCACTTTTATTTTAGACATGCATTGCACATCAGTTATAAACTTATGAGAAGCATAGCAGTGAGGGGGTATTTGGCCTTTGAATAAGTGAATATGTACACAAAAAAACAGAATGAGTCCAATGGTGGACTGTCTGTACTGGGAAAAAAGTGGAGAGGAACTTATATATAACAAACCCGTTCTAGGAGATAGAGTTTGGAGGGGCAATCCCTGCCTGGGACAAACAGGTATCTTCTTATACTTGACATGAATCCTCAGCAAAACATATGAGAACTTAGAAGATCATTAAACATGTGGAAAATCTCAGAAGCTTGAACTTCAGTTAGTCTTAACTCTGCACATGACTAATCAAAGTGGTATGATGTGGACCCCTTGGTCACTGTATCTAGAGGGGTTCCAGCTACACCATGAAGAGACTCAACAAAGTGAGAAGCAATAACCTGTGGTAACCAGAGTAGAGGAGACTTTCTGGCATTTCGGTTCTGGACTTCTCTTGTGGGTGGAATCAGTCTATATGCAAACAGCATAGGTTCACTGTACTCATACAGGGGCATGATACATTAACAGGGATGTTTTGTCTATTCTCTGTGTTTTCATAATTCTGTATTTGATTTAATTCTAATGTCTCCTTCTGCTCTGGAACATAGTCTAGGCAAGTGTTCTGCTTAGTCTCTTTCTCTTTACTGCAGGTCCTTATACTTGTATTCATGTGATCATGTTTCAAGCGATCTTATCTTTCTCAATAGTTGTATTGTCATCCAAATATGTTTACGGTTTGTTGATCTCTTGGGTTGTTGGATTCCTGCTTTGCTGCTTACTGAATTCCAAAATTCATGTCCATCAGCTATCCTATTCCCAGCTGGCCTCCATTCATTCCTCACCTATGTGCACTTGCAAATGTCTCTGTTTGTTACAGATTTAAATTCAGGTCTCGATTAAGTAAAGAAGTGTCAATGATTAGCAGGTATACACTGTAGTAATTTTTTAGAACCAGAGAATCCCATAAAAAAAAATTACAACATTTTATCTGTCAGAAAACTTTTTAAGCAAGTTGTTAATTTTCAGTAATTATATTTAGAAAAAAAAATGAGAATTTTCCCTCTGTTAATTGAAGAGAATGACAGCATGCCATTTTCTGGAAGGAAAAAATTTTTTGTTTCCACAAAAGACTATAATGATGAATAAGTGGACATCTCCTGTACAAATGGGAAAATGAAAAGGATGCTCATCCATACATTCTAGTCCAAACAGTAACAGTAGAACACATTTAGAGGACACATGCCTTAAATAAAAAGATTTCTGCTTACGTTCCTTATTTATGAATAATACATTGGACTTTTATACTACAAAAACAAAATCATATTTTAAAAATGATTTTCCTTTTAAGTTTTAAAAATGTTCCTGTTATTATAATGATACTCATTATCCGATTTTCATTATATAAAGATACAGCTACATACTGTGTCAATAAAATAAGATCAAATGCCACCGATTACAATGTTAACCTCGATTTCCTGAGTTCATTCTTAAGACCTCGCAATTTATTTTTCATCAGATCAAACTATTATTTATAATAACACCAATCTAATTAACTTACACTTCTGTTATAATTCCAAGTTGAAATTATTTATTAAAATCTAAACAGCTACTTGGATCTAGGCTATAATTAGAATTTATGCAAATATTTCATTGTCATTTTAAATTTGAAGGCGCACTGGCTAGAAATGACTGACGGAGCAGTGGAGTGAACAAACTGACACTTAGTATTACATCAACAAGTATTTTATTTTGTACATCGACAGAATGTAATTAAAACAAATAAATGAAGCTCAAAGATGCTGAGGATCATTTGTTTATATGCTATTGTCTTTTGTTTTATCGAAATTGGGTAATTAGATGTGGCTTCCTATGAAATGGTACATCATTAATTTGCTATATTTATACATGTTTTAATTAAATTATTTTGTGTAAAGAAAAAGACACGTACAGTGTATGTGACAATTAGTTGTATCCATACCAGTAATGGTGAGTGTTTTGCGTCTTTTGTTCAGCTTCCATTTTTGTTTCTTTTGCTTTCCAGCTCTCACAATTTATTTAATTCTTCCCTGTCAGCATACCAGTCACCCCATCAATTTTCACATTTTATTGTTTCTTCTCCTACTGCTACACAATAAATGTCCTTTATTTCTTCATTTATGTCAATGATGATCTGCTACAAGTATAGGAATAAACCTATTGTAACACATTTGTGCAATGTACCATTTTGAGAACTCAGGATAACATCCATGTCAGAAGTAAATCATGAAGTAGGAAGTAGAACTTAATGAAGTAAGACAGGAAGTAAGCATGGTAACATACCTTCCAATTTCCCTATTTATGAGGGACGGTCTCTATGTTGGGCACAAATTCCGTTGTCCCTCTTTTCTGTCCAAATGTCCATCTTTTATAGGAGAAAAGTCATAGTCTATTGTGTCTTAGTGTCTTAGTCTATACTATAGCTGCACAGTGGTAATACTCATGGTAATGTGTCTATAACCCCTTTAGGATGGAGTCTAGTTCTGAACCAAAATTAATTTATGGTTTCTTTTAATATCCTATATATATATATATATATATATATATATATATATAATACACAAGATCCAGCGCACTCACCTATCCACTAAACAGCAACTTCAATGTTGAAAGATTTTATTTGTTTTTTTAAAAACACCTAATCTAGGCAAAAATAATGGGGTTTTAGTTACATTATATGATCATACATTGCATAAGCCTGCCACAACGTCAATGTACCCCATCTTTGGCAGGTCCTACACTAACAGCCTAATGTCTGCTCTTATGAGATTAACCTACTTGGGGAAAGAAATTCCATCTGGGGCTCTCTGCAGTACAAGGCTAAATAGGGCCCTGGGATGAGGCACCCTCTTGTTATATATATATATGTGATTTACTCCAGCGACATGCATAGCTCCTTGCATCTGGTCCCGTATCTGATCTGCCTCCTTGGCTGACATCTTCAGAATTAATGATATCAGCCAATCACAATGCTTTTCCCATCAGAAAGCATTGGATTGGCTGAGATTGTCAATTCTGATGATCTCAGCCAAAGAGGGGCTGAGGGGCTGGGCGCGGGACAGAGACTAATGCCACCCTGGCTAACTAGCATCTCCTCATAGAGAAATGCATTGAATCAATGCATCTCTAGGGGGAACATACAGAGTCAACACCGAAAGACAGTGCTGCACACTCTCCAGCACTGATCCAGGAAGCACCTCTAGTGGCTGTCTGAGGAGGCTATCTCTGAAAAGGCAGTGTTTACGTTTAAAAAAGCCTGCAGGGACAAGATATATTCAATAGAACAACTACAATACGTTGACATTGTTCTGGTGACTATAGTGTCACTTTAAATGTGAAAACAATTTTAAAAATGCATTTTTCCCACATTTTTGCTTCTAATAATTTTTACACATCTAGAGGAACAGAAAAATAAATAAATTCACATAGCAGTCCAGTCCTGTCATATAAGATTGTTAAATACCTGATACGTATAGGATCTAAATTATAGTTTTGGTAGTAAATGTTGACCCTATACTAACTCCCCCAAACATTATACTAAACCCTCATTAACCCTTTTACTTACATTAACTCTAACTGTATACCTGCCCTTACCTTACCCTTCATCTAAACCTTACATTATCTCTTACCCTAAAACAGTATTAAACCTTACCTAGCATTAACCATTCACTTACCGTAACACTCACCCTACAAATACTCTAACCCTATCATAACCCTAGCCCTAATTCTACTCCCAACCCTAACCCTGAAAAACCTTTATGTTAATATTAGTACTGATAAAATAGTTAAACTAGTAATTACACCCCTAATATGAAAGTGTCCCTCTTTTTTCTCTTGAACTGTTGAACGCTATGTGGTAACAGTGTTTCACATAATAGCTTTACTGTCAGTTTTCAAAACTGACATGTAAGACTTTTTCGTTTATTACTGGCCCTTTAAGTGAACTTCATGATTTTCTCCGCTAGTGGTCTCCCTAGCCACTAATCTATTCACTCACCTTAATAACCTCACATGGATTACCTAATTAGGAGGCTTGATAAGTCTACTCCAGGCACACAACAGGGCCTTGATATTGAAGTCTATGCTCTGATAAAGAATCTCTGTTCCTGGTAATATCCTGTATTTTATCTACATTATTTCATTCTGTAGATAACTTACCTGCAGTGCCTCATCCTGTACTCATCTGCATTTCCTCATACTGAAAGGCACTAACCTGCATTACTTCATCCTGAACTTGCCTGAATTACATCTTACCGAAAGACTTTCCTTATCAGCTTCCAAAAATCCTCATTTGTGGCGTATTGCCTTCATTGAAGAATCTTAACTGCTTCAATTGCTACATCACTGCGTGATCTCGTAAGCAACCTGCATTATATTATTTTGGAATATACCTACCTGTTTCAACCTCTGCAACTCTGCATGACCCTGTATTGTCTTATCCTAAAAGGTATTTCCCTATAACTAGCTGCATTGCAAAGTATCCTGGAAATCCTTAACTACTTGGTATAACTTCAAGCTTGCTTGTATACAAAATACTTTATTCATTTACTTTCTAAAGATCTTGTTTGTGGCATATCTCCTAAACCCTGTTTTTTCTCACAAAGTATCCTGTTTGTGGCAGACTGCCCTTTATTCTTTATTTTCAGTAAATTTGTTTTAACCAACAACCCCTGCAATCGTCTCCTCTCTGATCTGCTCAGGATCATGACATTTACAATAATATTCATTAAAATAAGTGTTCTTCTTTAGTCATAAGAAAAGTTGGAAGGGGTGATTTTCCACATAAGCCTTTTTGCATTACCTACTATATATTAATCAACAAGCTCCCTTTACACAGTCCTTTTAATACTTTGCAATATTTCTATAAAATGGTAGATTCCCTAAGGGGACATGTCATACTGATGGACAGCCACTCTGACTAGACCCACACACCCGATAATTAGAGAGCTGTCAAACTTTGTTGTATGAATATTAAAGAACAAAAATGTTCTGTCTTTCTGCTTATTAAGTAACTGAGCATCTTTGCTCACATCTGAGTTTGCTCTCTGGTGGAAGTTGTCCCATTCCTATAGCAATTGCAATTCATGTTGATATTGCAGTTCACTGGAAATGTTGTCTAATCTGGCAGGTGGGCTCTATGGACAGGAGGGACAGCCAAACTCCAGGCCCATGGAAGCCTGACCTGTGAGCCCTACTGCGCGTATCCACCATGGGGTCCCCTTTCTAGTCATTAGGGCACTTCTCTTACTGGGTACCTTGACTTATAGAGATTAACCAAAGATGGCCCCTGTATCGACTTCACCGCAGTGTTAGTGGAAAGCAGCATCCACTATAGCATTTTTATTATTACTGAAAGCAATTTGTGTAATGCATCTATGAACAGGAGGCTAAACTTACTTCAGCGGCTGTCAAATAGGAGTAGCCCACCCAGAAAGATCGGGGTGGGCGCCCCCTGCAGGTCGGCGTCCCAGGCAAATGCCTTATTCGCCTTATGGTAGCGCTGGCCCTGAGACCAACACAAACTAAAAGTACTTGTATCATTCTCATGCAAACAATATGTAATCCTGGGTGCAAATATATAATTTACTCTAAAGCTTCACTTCAAGTTACTTACTATGCCCACCCAATCTAATACACAGACTCCAGCGACCCCATGCCCCACTCTACTACACTGCCCCCTCCATTCAATCTAATACACTGCCCTCTAATTTAATACACTGCCCCCCTCCCACTACTCTAATACACTGTCCCATCATTCTAATACACTGTCCCACCTCCCTCCCCCCAATTTAATACACTGCTCCCTCCCACCACTCTAATACACTACTCCACCTCGTTCCCCCAATATAATACACTGCCCCCTCACTCTAATACAATGCCCCACCTCCATCCAGCCAATTTAATGCACTGCCCTCTCTCCCACCACTCTAATGCACTGCCCCCGCCATTTAATACACTACATTACAGGAAGGTTCCCCAATCCCCACTTCCCCTACATAAGCCATCTTCCATTCCAGCCCTGCAGGCCACAGCATGGAGAGCCTCTAGCATGGAGAGCAGGAGGGAAGGGGGAGTGGCTGGCCAGCCTGCATGCAGCCAGACACTCTGCACACCCTAGCGACACAGCGCAGCCACTGTATATGACTCCATACACTGTATGCTCATATCCGACAGCCGGCGTGGAAGAATGTTTTGTGCTGTTGCGGCCGCTGGAAAAAAGGCTGCGCACACAGATAAAATTGAAAAAAATAAATAAATAAAAAAATTATTTTTAAATAAAATAAAGTCCAATTAGAAAGAAGGAAAAGTCCAATGTTATTGTCCTTACAGATAGTCTTTGCTGTTGACGTCTTCTACTTTGTAGTGAATCCACTTATATGAAAGATAAAAAGAGAGAGGGGGACAACCAATAGTGTAGTATGTAGAGTTCTAATATGGATGTGTAGAAATAATAATATAAAACTCACATTTATCAGAGCTAATGTCCTAGCTCTGGAATAAAGCGCATACGGCGGTTTGATCCCCGCTTATGGGATATAGATGGGTTCCTCTCTGTGATACGTGTCCAGTTTCTCGAAATAAAAGAGACAGCCAATAGTGCTCACTGTATAGCAATATTGATAAAATAATAAAAGAATGTACTTACAAAACCAGTACATTCTTTTATTATTTTATCAATATTGCTATACAGTGAGCACTATTGGCTGTCTCTTTTATTTCGAGAAACTGGACACGTATCACAGAGAGGAACCCATCTATATCCCATAAGCGGGGATCAAACCGCCGTATGCGCTTTATTCCAGAGCTAGGACATTAGCTCTGATAAATGTGAGTTTTATATTATTATTTCTACACATCTATATTAGAACTCTACATACTACACTATTGGTTGTCCCCCTCTCTCTTTTTATCTTTCATATAAGTGGATTCACTACAAAGTAGAAGACGTCAACAGCAAAGACTATCTGTAAGGACAATAACATTGGACTTTTCCTTCTTTCTAATTGGACTTTATTTTATTTAAAAATAATTTTTTTATTTATTTATTTTTTTCAATTTTATCTGTGTGCGCAGCCTTTTTTCTTCTTTTTCTTATTTTATCCAAATTAAAGGGTTTGAGGGATCCCCTTTAAAAGGTTGCTGCCTATAAGTTATCTAGCGCTGTCTTTCTCTTTTTCCTTGTTGCGGCCGCTGGCCTGTCACAGAAGCACCCAATCGACCTTGGCCCGTGGGAGGGCCACAGCACAAAGCGGTCCCTGTAGGCCCTCCCACGGGCCCTGCTTTAGACTATGCAGATATCTCGTTCTATACATGCTATTCCAAATTTAACACTGGACAAAAAGTCTAATTTGTAAGCCACCCCAGAAGTGTTTAAAGGACCACTCTAGGCACCCAGACCACTTCAGCTTAATGAAGTGGTTTGGGTGCCTGGTCCAGCTAGGGTTAACCCATTTTTCATAAACATAGCAGTTTCAGAGAAACTGCTATGTTTATGAATGGGTTAAGCCTTCCCCTATTTCCTCTAGCGGCTGTCTCATTGACAGCCACTAGAGGCGCTTGCGTGCTTCTCACTGTGATTTTCACAGTGAGAGCACGCCAGCGTCAATAGGAAAGCATTATGAATGCTTTCCTATGTGACCGGCTGAATGCGCGCGCAGCTCTTGCCGCGCGTGCGCATTCAGCCGACGGGGAGGAGAAGAGGAGGATCGGAGGCGGAGAGGAGGAGGAGAGCTCTGCGCCCAGCGCTGTAAAAAGGTAAGTTTTAACCCCTTTCCCCTTTCCAGAGCCGGGCAAGAGGGGGACCCTGAGGGTGGGGGCACCCTCAGGGCACTATAGTGCCAGGAAAACGAGTATGTTTTCCTGGCACTATAGTGGTCCTTTAAGTGCCAGTGGTGACACTGTTTATCTTTCTGTAACAGTGAGGAGCAAATGTGAAAAGGTCATTGGAAGAAAAAAGTGAATAGAAGAAATCCTCCATTCAGTTTTGTAATATATGGCTATTAGGTTATATTTTACATATATATAATTTTTTTCATTTTTTTTTCTAACTTACATACTTTGGTGAAGATATATTTTTTAACAAAAACATTTTTTTATTTTTCGTTTAAGTAGGCAATATGGTATAACAGGTGAAAGTTTCAGAATTTCTGGTTCAGTTAAACTGAAATGTGATCTGTTTTTTTTTCTTTTTGCCTGACTGAGCCAAATGTTGCAAGGTTATTAAAGGAATGGTTTTGACCCGGGTATCTGTGCACAGAAGACTTCACACACTTATACGCCTGTGTAATCATGCCGAAATCATGCTTGTGAATTCTGTTTGTTTACTTGCCAAAAAAAGCTTGTGGAACTGAAAGACATTGGTTTCCTCAAGCCCCCTGAGAAAAAGGGCTGTCAGTATTTGTTCTCTATCTTACAAATACGAGACGCAGGTTCATAACAGTAGAATGAAGATTGACATCTATGTTTGGCATCCATGAACCTGCTGTAGTCATCCAAATACTAAAATTCACCAAATTTTTTTTGTAGTTAAGAAATAGCACTTTGTCTTTCCACTTTGTTCTGGTGAAAGGTTATGTCTAAATGTGTAATTTTTCAGCATGTAACAAATTTCTTCTGCATACTTGGTAATAAACGTGCATGACATGCACTTAGAGGTGGCTCTCAAATTAGGCGAATTAGGCGGCCGCCTAAGGCCTCGCAGTGATAGGGGCCTAAATCGCCTTAGGGCAGTGTGATATGTCGGGTCCTCGGTCAGAGACTGAGGATCCGACACAGGAGGGGGCTCGTCGGCTTGCCCTTTATGCTGCTGGGTGCATGTCCCCTCCACAACGCCTGCCCGGGAGAGCCAGCCTCTACAGGGAGTGCAGAATTATTAGGCAAATGAGTATTTTGACCACATCATCCTCTTTATGCATGTTGTCTTACTCCAAACTGTATAGGCTCGAAAGCCTACTACCAATTAAGCATATTAGGTGATGTGCATCTCTGTAATGAGAAGGGGTGTGGTCTAATGACATCAACACCCTATATCAGGTGTGCATTATTATTAGGCAACTTCCTTTCCTTTGGCAAAATGGGTCAAAAGAAGGACTTGACAGGCTCAGAAAAGTCAAAAATAGTGAGATATCTTGCAGAGGGATGCAGCACTCTTAAAATTGCAAAGCTTCTGAAGCGTGATCATCGAACAATCAAGCGTTTCATTCAAAATAGTCAACAGGGTCGCAAGAAGCGTGTGGAAAAACCAAGGCGCAAAATAACTGCCCATGAACTGAGAAAAGTCAAGCGTGCAGCTGCCACGATGCCACTTGCCACCAGTTTGGCCATATTTCAGAGCTGCAACATCACTGGAGTGCCCAAAAGCACAAGGTGTGCAATACTCAGAGACATGGCCAAGGTAAGAAAGGCTGAAAGACGACCACCACTGAACAAGACACACAAGCTGAAACGTCAAGACTGGGCCAAGAAATATCTCAAGACTGATTTTTCTAAGGTTTTATGGACTGATGAAATGAGAGTGAGTCTTGATGGGCCAGATGGATGGGCCCGTGGCTGGATTGGTAAAGGGCAGAGAGCTCCAGTCCGACTCAGACGCCAGCAAGGTGGAGGTGGAGTACTGGTTTGGGCTGGTATCATCAAAGATGAGCTTGTGGGGCCTTTTCGGGTTGAGGATGGAGTCAAGCTCAACTCCCAGTCCTACTGCCAGCTCCTGGAAGACACCTTCTTCAAGCAGTGGTACAGGAAGAAGTCTGCATCCTTCAAGAAAAACATGATTTTCATGCAGGACAATGCTCCATCACACGCGTCCAAGTACCTTCTCACAGCCCCCTACCCTCTCTCAGACCCCCATCATCTCACAGCCCTACACACCCTCACAGCCACCTCCATCCTGTCACTCCACACCTTGTCACAGTCATCCCCACCCTGTCTCCCCACACAGTGTCAAGCCGCTCCCACAAATCCTGTCACATACCACTCACACACCCTGTCATCTCTCCACACACTCACGCTGTCACCCCCCCACACACACTGTCAACACTACACACTATCATCCCCATACAGAAACTGACACCCCCTCCATACACTATCACCATCCCCAATCACTTACAGCCCCCTCACACTGTCACCCCTTCACCCAGCTCCACTCTCATTAACCCCTTTTAATCATGTCACTCTCACCCCTCCAAGCATACCAAACTACCAAACTCGCCCACACACTCGCTTTGCCACATTTACCCTATCATATTAATCCCCTAATCCTGCTAGACTCAACTTCTTTCGCACTGTTACACTCACCCCCTTCACCCTGCCACACTCACCCTACCACATAAACCCCTCCAATCCTGTCCTCCAACTGTGCAACACTCACCCCAAACCCTGTCACACTCTCCCCCACAACCCTGTCACATTAAACCCCCTTAATCTTGTCACACTCCCTCCTCCAAACATAGCACATTCACCTGAAACCTGTGATAACCCCCCAACTATGCCACACTCACCCTGTCACATTAACCTCCTCCAATCCTGTCCCTCCCTCCTCCAGCCATGTCGCAACCCCCATAATTCTTATTCTGTCACACTCACCTTTCCAACCCTGTCTCATTTACCCCCTTACCATGTCAAACTCACCCTGTCACACTCACCAACTGAAGACATTCATCATTCGCACACACAGACATGAAACAGGCAGTCCCCATAAACACAACGCACCGCTAGCAACTACCTCACACACATAGGTCCCATACACATGCTCACAAAGACATACATTCACACACAAGGACACTCTCTGTCAGACACACACTTTCAGGCACATACACAGGTAGACAATGTCAGACACACTCAGAAATACACACACCTGCACTTATGTATACACGACTGCCAGACTATGGAACTATACCCCGCAATCGTGTATAAACGATGAGCATAATTGCTAATTAAATTTATTAAAATTATTTTGTTAGCAAATTATGCCATAACTTCAGTCAGAGAGCTCACAACGCAGCGGCACAGGGATCTGCGACACTGCAAGCCTCTGAACAATGAATACAGAGACTAGCCCATCCTTCAATATAACTACAGCACCTTATACACACAAAACAAACCCTATTTATTTTCACGTTGAGTGTTAGGGTGGGCCTCATATTTGAGTTTCACCTAATGCCTCACAAAGTCTAGAGCCGCCACTGTGTGAACTGACTTTAATAGAAGAATCGTCTCTTGCTCTATCTCCTGTACATGGTATAGCAGATATCAAACTATGCACCAATGCATATAAACACCATTTATTTAATAACTGTGTTTGTATTTTCATTTTAAAAGGTGCTTCACCTTTATCATACTCCATATGAAATACTGTTTCACAGTTTTAGAATAATCTGTAGTAAATCAAAGTGTGGTGAACTTTTAAATATAAATCAGACACATCCACAGGATTCCGTTTTAACTGCATACCTTCAAAGAAATTATATTTTACACCCAGCAAATTACCTAGGAGAAAAAAAATGACAAGACTAATCTATTTTTTTCACAGCTGGTCGGTTGGCCAGAAATTCCCATCAAAGAGTACATGCTGTTTGCTCCCCAGATGGACAGCCTGGATGAGTAACAAACCTGTAGAGCTGAGGACACGAGGTAGAAATTACTCTGTCTGTGCTTTTAATCTTCTGCGGCTCGACACAGTAGTAATTGCAAGTGGCCGTTTTCCAAATGAGTCTCTATTGGGACAATTTCCTATGTCTTGTCAGAATGAGTCCCATTAAATTCTCAGCTGGAATAAAACCAAAAACATATAATTATTACTGGAAACTTAATCAAAAGTTGATTTTGCAGATTGTGGCATTTCATGTAACAGTTTCTTATACTCAACATTACTGCTGCCATGCAATTTATATCTTTGCAAAAGGATCATGCTGCTAGCATGTTACATGAAAAAGATGGGTTTCCAAAAATAAGTACAAACTAAAATAGCAACTACAAGGGAGATTAAAAAGGACAACGAGACTGTTGGGATGCTTCCAGTAAAATGTTCGCAATGTCGACCAATACTATGATCACATGTACTCTATGTAGAATATATTTAGCATGTCCACTTGTTTCCTGCGATGTCCTTAAAAACTGTTGAGCAACATGGTTAGCTCTAAATGATAATGTGAGGACCTATTGTCTCCCATGCCAGCCCCACACATTTCAGTGAGTGGAGGCTAATTGTAAAAAAGTGCCTCTCCCACAGTGACTAGGGGTTATCTAACCCCTAGTTACCCCCCACCTGTGACTAGTGGTCCTCATGCACCTAGTCACCCCCACTAAACAAATATTCTACCTACCCCCCTCACACTAATAATAGTACCATTATGTATAGGATACCAATTCAAGGAGTTATCTTTTATCCAAATTTTATACAAAAACAAATGGACCAAGTATAGATGTAGCGGAGAGCTGATTTCCCACAGCTTAACTCCACTGGGATATTAAAAGAATGCAGGAACAAGTAGTAAATCCAAGAGGGTAACCAGCACAATCAGCAATAAAAACCAACAGTATCCCATCACCTTTCCCAACCACTGGACGACACACAGTATCAGGAGTAGAACTGAAGTTTAATGGCAACATTCCTGCTTTTATGAGATTCTCCCATGCAAGGGAGGGACTCACCATAATTAGTACAGCAACCAATCCCATAGACGTTACCTCCCACACATCTCTTCCCCTTAGATTAACAGTTAACATAATTATACAGTGCATACTTTCCCCCAATTCTTGGATGTACCCCAAATATGTGGGGTACACCTTTAAATGATCTGGGTGAGGAACATATCCAAAAATCACCCAGATCAGACCAGGGGTTTGGGAGTTATGAGAAGGTAAAGATTTGACCGACTGCATGGTTAAAGTAGCTGAAAATAGTACCATGAGATCTGGCCCTGCGGTCGGTTTCTGTTCGTGCCTCAAAAGTCCCGAAAGGCTATGCCATCCATAGTTATGTTGGTAACCGGATGAATCCCCTAGTTCGTGAGATTCATCCTACCGAACGATGGGCCGTTCGTGCGTTTCCATCAGTACTTTCTGAAGCCCTGGAGGTCTTAGCGGTGTTCGGTTAGTCGAGTGTCCGTTTTGAGTTCCAAACACTCGACGACCAAACACCGCTGTTCGCGGGTTTAAGATGGCCGCCGCCACGTGTTCGGCTGCCGAAATGGCGGCTACACAGGGAATATAACAGAGTGTTTGTGCGTTCAAGGGAATGTAATAAGCAAGCAGGGAGGTAAATTACAGCCACCCTTCACACCGGGGTGGTCCGGTCACTCGATAGTTTAGTTCGTATGGTGAATAGAGGGTGGTCGGTGACTCTGTGTAATCCAGGCATAGGGAAAACTAAGTGTCAACCATAACAAGGAAATAAGTTGGACAGCCAAAGGGGTTCTGCTACAATAGACATTTTGTCTGGATGATATTTTGTCATTTCAGTAACATCCTAGTCTACATCACAGGACATTTGGAATGGGCGAAAATAAGCAACACGAGAATATGGAGGACAGTAGTGTATTGTGGGAAAACTTTCTTTGACACAGGAAGTTCAGCTTACTTAAGCTCCTCCTTGTGTCAAAGAACATCAGGAATAGAAAAAATACATAAAACAATGTAGTCCCTGCTTTGTCTCATGTTTTTAGTTTGAAATAGCTGGAAGATGGAAGAAAGACAGAGTAGGGAAGAGGAAGTGGTTAGGAAAAGGTAAGCTCTGCGTGGTAAATCATTTGAAAATCTTATCCATAAATGTTAAATATGTGCCTATGTATGCATATACAGTTGTGCTCAAAAGTTTTCATACCCTGACAGAAATTGTGAAAATATGACTGATCATGCATCATCATATTTTATTGAAGGATAGAGATCACATGAAGCCATTTATTATCACAAAGGAGTTGTTTGGCTCTTTTTTTAAATCATAATGATTGCAGAAACCACCCAAATGGCCCTGATCAAAACGTTTACATGCCCTTGAATGTTTGGCCTTGTTACAGACACACAAGGTGACACACACAGGTTAAAATGGTAATTAAAGGTTAATTTCCCACACCTGTGGCTTTTTAAATTGCAATTAGTGTCTATGTTTAAATAGTTAAACAGTTTGTTAGCTATCACGTGGATGCACTGAGCAGGCTAGATACTAAGCCATGGGGAGCAGAAAAGAACTGTCAAAAGACCTACGTAACAAAATAGTGGAACTTTTATAAAGGTGGAAAAGGATATAAAATGATATATAAAGCCTTGAAAATGCCAGTCAGTACTGTTCAATCACTTGTTAAGAAGTGGAAAATTCTGGCATCTCTTGATACCAAGCCAAGGTCGGGTAGACCAAGAAAGGTTTCAACCACAACTGCCAGGAAAATTGTTCGGGATACAAAGAAAAACCCACAGGTAGCCACAGGAAAAATACAGGCTGCTCTGGAATAAGTAGGTGTGGTTGTTTCAAGGAGCACAATACGACGATACTTGAACAAAAATTAGCTGCATGTTGAGTTGCCAGAAAGAAGCCTTTACTGCGCCAACGCCACAAATAAACCTGGTTACAATATGCCAATCAACACCTTAACATGCCTCACAGCTTCTGGCACACTGTAATTTGGAGCGCTATGTTTGGAGAGGGGACAACAAGGCCTATAGTGAAAAGAAAACCATCCCTACTGTGAAGCATGGTGGTGGCTCACTGATGTTTTGGTGGTGTGAGCTCTAAAGTCATGTGGAATCTTGTGAAAATTGACAGCAAGATGAATGCAGAATGTTAACAGAAAACACTGGCAGACAATTTGCATTCTTATGCACAAAGGCTGCACATGGGATGCTCTTGGACTTTCCAGCATGACAATGACTCTAAGCACAATGCCAAGTTGACCCTCTTGTGGTTATAGCAGAAAAAGGTGTAGGTTCTTGAGTGGCCATCTTGTCTTATGACCTTAAAATCCTCGAGTCACTCTGGGGAAATCTCAAATATGTGGTTCCTGCAAGATAACTAAAGAGTTTGCATTATGGTATTGTATTAAGAAATAAGGGTATGCAGACTTTTGAACAGGAGTCATTTCATTTTTTATTTTCCTTGTTTTGTTTTATGATTGTACCATTCTATTATAACCTACAGTTAAATATGAACCCCATAAGAAATAAAAGAAATTTATTTTGCCTGTTCACTCATATTTTCTTTAAAAATGGTACAATGGTAAAATATATATAGTCCACATATATAATATTAATAGTTTATGATCTTTAGTCTTCTTGGACTATTCAATACACTCACATGTACCCCTGATTAAACTGATTAACATCATTGTTAAAAAAATTGTCCATGAGTTTGGTTAGAAGATACTAGTATATATTTAGTTAATAACATATAATTACATATTTTAATCTCTAATTTCAGGGGACATTGGTGTTCCGTTAGCACTCCCAGTACATTTAAAGACAATGTAGTACATGCCAGAGCTCTCAAAATCTTTTAGCATTACTGTTCTGGCCTACTGCCAATGAAATTTTTTTTTTTTTTAAATTGCATAAATACTACATAAATATCTGTCATCTAATTTGTAAATTACACCTAACTTGTAGGTGTCATAATGGTCTTGTAAGCCCTACATTAAACAACATTGCTGTTGGCCAAAGAAAATTGCAGGTTTATTTTAAGGATAAAAACTGTGATTAGTTTTGTAAATTGTGAAACAGTGCAAGAATAAAAATAAATATTGGAAAAAAGCCCAAGGAAAGAGCATAATGGCAAACACAGAACTAGTGTTTGTCATTCAAAAGTGAATGGGTCCATTCAAATGTAGACCTTTACGTAAAATAACCTGAGAGTACTCCATACATATTCTCAAAGGGAATCCTTCCAAACGTACCTAACTATGACCTTGATTTGATAAGCTTCCTAAATAATCCATTACTATTAGAAAAACGTATTTGATCAAATTATTGATCTACAGAAGCCACCATGGAAGTATATGGGAATTTTTTGTAAATAAAACATTTGTAAGGTTCTTCTAACCATATTGAATCATTTGGAAAGCTTATTAAATTGAGGCCAATACAGCAAAACCTAGGCAATACTAGGCTAAAGATTTAGGAAGTAGATATCTCAGGTAGCGGAGGATGATAACAATTCCAGTACTTGTTAGTTAGTACTGGAATAAATATGCTTTTTCCATTCCAATTTAGCAGGAATTCCTTCCACATGCATAAGTCAGTGGTGGCATGCAGGTCTAGGGCAATGCAGGAGGAATCTGACTGAAATTGGCAGGAAAAGACAAAGGAATCTAGATATAAATGATCTCCATTGTGGAATAATCTTCATAGCAAAATTGAGGGAACCCAACAGTGATTGGAGTTCCCTCCTATTACAAGAACTTGTTTCGAGATACTGGTTGATACAAGATAGGATGCATGCACTCTTTTCAATGGGAAGGCTGACTTGCATATGAACAGAGTCCAAAACTATCCCTAGGAAATTAAAGAGTATCGGGACCTTTAGTCTTATCTGGTGACAATGGAACGCCCAATTGTTCGAATAGTTTTTTAGCCACGTGGAGGCTGCTGGGAGGACATAAGAAATTACTGTTGGGCATCTGCAGATGTTAAGTAGCATCCGACACAATGTCTCAGCAAACATTCTTGGACTGCTTTTTGAACCAAAAGTGAGACGTGTGAAGTAATAGTATGACCCTTGCCACTTATCACCATGTAGATGCCAAAGTGAAGGGTGAATAGGGAGGAGTTTGAAGGCGTTTACTATATCTGTTTTGCTCAGCCAAGCTCCTACTCCAGCTGACAGGATGGCATTTATAACATTGTCAATGGAAGCGTATTGGAGTGAAACTTCCTCAGATGAACTGAGCGAGTTAAGACTGGATGTTGTAGTAGCATTGGGAGCAGAGAGGTCGATGATTAACCTTTGCTTACTGGCAATTTTACCAGTGACCACACCTATGGGGTTAGTTCTCCACATGGAGAAGGGCGGAGAGTTGAATGGACCAAGTATAAAACATTGATTAAATACTTCCCTCCTGTCAAGGTATACTGAACAAACCACATCCCTATATATACCAAATGCGAGAACAAATTCCACTAAACACAATTTGCGATTCAGCCTGGGATCCCTGGATTTCAATACTACAGACACGTCACCATAAGCGTATGTCTTATTCTCAAGGACATCTTGGGAGGCAATGAGAAGTGAGACCAAATTCACATCTTTCCCCTCCAAGATGTCCTTTTTTATGTTAGCCGGGACCATATGTGCAGGGTTAATAATATTACTAGATTGGGTGTTGGGAATAATAGCGGAATCAGTAGTGACCAGTGCTGAGGGAGAACTCATATGGGTTCCTGAGTCTATTTTATACAACTTGTCATTGATTCACCCCAAAGAGGATAGCACCGAAGACATGCCTGTAGATCGGAAGACTGGCCACTATTGGAACCCTCTCCAGCCCTGGTGTTTTCGGTCTGGGTATTAAGTAACCTATATAGTTCAGCTTTTCTGGCCGTAGCTGGATAGGGGATGTTTCTTTTGTGTAATTCTGATGTGATCCTCGTAATGGTGAGTGGGGGCCCTAAATAACGATAAGCGCGGTGGGTGGGGGCCCTAAATAACGATAAGGGCGGGACCTAATGTTTTCCCCCCAGCCCCCACCCCTGCGCGGCAGGTGGGGGCCCTAAATAACAATAAGGGGGGAACCTACTGTCCTCCCCCACCCCTGAGCGGTGGGTGGGGGCCATAAATAAAAATTGGGGGGACGGGACCTAATGTCCTCCCCCCCAGCCCCCACCCCTGAGCGGTGGGTGGGGGCCATAAATAAAAATGGGGGGGGGGAACTTAATGTCCTTTCCCCCCCCCGGACCCCACCCCTGCTTGGCGGTTGGGGGCCCTAAATAGCAATAAGAGGGGGGAACCTAATGTCCTCCCCACCGGCTCCCATCCAACATTTGGATGGATCGCAGTTCGTTTGAAATTGAATGCCTAAGTCTAATTATTAGGTTGTGATCTCTGTAACATACACTTTCTGCTCAAATTTGCATTATATTATTTTATTCTTTAAAACATATATATATATAAAACTTTTTCAATTGTTATGCTATTTTGTAAAAATGTTGTTGTATATCCTCCTATTAGACTTGGTGTTAAACTGTGTTTTGTAAGGATCCCTGAGAAAACACAAAACACACTATTACAAAATAAATTATGTTTTTTATTCTCAGTGGTAGCCAATATCCATGGTAATTTAATTGAATACTTTAATGTGCTCATTGAATAATATACTATATCATTTTTATACTACTTTGCATTAAAGTGGCTCTTAAGTAAATGCTGTGCACATAGAAGCAGTTTTATAATTTATGGGACTGCCAGTTCTAAGCAGGTACAACTAAGCCGCAGCCAATCCTTATCTATTATTTTTAAATATTGCGTCTGTGTGTATTTAGGCATATGAATAACAGCCAAATAAACAATTGTTATAAAGGGTCTAAAAATATGAAGAATTTAGTTGTCACTTCTTAAAACGGTTGTAAAATGTAAGCAGTTTTAGGGCATTTCTAATAACACTTGAACGTAAAGCATCTATCTGGGCTTAGAACATAATCACTCAGTATGCACTTAACCTTCTATTCTAGATTTGCTACATATTTATTTTGTTTCTTGCATTTTTGCTACATTTGTAAATAGTTTCAAGTGAGTAATAGACCAAGTTGGCCCATCCATCGGCCTCAGTGGGGCCATTGATCTAGGTGGCACTTTGACAGGGGCGGCAAAAGCCACTCCTGTACACCTTACGTGGCCTGGGCCAGGGATACTATAAGGCAGCCCAGGTGGCTGTCTTAGGGTGGAGTGGGGGGCAGAAATAGATATGGCCTGGGCGGAGGAAGAAGTTGACATTGGGGACAGAAACAGACAAGGACTGCGAGGGATACAGAAACAGACATGGGGGACAGAAACATACAAGAGTTGGGAGGAGTGAAACAGACCAGGGCTGAAAGAGGAGATATCCATAAGGGCTGATAGGACACAAGCAGACACAAAGAGGCTGAGGGGACACAAAACGGGCTGGGTAGAACACAAAGAGTTGGGCTGGAGAAGGGGCAAAAGAAACAGAAAGGGGCTTAGGAGAAAAAAAAATCAGAAGGGATGGGGAAGAAGTAAAAAAGCTTTTGAGGAGACACCTGGAGGACCTGGGGAGGGAGACAAAGAGGGGCCTGGGGAGAAAGAGAGACATAAAGAGGGTCTGGGGGCTTGGGGGAGGGGGGGTAGTAAGAGACATACAAAGGGGAGGTGTAAGAAAAAGACACACACACACACACTCCACTATAAACTTACACACACACACACACACACACACACACACACACTCCGCTATAAACTTACACACTATGCATCCACTGTACACACACTATCAAAATAGCTTTGACCCTTATTTTTAGATATATTCACACAACAGCCATAGATTATACCCCTGCAGTCTCACTGCTCAATTTTCTGCCATTTAGGAGTTAAATGACTTTGTTTGTACAGCCCTAGTCACATCTCTATGCATGTGATTTGCAGAGCCTTCCTAAACACTTCCAGTAAAGAATCATCTAATGTTTACACTTCCTTTATTGTACAGTCTGTTTCGCTTAGAATTTATCTCCTGCTCTGTTAATAGTCAACTAGACCCTGCAGGAGCCTCATGTATGTAATTATAGCTCAATCTACAGAACTTA
The DNA here is from genome assembly GCA_933207985.1 of Pelobates cultripes. NCBI lineage: Eukaryota > Metazoa > Chordata > Amphibia > Anura > Pelobatidae > Pelobates > Pelobates cultripes. The sequence goes on along the minus strand of OW240919.1, from coordinate 133,628,149 downwards.
AAAACTTGATTGAAAATTGAACTATATTTTTTCATGCAGACTGTATGAATCACAGCCAGGTGAGATGTGACTAGGGCTGCATGGACAGTGATGTAACTCCTAAATGGAAGATAATTGTGCAGTGAGGCTACAGGGACATGATCTATACTAAAAAACTGCTTTATTAAGCTCATGTTGTTTTGATGCCTACAGTGTCCCTTAAACACCACTGTTTTCTGATGATAGGCTTGTTTCCATGACTGACATTTTGAGAGCAGCCATTAAGCTCTTCAAATTTAGGGCTAAAATATATAAAGATTCCATGTTACTCATGTCTGACTCCACTGACACGGACCCCCACATAGCATGTACTATTTTTCAAACTGGAAGTGCATCAATGCAAAAGGCTATTTTTTCCAATTCATCATCAAGTCGTGAACCTGGTTTTTCTTCAGTGTTCAACATCTCGTATTAATTTCTAAGTGAGGTCTTAAACCGTACAGCAGCAGGTAATTACCAGGGGTTAAGCATTTTGTTTTTAGCATGGAAACAGATTGTAATGACATTAGCAACAGTCTTTGTCAACATTACTGACTTCTCAGGAAAAGTTTGCATAAAGGATGAAAATGATCCCCATGTTGGTCAACCACTCTGTGCTTCTAACAACAAAGACTCGTGTCTATAGATGAAGCATATACAATATTATTATAGGAATACTGTGAGAAGGTGAAATGAAAATACTATTCCAGGATGATTCCAGATTATTATGACCCTTAGGAATGGATATAAGTGATACGAATCGTGTGGGTCCCTTATTTGAATGTGTATATTTATTTATTTATAAAATATTTTAGCAGGACGGATTCGTTGAGATTTCTCTTGTTTTCAAGTATGATGTAATATTGCATGTTTGCGAAACAAGAAATTACGATAACTTGAAAACTGAATTGTAAAGTTTGGACCATATTAGCCAAGCTGTGAATAGGGGAACCTGATATGGCTCCCAAATTTAGTTATCTTGGCCCATGTTTTATAGTTCTATTGTTCACGACATGCCACTGTTTGTTTACTTAACACTGTGTGTTGCCAGTAGCTAACCAATTGTATATTGTTAAAGAAAAAAGTGAGTCATGACATTTATTAAAATGCCTTGCTGAATAGCTGACAAAGGATCAGTATCCTACTGACACCCATCTCTTTACAAATTAAGAAAATGCATAACTCACAAAAGCATTATAAGCAAAAACATATGTCCTAATGTGTTCAATGGCAAAATGCAATTAATTAGGGAATAATAGTTATATCTATACCAGTCATAGATTTTTATAATAATAATAATAATAAAAACATTTAATAAAAATGTGGGTTATCTGAGGCACTGGACATGGTTTGAAATGATGTTAAGGATCCTTTATCAGCTATTTAGCGAGGCCTTTTATTAAATGTCATGACTCACTTATTTTTTAACAATAAAACTCCCTAATAATTTGATATAACAGGAAAACTTCAGATGCACTAATAAGATTCAACAACATTGGCCGTGCAAAGAGAATGATAAGAGATTGGAACGGTTGATACATTTTATATTTGTTTTAGCACAGTTTTGCCATGCACACAATACTTCTGAATACATAACATTTATATTTTATGTGAAGAAGCCATTTGGCAAGTTGAAGACTAAGGAGGAGATTTATGAATGATATAATAGTCAGGAGACTTGTGCAAATTTTCAGTAGAGGGCAGTCGACATGGAAACCAATGACAAATATCCATTTTACTGGCGGTTATTCTACATTGGCAACTATGTGCAACACTTTTTATTTTATAAATCTCCCCAAAATGTTTGTATTTTGCTTTTAATGGTGCAATTTTTTTAGTTAATTGAGTTGAATGGTTATTCCCTAAACTGTAAATGGTGTGTAATCTTTTATCACATGGTAAAAGGAGCAAATAATTTGTCCTGGACCAAGTTAGACTAGAAGGCCACACTGCTAGCCCTTTAGCCCAAGAGGCTCTTCAATTTATAATTGATCGCTCCTGAATATAGCTTGCAAGGCCTTAATTTGACTAGGTCATAAGGAAGGCACATTGATATCACAAGCTGCAAAGTAGATATGTGGGGTACTATTGGCAAATATAGCTAGTATTTACTCCTCAGCTAACCTCAAACTACCCTACTACATTCTCTATTCACTTTTAACAGTGTGTTCCTATTTCTAGAGTGTTAATTCCTGCTTTATATAAGTCTGCATGATTAGTATGTCTTGTACATAATTTAATATCTCTACATGCCTATTTATCTGGGTTTCATGACTTTCAGCATGTTTGTGTCTAGTGTTGCATTTTGATAGGTTTCTACAGTTTTTTTAACATTGAAATAAATATATTAAATAACAAAAACATTTTTTAATGCTCTGTATTGCTCAATGAAACGTTAAAAAGCAAGGAATTTCTCATTTAAACTGCCTCCAGGCTTGGTGCTTTGCATGACATCCATGACATCACCGATTATCACACATAGCACTGTTGGTAACATCAATGACATCCATTACTTATCATTAAAGTATGGAACACATGGGAGAAAACATATTTAAAATAGCTAAAAAGATATATCAGATAACATTGCATTATTGTCACGGCGAACTCGGGAGCACTTCTTGTTACTACGAGACTGGAACGCTGCCGATTGTTTAACTTACCTATTGTCCGGCAGGGTCCATAAGCCCTTTAGATGAAGGTCACTGCGCGCCTAGGACTTTTAATGCCTCCGAAGTCCCTTGTGATTATGATGCTCACGAACATGTGCTTGCCATCACTCTGTCATGCATACATGCTCCTGCATCACATAGCTTATTTGGGCCAATTGAGCCCTCCTTTAGTTATGTAAACACTTTTTGGCCAGTTCACTTTGCCCTGTCGTGATTTATCCAAGAGCATGTTTTCTTATTGATTTCTCTGTATTTGACCTTTTGCTTATATTTTGACTATTCTGATTTGTATTGTCCTTGACTTTGACTTGACTCACCATTTTCCTTCTCTCTGTACTCCTAATCTTGGCTTGTTCTGTTTATTGTATTTTCTACATTAAATCCAGCCATTTCAAGATTCACTAATATGATTAGGGTTTTCTATTACTTTGTTGGTTAGTTAGGTTCTGTGTGCTGGGTTATAGACAATCCTGACAATAGTATGCCATTGATGATGATGACATCTATAAGTTAATAGCATAAAAAAAGATCAATGAGAGTTCTCAATTAACAAGAAGAAATGGCATGTTTACCAAATTGCTGCTGCTGGCCAGGTAGAAGCTGTTTATCAGAAAAACATCATGTTCCAGCAGAGTATATGTAGTGGAGCTGCAACAATAAAATCCCAAATCTCCGCTGGTGTTCTCTGATGCTGGAAAAGAAGCACTGTTTAGCAGATATAGCCCAAGCCCCCAGTAACCGGGTGACACACAATTCTGGGAGTAAACTGCTTTATTCAGGGCCACACACAGCCTTTTATGCAAAAGCCCCTACATGGGGTTTCCCATACAAACTTGCAGGGTAATCCTTCCATGATCCTCTGTGCCTGAGAGATAATTATCTGGGTACAGGAAAAAAAAAATTCCAACAACCCAAAACACACATAAAACAGCCATGTACCCCTTCAAGTCGTATCTCCCCGGATAAAGGTGGGGGCCTTGTTATCTTATCTAGTCAAAAATATGAAGAGGAGACATACAATCAGCTCAATGACACTTCCACCTATACTAAACTAAGGAGCAATCCCATCATTGAGATTAAAACCAAACTAAAAGCCTATCTAAATAAAGGATAGACGATAATGAATATAAATATATCTACATACTACACCCCAAGATCCCAGTAATATACTTCCTACCAAAAATCCATAAAAACTTAAATAACCCCCCGGGACACCCTATTGTGTCAGGCATAGGATCACCCCTTTCCAACCTCTCTGAATATATTGATATGATGCTGCAGCCATACGTTGTTAAGCCTAAGTCTTACCTGAAAGATACTATCAACCTTTTAAAAAAATTAGAAGGGATAACCTGGTAAGAAGATTTTGTACTGATGACATGCAATGTTAAATCACTATACACCATCGTTCAACATGGAAAAAGGGTGCCAAGCAGTAAGAGCCATATTAGAAACAGACTACTCTATGCCCCAAGACCAGATAGATTTCATAATAGAAGGGAAAGACCTAATCTTGAAAAACAATTTCTTCTGGTTCAAAGATAGTTTCTACCTGCAAAACACAGGCACAGCTATGGGTACCAGGTTCGGAGGGGGCATGACTGGGTGGGAATCCTGGTATCCTATGTGAGATACATCAATGATCTTCTATTTATATGGAAGGGCCCTATCTCTTTGACTCAAGACTTTGTATCATTTTTAAACACCAACAACGAGGTTATAATTTTAACCGCAAATGCAAGTGCCACTATGGTGACCTACCTAGATCTATATATATATATATATATATTAGAGATAAAAAGATACACACTAAAACGCACTTTAAAGATGTACACGTGAACAATTATATCAAGACTAATAGCTGTCATAACAAAGTGTGGCTAGACAGCACACCAAAAAGCAAAATGATGAGACTTGTTCAGAAACTCAGATTTTTAAAAAAACAGGCACACTACTTAAAGGATAGATTTATTCAAAAAGGGTATGAGACAACTAAAGTAGAGGACACTATTAAACAGACCTTATCTCTGAATAGGAAGGAACTGATACAAAAAGTAAAAACAGAACAGAAACAGGATTTTATACTACCTATAGTAATAGATTTTTACCAACAAAAACAAACAACTCAGGAATATTTTAAATAAGCATTGGCACCTTTTGAAAGAAGATGAAATACTAGGTAAGATTATACCAGATAAACTAAAGTAATTTTCAGAGGTGCACCCAGAGGTGCACCCATCTTAAAGATGCATATAACTAAAAATGATTCAAAAGACATTCCAAATAAACTTGATAATTTTATGACAATTTTTTTTTTTTTTTTTTAACTGTAATTGTTGTATAGCATGTAAAAAGACAAAACAGACATCTAAAGTAACTAATGTTTTTAAATCTAACAATACAGGCAAATCACATAATATTAAAAATATCATTACATGTAACAGTAAAAACGTTATTTACCTATTAGAATGTCCCTGTGGGCTCCAATACATAGGCAGAACTATTAGACCCCTTAAAGTGAGAATAGCAGAGCATTGTAGAAACATAGAAAAGGGTTTCGTTAGTCTCTCTGTCTCATCACACTTTTGTGCACATAAGAATAATACTAAACTACTTATGTTCACGGGTATTTCAATTGTCAACATGCACTGGAGAAGAGGAGACATAGTAAAACAAATTGGGAAGACAGAAATTAAATGTGTGTACAATTTAGACACCCTACATCCGAAAGGTCTTAATATCGAATTTGATTTATTTAATTTTTTATAATAAACTGTTTTTATTATATACTGCTCTTCCATTTTTCAGATTGTTTACTCCTCTAAAGACCTTTTATCTATGATTTAAGATTTTTATATGGAATATGTTTACCACTTTTCCATATATACCAATTTTTAAATATTTAAACATTTTTTTTTATTATTAAAATACTTTTTTATTTTTATATTTCTAGATATTTTTTATATTGCCAATCTAAGTCATCTGTACTTGTAGCTACCCCTTTTAAGTCTACGTTTTTTCCCTTTTATGTCTACCTGCCTCCCCTCTCCTTACACCTATTATTATCTTTTATTGTTATATTGGATCAATGTAATGTATATTGTTATGGCACCTATACCCACTTTGGACCACTGTTATTTTTAAACATGTTGCTATATATATTTCATTATGCCTGTTAAGTCAAATATATATAATTAGAGATGTTGCGAACCGTTCGCGAATTTCCCGTGAGCGGCTCGCCATGGTTCGCCACGAACCGTTCGCGGCGAGCTCCGGTCAGCTGACACGTCCCGGCCAATCTCCAGCAGACCCTCCCTCCCAGACCCTCCCATCTCCTGGCCAGCATCCATGTTAAAGCTGCCTTCAACATGGATGCTGTCCAGGAGGTGGGAGGGTCTGGGAGGGTGGGTCTGCTGGAGATTGGCCGTGACGTGTCAGCTGACCGGAGCTCGCCGCGAACGGTTCATGGATGCTGTCCAGGAAGTAGGAGGGTCTGGGAGGGAGGGTCTGCTGGAGATTGGCCGGGACGTGTCAGCTGACTGGAGTTCGCCGCGAACAGCTCGTGGCGAACCGTTCGCGAGAAGTTCGCGGACGGTTCGCGACATCTCTATCTATTAAGTGTATTGGCGCCTGGAACGCAACACACGCCATTATTGAAGTTGCGTGCGTTCCAGAATCGCCACATATGAGTCCAATCAGACCATTGAGGATCAGACTATGCCGTGTCACTTCCTAATATGACGCATGCGCCTCACATGGAACACATCAATTTGCTGACAGCATCCACTTACCATCTTGCCGCATCATTTCCGGTGCGCTCTGCAAAACCGTAAATGGAAATCACCAGGTAGGGATTTTCAGTCAAGTTCACCACACATATACAGGACATTATGAAGACCTTCCCACACTTTTGAAAAAGCCTTTGAAAAGGCGAAATGCGTCAAGTGGGAGACTTCTATTCTATATCTTAGGATACTTTTTATTGTTCCTATAATTTTTTTTATGCTTTTTTACAATAAATAGTTAGTTTTATACATACTACTATTCTGGTTCCTGTTTGCTACCTGGTACCATGATATCCCAAGGTGGGAATCATACCACCCATGCTGTGATAACTAGAGCAGGTCTTGCTCTTAAAAATGTAAGTACCTTACTTTTTTTATATTCCAATTTATAGTACTTACTACACTATCAGAGTCTTTCTGCTCTTCTACTTCCATACCCACCACCTGTACCTGCATTTGCACCTGGAGGACCAGCACCACCTATACCACCATATATCCTTAGATAGGGATTATACCGTCCATGCGCAAAACAGCTGAGCTCTAATATAACTCTATTAAATGTGAGTGGTTCTCCTATAGCACCTATATCAACTATTTGCACTTTATCAAATTGTACTGTACCATTCTTGTCTTTTTTATTATCCCGAGGTTTAAAACATTACACCTTCTGAAGTTTTATGTACGTATGATTTTGGGCGCCATATACGCCATATTTTCTTTCTGTTTAATTATCACACAAGGTCTTGGGAATGCTTGTATTGTATTATAGTGAGTGCTTATTACTCCTATTGTCACTGATCTCCCCGGATAGTCTGGATATGAGCGCAAAACATATCTGAAAAGGGCTCAGATTCCACAAACACAACTGAA
>OW240919.1:133607353-133620707 GCA_933207985.1 Pelobates cultripes | reverse complement strand
CCACTGATAGGAGAGGCGGAAGGTATTAAACTGATCAGAACAATACTAAACACACCACAAATAAGGTTTCTCTCCTGTATGGCTCCTCAAATGATGCTTAAGATTAGAAGCGGCTGAAAAGCATTTCTCACACTCCGAACAAAAATATTTTTTTTTAGCATTCTCTCCACTTTGAACGAAATGACGTTTGGGAAGAGATTAACATAATTAAACACAGGCAGTAAAAATACAGTTTTTAGCCATACCCTGTAACTTTAAAACTACACATCCATCTTCATAATTACATATTTGGAATCAGCACACTTAAAACATAAACATAACCAAAAATCAGCCAAATCCATCCAGGGGTTAAAAAGTTAGCTGGAGGTCCCTTTATGACCGACCGCAAGCACATTTTCCTGCCCAAAACAGTTCCATAAATTTGGGCTGTGAGGTCGGTCTATTTCAGGCTGAAAAAAAGACTAAGTCCCATCGCCGAATGGGACTTAGTCTCTGCAGCTGAAATAATTTCCCATTTACTAGTGGAAATAGCAGGCAGGCACAAAGGGAACGTGTCCCAATCTATCTGATGTCCCAAAAAAGGTGTTTAAAGGGCCAGCACCAGTCACATAAAGAGTCCATAAGCCCCAATATGCCCACCGACAGTCTTAAAGGGCTATACACACCAAATAAAAGTGCATACATTTTCACAATCTCCCAGGGGCCATAGTCATGCGGGAGGAGGCTGGCAAATAGGCTTCTCCACAACCCAGGAAAGCAGGGCAATTTGCCATTTAAAGGGCCCGTTACAAATAGCAGTTTCATGGCACAAGGTCAATCCATATCTGCCAAGTGACCCGATGTGGGGGGAACAGTCCCTATTCTGCTCTGTGTCAGTGTGTATCAGGGATCCTTAGGACAGGTGTCAATCCATATCTGCCAAGTGACCCTATGTAGGGGGACCAGTCTCTATTCTGCTCTGTGTCCGTGTGCATCAGGGGCTCTGAGGACAGGTGTCAATCCATATGTCCAGGTGTCAATATGTCATATGTCAGGTGTCAATCCATATTCATTGTGATTTAGGAATGTTAGGTGATTTCTGCCCTTTATGGATTAAAACCAGACTCTGCATCAACTGTGTAATTTTCCATGGGAGTTTTGCCATGGATCCCCCTCCGGCATGCCACAGTCCAGGTGTTAGTCCCCTTGAAACAACTTTTCCATCCCTATTGTGGCCAGAAAGAGTCCCTGTGTGTTTTAAAATTCGCCTCCCCATTGAAGTCAATGGCGTTTCGGGCGGTTCGCCGGTTCGCGAACATTTGCGGAAGTTCGCGTTCGCCGTTCGCGAACCGAAAATTTCGGGTTCGCGACATCACTATTACAGACACACAAGGTGACACACACAGGTTAAAATGGTAATTAAAGGTTAATTTCCCACACCTCTGGCTTTTTAAATTGCAATTAGTGTCTATGTTTAAATAGTTAAACAGTTTGTTAGCTATCACGTGGATGCACTGAGCAGGCTAGATACTAAGCCATGGGGAGCAGAAAAGAACTGTCAAAAGACCTACGTAACAAAATAGTGGAACTTTTATAAAGGTGGAAAAGGATATAAAATGATATATAAAGCCTTGAAAATGCCAGTCAGTACTGGCAATTCTGGCATCTCTTGATACCAAGCCAAGGTCGGGTAGACCAAGAAAGGTTTCAACCACAACTGCCAGGAGAATTGTTCGGGATACAAAGAAAAACCCACAGGTAGCCACAGGAAAAATACAGGCTGCTCTGGAATAAGTAGGTGTGGTTGTTTCAAGGAGCACAATACGACGATACTTGAACAAAAATTAGCTGCATGTCGAGTTGCCAGAAAGAAGCCTTTACTGCGCCAACGCCACAAATAAACCTGGTTACAATATGCCAATCAACACCTCAACATGCCTCACAGCTTCTGGCACACTGTAATTTGGAGCGCTATGTTTGGAGAGGGGACAACAAGGCCTATAGTGAAAAGAAAACCATCCCTACTGTGAAGCATGGTGGTGGCTCACTGATGTTTTGGTGGTGTGAGCTCTAAAGTCATGTGGAATCTTGTGAAAATTGACAGCAAGATGAATGCAGAATGTTATCAGAAAACACTGGCAGACAATTTGCATTCTTATGCACAAAGGCTGCACATGGGATGCTCTTGGACTTTCCAGCATGACAATGACTCTAAGCACAATGCCAAGTTGACCCTCTTGTGGTTATAGCAGAAAAAGGTGGAGGTTCTTGAAGTCGGTTTCTGTTCGTGCCTTGTCTTATGACCTTAAAATCCTCGAGTCCTCAAGTCCCTCTGGGGAAATCTCAAATATGTGGTTCCTGCAAGATAACTAAAGAGTTTGCGTTATGGTATTGTATTAAGAAATAAGGGTATGCAGACTTTTGAACAGGAGTCATTTCATTTTTTATTTTCCTTGTTTTGTTTTATGATTGTACCATTCTATTATAACCTACAGTTAAATATGAACCCCATAAGAAATAAAATAAATTTATTTTGCCTGTTCACTCATATTTTCTTTAAAAATGGTACAATGGTAAAATATATATAGTCCACATATATAATATTAATAGTTTATGATCTTTAGTCTTCTTGGACTATTCAATACACTCACATGTACCCCTGATTAAACTGATTAACATAATTGTCAAAAAAATTGTCCATGAGTTTGGTTAGAAGATACTAGTATATATTTAGTTAATAACATATAATTACATATTTTAATCTCTAATTTCAGGGGACATTGGTGTTCCGTTAGCACTCCCAGTACATTTAAAGACAATGTAGTACATGCCAGAGCTCTCAAAATCTTTTAGCATTACTGTTCTGGCCTACTGCCAATGACATTTTTTTTTTTTAAATTGCATAAATACTACATAAATATCTGTCATCTAATTTGTAAATTACACCTAACTTGTAGGTGTCATAATGGTCTTGTAAGCCCTACATCAAACAACATTGCTGTTGGCCAAAGAAAATTGCAGGTTTATTTTAAGGATAAAAACTGTGATTAGTTTTGTAAATTGTGAAACAGTGCAAGAATAAAAATAAATATTGGAAAAAAGCCCAAGGAAAGAGCATAATGGCAAACACAGAACTAGTGTTTGTCATTCAAAAGTGAATGGGTCCATTCAAATGTAGACATTTACGTAAAATAACCTGAGAGTACTCCATACATATTCTCAAAGGGAATCCTTCCAAACGTACCTAACTATGACCTTGATTTGATAAGCTTCCTAAATAATCCAGTACTGTTAGAAAAACGTATTTGATCAAATTATTGATCTACAGAAGCCACCATGGAAGTATATGGGAATTTTTTGTAAAAAATAAAACATTTGTAAGGTTCTTCTAACCATATTGAATCATCTGGAAAGCTTATTAAATTGAGGCCAATACAGCAAAACCTAGGCAATACTAGGCTAAAGATTTAGGAAGTAGATATCTCAGGTAGCGGAGGATGATAACAATTCCAGTACTTGTTAGTTAGTACTGGAATAAATATGCTTTTTCCATTCCAATTTAGCAGGAATTCCTTCCACATGCATAAGTCAGCGGTGGCATGCAGGTCTAGGGCAATGCGGGAGGAATCTGACTGAAATTGGGAGGAAAAGACAAAGGAATCTAGATATAAATGATCTCCATTGTGGAATAATCTTCATAGCAAAATTGAGGGAACCCAACAGTGATTGGAGTTCCCTCCTATTACAAGAACTTGTTTCGAGATACTGGTTGATACAAGATAGGATGCATGCACTCTTTTCAATGGGGAGGCTGACTTGCATATGAACAGAGTCCAAAACTATCCCTAGGAAATTAAAGAGTATCGGGACCTTTAGTCTTATCTGGTGACAATGGAACGCCCAATTGTTCGAATAGTTTTATAGCCACGTGGAGGCTGCTGGGAGGACATAAGAAATTACTGTTGGGCATCTGCAGATGTTAAGTAGCATCTGACACAATGTCTCAGCAAACATTCTTGGACTGCTTTTTGAACCAAAAGTGAGACGTGTGAAGTAATAGTATGACCCTTGCCACTTATCACCATGTAGATGCCAAAGTGAAGGGTGAATAGGGAGGAGTTTGAAGGCGTTTACTATATCTGTTTTGCTCAGCCAAGCTCCTACTCCAGCTGACAGGATGGCATTTATAACATTGTCAATGGAAGCGTATTGGAGTGAAACTTCCTCAGATGAACTGAGCGAGTTAAGACTGGATGTTGTAGTAGCATTGGGAGCAGAGAGGTCGATGATTAACCTTTGCTTACTGGCAATTTTACCAGTGACCACACCTATGGGGTTAGTTCTCCACATGGAGAAGGGCGGAGAGTTGAATGGACCAAGTATAAAACATTGATTAAATACTTCCCTCCTGTCAAGGTATACTGAACAAACCACATCCCTATATATACCAAATGCGAGAACAAATTCCACTAAACACAATTTGCGATTCAGCCTGGGATCCCTGGATTTCAATACTACAGACACGTCACCATAAGCGTATGTCTTATTCTCAAGGACATCTTGGGAGGCAATGAGAAGTGAGACCAAATTCACGTCTTTCCCCTCCAAGATGTCCTTTTTTATGTTAGCCGGGACCATATGTGCAGGGTTAATAATATTACTAGATTGGGTGTTGGGAATAATAGCGGAATCAGTAGTGACCAGTGCTGAGGGAGAACTCATATGGGTTCCTGAGTCTATTTTATACAACTTGTCATTGATTCACCCCAAAGAGGATAGCACCGAAGACATGCCTGTAGATCGGAAGACTGACCACTATTGGAACCCTCTCCAGCCCTGGTGTTTTCGGTCTGGGTATTAAGTAACCTATATAGTTCAGCTTTTCTGGCCGTAGCTGGATAGGGGATGTTTCTTTTGTGTAATTCTGATGTGATCCTCGTAATGGTGAGTGGGGGCCCTAAATAACGATAAGCGCGGTGGGTGGGGGCCCTAAATAACGATAAGGGCGGGACCTAATGTTTTGCCCCCACTCCTGCGCGGCAGGTGGGGGCCCTAAATAACAATAAGGGGGGAACCTACTGTCCTCCCCCACCCCTGAGCGGTGGGTGGGGGCCATAAATAAAAATTGGGGGGACGGGACCTAATGTCCTCCCCCCCAGCCCCCACCCCTGAGCGGTGGGTGGGGGCCATAAATAAAAATGGGGGGGGGGAACTTAATGTCCTTTCCCCCCCCCGGACCCCACCCCTGCTTGGCGGTTGGGGGCCCTAAATAGCAATAAGAGGGGGGAACCTAATGTCCTCCCCACCGGCTCCCATCCAACATTTGGATGGATCGCAGTTCGTTTGAAATTGAATGCCTAAGTCTAATTATTAGGTTGTGATCTCTGTAACATACACTTTCTGCTCAAATTTGCATTATATTATTTTATTCTTTAAAACATATATATAAAAAAACTTTTTCAATTGTTATGCTATTTTGTAAAAATGTTGTTGTATATCCTCCTATTAGACTTGGTGTTAAACTGTGTTTTGTAAGGATCCCTGAGAAAACACAAAACACACTATTACAAAATAAATTATGTTTTTTATTCTCAGTGGTAGCCAATATCCATGGTAATTTAATTGAATACTTTAATGTGCTCATTGAATAATATACTATATCATTTTTATACTACTTTGCATTAAAGTGGCTCTTAAGGAAATGCTGTGCACATAGAAGCAGTTTTATAATTTATGGGACTGCCAGTTCTAAGCAGGTACAACTAAGCCGCAGCCAATCCTTATCTATTATTTTTAAATATTGCGTCTGTGTGTATTTAGGCATATGAATAACAGCCAAATAAACAATTGTTATAAAGGGTCTAAAAATATGAAGAATTTAGTTGTCACTTTTTAAAACGGTTGTAAAATGTAAGCAGTTTTAGGGCATTTCTAATAACACTTGAACGTAAAGCATCTATCTGGGCTTAGAACATAATCACTCAGTATGCACTTAACCTTCTATTCTAGATTTGCTACATATTTATTTTGTTTCTTGCATTTTTGCTACATTTGTAAATAGTTTCAAGTGAGTAATAGACCAAGTTGGCCCATCCATCGGCCTCAGTGGGGCCATTGATCTAGGTGGCACTTTGACAGGGGCGGCAAAAGCCACTCCTGTACACCTTACGTGGCCTGGGCCAGGGATACTATAAGGCAGCCCAGGTGGCTTTCTTAGGGCACCCCATCCCGGGGGATGCTGGATCCAGCTCTTGCTGGTCTCAGCATGTAGCATGGCCGAGCTGCAGACCGGGCTAGAGGAACTTGTTTTCCTCTCCCACGTCTGACCAGAGGTGCTCACAGAGCGCGCCAAACTGCTTCCTTTCAGACTGGGGAGAGGGAAACAAGTTAATCTACCCTGGTCTGTGGCTTGGCTTGGCTACAAGAGGAAGGGAGTGGGGGGCAGAAATAGATATGGCCTGGGCGGAGGCAGAAGTTGACATTGGGGACAGAAACAGACAAGGACTGCGAGGGATACAGAAACAGACATGGGGGACAGAAACATACAAGAGTTGGGAGGAGTGAAACAGACCAGGGCTGAAAGAGGAGATATCCATAAGGGCTGATAGGACACAAGCAGACACAAAGAGGCTGAGGGGACACAAAACGGGCTGGGTAGAACACAAAGAGTTGGGCTGGAGAAGGGGCAAAAGAAACAGAAAGGGGCTTAGGAGAAAAAAAAATCAGAAGGGATGGGGAAGAAGTAAAAAAGCTTTTGAGGAGACACCTGGAGGACCTGGGGAGGGAGACAAAGAGGGGCCTGGGGAGAAAGAGAGACATAACGAGGGTCTGGGGGCTTGGGGGGGGGAGGGGTAGTAAGAGACATACAAAGGGGAGGTGTAAGAAAAAGACACACACACACACACTCCACTATAAACTTACACACACACTCCGCTATAAATTTACACACGATGCATCCACTGTACACACACTATCAAAATAGCTTTGACCCTTATTTTTAGATATATTCACACAACAGCCATAGATTATACCCCTGCAGTCTCACTGCTCAATTTTCTGCCATTTAGGAGTTAAATGACTTTGTTTGTACAGCCCTAGTCACATCTCTATGCATGTGATTTGCAGAGCCTTCCTAAACACTTCCAGTAAAGAATCATCTAATGTTTACACTTCCTTTATTGTACAGTCTGTTTCGCTTAGAATTTATCTCCTGCTCTGTTAATAGTCAACTAGACCCTGCAGGAGCCTCATGTATGTAATTATAGCTCAATCTACAGAACTTAAACACTTGATTGAAAATTGAACTATATTTTTTCATGCAGACTGTATGAATCACAGCCAGATGTGACTAGGGCTGCATGGACAGTGATGTAACTCCTAAATGGAAGATAATTGTGCAGTGAGGCTACAGGGACATGATCTATACTAAAAAACTGCTTTATTAAGCTCATCTTGTTTTGATGCCTACAGTGTCCCTTAAACACCACTGTTTTCTGATGATAGGCTTGTTTCCATGACTGACATTTTGAGAGCAGCCATTAAGCTCTTCAAATTTAGGGCTAAAATATATAAAGATTCCATGTTACTCATGTCTGACTCCACTGACACGGACCCCCACATAGCATGTACTAGTTTTCAAACTGGGAGTGCATCAATGCAAAAGGCTATTTTTTCCAATTCATCAAGTCGTGAACCTGGTTTTTCTTCAGTGTTCAACATCTCGTATTAATTTCTAAGTGAGGTCTTAAACCGTACAGCAGCAGGTAATTACCAGGGGTTAAGCATTTTGTTTTTAGCATGGAAACAGATTGTAATGACATTAGCAACAGTCTTTGTCAACATTACTGACTTCTCAGGAAAAGTTTGCATAAAGGATGAAAATGATCCCCATGTTGGTCAACCACTCTGTGCTTCTAACAACAAAGACTCGTGTCTATAGATGAAGCATATACAATATTATTATAGGAATACTGTGAGAAGGTGAAATGAAAATACTATTCCAGGATGATTCCAGATTATTATGACCCTTAGGAATGGATATAAGTGATACGAATCGTGTGGGTCCCTTATTTGAATGTGTATATTTATTTATTTATAAAATATTTTAGCAGGACGGATTCGTTGAGATTTCTCTTGTTTTCAAGTATGATGTAATATTGCATGTTTGCGAAACAAGAAATTACGATAACTTGAAAACTGAATTGTAAAGTTTGGACCATATTAGCCAAGCTGTGAATAGGGGAACCTGATATGGCTCCCAAATTTAGTTATCTTGGCCCATGTTTTATAGTTCTATTGTTCACGACATGCCACTGTTTGTTTACTTAACACTGTGTGTTGCCAGTAGCTAACCAATTGTATATTGTTAAAGAAAAAAGTGAGTCATGACATTTATTAAAATGCCTTGCTGAATAGCTGACAAAGGATCAGTATCCTACTGACACCCATCTCTTTACAAATTAAGAAAATGCATAACTCACAAAAGCATTATAAGCAAAAACATATGTCCTAATGTGTTCAATGGCAAAATGCAATTAATTAGGGAATAATAGTTATATCTATACCAGTCATAGATTTTTATAATAATAATAATAATAAAAACATTTAATAAAAATGTGGGTTATCTGAGGCACTGGACATGGTTTGAAATGATGTTAAGGATCCTTTATCAGCTATTTAGCGAGGCCTTTTATTAAATGTCATGACTCACTTATTTTTTAACAATAAAACTCCCTAATAATTTGATATAACAGGAAAACTTCAGATGCACTAATAAGATTCAACAACATTGGCCGTGCAAAGAGAATGATAAGAGATTGGAACGGTTGATACATTTTATATTTGTTTTAGCACAGTTTTGCCATGCACACAATACTTCTGAATACATAACATTTATATTTTATGTGAAGAAGCCATTTGGCAAGTTGAAGACTAAGGAGGAGATTTATGAATGATATAATAGTCAGGAGACTTGTGCAAATTTTCAGTAGAGGGCAGTCGACATGGAAACCAATGACAAATATCCATTTTACTGGCGGTTATTCTACATTGGCAACTATGTGCAACACTTTTTATTTTATAAATCTCCCCACAATGTTTGTATTTTGCTTTTAATGGTGCAATTTTTTTAGTTAATTGAGTTGAATGGTTATTCCCTAAACTGTAAATGGTGTGTAATCTTTTATCACATGGTAAAAGGAGCAAATAATTTGTCCTGGACCAAGTTAGACTAGAAGGCCACACTGCTAGCCCTTTAGCCCAAGAGGCTCTTCAATTTATAATTGATCGCTCCTGAATATAGCTTGCAAGGCCTTAATTTGACTAGGTCATAAGGAAGGCACATTGATATCACAAGCTGCAAAGTAGATATGTGGGGTACTATTGGCAAATATAGCTAGTATTTACTCCTCAGCCAACCTCAAACTACCCTACTACATTCTCTATTCACTTTTAACAGTGTGTTCCTATTTCTAGAGTGTTAATTCCTGCTTTATATAAGTCTGCATGATTAGTATGTCTTGTACATAATTTAATATCTCTACATGCCTATTTATCTGGGTTTCATGACTTTCAGCATGTTTGTGTCTAGTGTTGCATTTTGATAGGTTTCTACAGTTTTTTTAACATTGAAATAAATATATTAAATAACAAAAACATTTTTTAATGCTCTGTATTGCTCAATGAAACGTTAAAAAGCAAGGAATTTCTCATTTAAACTGCCTCCAGGCTTGGTGCTTTGCATGACATCCATGACATCACCGATTATCACACATAGCACTGTTGGTAACATCAATGACATCCATTACTTATCATTAAAGTATGGAACACATGGGAGAAAATATATTTAAAATAGCTAAAAAGATATATCAGATAACATTGCATTATTGTCACGGCGAACTCGGGAGCACTTCTTGTTACTACGAGACTGGAACGCTGCCGATTGTTTAACTTACCTATTGTCCGGCAGGGTCCATAAGCCCTTTAGATGTCGGTCACTGCGCGCCTAGGACTTTTAATGCCTCCGAAGTCCCTTGTAATTATGATGCTCACGAACATGTGCTTGCCATCACTCTGTCATGCATACATGCTCCTGCATCACATAGCTTATTTGGGCCAATTGAGCCCTCCTTTAGTTATGTAAACACTTTTTGGCCAGTTCACTTTGCCCTGTCGTGATTTATCCAAGAGCATGTTTTCTTATTGATTTCTCTGTATTTGACCTTTTGCTTATATTTTGACTATTCTGATTTGTATTGTCCTTGACTTTGACTTGACTCACCATTTTCCTTCTCTCTGTACTCCTAATCTTGGCTTGTTCTGTTTATTGTATTTTCTACATTAAATCCAGCCATTTCAAGATTCACTAATATGATTAGGGTTTTCTATTACTTTGTTGGTTAGTTAGGTTCTGTGTGCTGGGTTATAGACAATCCTGACAATAGTATGCCATTGATGATGATGACATCTATAAGTTAATAGCATAAAAAAAGATCAATGAGAGTTCTCAATTAACAAGAAGAAATGGCATGTTTACCAAATTGCTGCTGCTGGCCAGGTAGAAGCTGTTTATCAGAAAAACATCATGTTCCAGCAGAGTATATGTAGTGGAGCTGCAACAATAAAATCCCAAATCTCCGCTGGTGTTCTCTGATGCTGGAAAAGAAGCACTGTTTAGCAGATATAGCCCAAGCCCCCAGTAACCGGGTGACACACAATTCTGGGAGTAAACTGCTTTATTCAGGGCCACACACAGCCTTTTATGCAAAAGCCCCTACATGGGGTTTCCCATACAAACTTACAGGGTAATCCTTCCATGATCCTCTGTGCCTGAGAGATAATTATCTGGGTACAGGAAAAAAAAAATTCCAACAACCCAAAACACACATAAAACAGCCATGTACCCCTTCAAGTCGTATCTCCCCGGATAAAGGTGGGGGCCTTGTTATCTTATCTAGTCAAAAATATGAAGAGGAGACATACAATCAGCTCAATGACACTTCCACCTATACTAAACTAAGGAGCAATCCCATCATTGAGATTAAAACCAAACTAAAAGCCTATCTAAATAAAGGATAGACGATAATGAATATAAATATATCTACATACTACACCCCAAGATCCCAGTAATATACTTCCTACCAAAAATCCATAAAAACTTAAATAACCCCCCGGGACACCCTATTGGGTCAGGCATAGGATCACCCCTTTCCAACCTCTCTGAATATATTGATATGATGCTGCAGCCATACGTTGTTAAGCCTAAGTCTTACCTGAAAGATACTATCAACCTTTTAAAAAAATTAGAAGGGATAACCTGGTAAGAAGATTTTGTACTGATGACATGCAATGTTAAATCACTATACACCATCGTTCAACATGGAAAAAGGGTGCCAAGCAGTAAGAGCCATATTAGAAACAGACTACTCTATGCCCCAAGACCAGATAGATTTCATAATAGAAGGGAAAGACCTAATCTTGAAAAACAATTTCTTCTGGTTCAAAGATAGTTTCTACCTGCAAAACACAGGCACAGCTATGGGTACCAGGTTCGGAGGGGGCATGACTGGGTGGGAATCCTGGTATCCTATGTGAGATACATCAATGATCTTCTATTTATATGGAAGGGCCCTATCTCTTTGACTCAAGACTTTGTATCATTTTTAAACACCAACAACGAGGTTATAATTTTAACCGCAAATGCAAGTGCCACTATGGTGACCTACCTAGATCTATATATATATATATATATATATATATATATATATATATATATATATATATTAGAGATAAAAAGATACACACTAAAACGCACTTTAAAGATGTACACGTGAACAATTATATCAAGACTAATAGCTGTCATAACAAAGTGTGGCTAGACAGCACACCAAAAAGCAAAATGATGAGACTTGTTCAGAAACTCAGATTTTTAAAAAAACAGGCACACTACTTAAAGGATAGATTTATTCAAAAAGGGTATGAGACAACTAAAGTAGAGGACACTATTAAACAGACCTTATCTCTGAATAGGAAGGAACTGATACAAAAAGTAAAAACAGAACAGAAACAGGATTTTATACTACCTATAGTAATAGATTTTTACCAACAAAAACAAACAACTCAGGAATATTTTAAATAAGCATTGGCACCTTTTGAAAGAAGATGAAATACTAGGTAAGATTATACCAGATAAACCAAAAGTAATTTTCAGAGGTGCACCCAGAGGTGCACCCATCTTAAAGATGCATATAACTAAAAATGATTCAAAAGACATTCCAAATAAACTTGATAATTTTATGACAAATTTTTTTTTTTAATTTTTTTTTAACTGTAATTGTTGTATAGCATGTAAAAAGACAAAACAGACATCTAAAGTAACTAATGTTTTTAAATCTAACAATACAGGCAAATCACATAATATTAAAAATATCATTACATGTAACAGTAAAAACGTTATTTACCTATTAGAATGTCCCTGTGGGCTCCAATACATAGGCAGAACTATTAGACCCCTTAAAGTGAGAATAGCAGAGCATTGTAGAAACATAGAAAAGGGTTTCGTTAGTCTCTCTGTCTCATCACACTTTTGTGCACATAAGAATAATACTAAACTACTTATGTTCACGGGTATTTCAATTGTCAACAAGCACTGGAGAAGAGGAGACATAGTAAAACAAATTGGGAAGACAGAAATTAAATGTGTGTACAATTTAGACACCCTACATCCGAAAGGTCTTAATATCGAATTTGATTTATTTAATTTTTTATAATAAACTGTTTTTATTATATACTGCTCTTCCATTTTTCAGATTGTTTACTCCTCTAAAGACCTTTTATCTATGATTTAAGATTTTTATATGGAATATGTTTACCACTTTTCCATATATACCAATTTTTAAATATTTAAACATTTTTTTTATTATTAAAATACTTTTTTATTTTTATATTTCTAGATATTTTTTATATTGCCAATCTAAGTCATCTGTACTTGTAGCTACCCCTTTTAAGTCTACGTTTTTTCCCTTTTATGTCTACCTGCCTCCCCTCTCCTTACACCTATTATTATCTTTTATTGTTATATTGGATCAATGTAATGTATATTGTTATGGCACCTATACCCACTTTGGACCACTGTTATTTTTAAACATGTTGCTATATATATTTCATTATGCCTGTTAAGTCAAATATATATAATTAGAGATGTCGCGAACCGTTCGCGAATTTCCCGTGAGCGGCTCGCCACGGTTCGCCACGAGCTCCGGTCAGCTGACACGTCCCGGCCAATCTCCAGCAGACCCTCCCTCCCAGACCCTCCCATCTCCTGGCCAGCATCCATGTTAAAGCTGCCTTCAACATGGATGCTGTCCAGGAGGTGGGA
>OW240919.1:133590656-133602183 GCA_933207985.1 Pelobates cultripes | reverse complement strand
TATTTTGAAAACACTTAAATAAACATGTATTCTTAGAAAAAAAAAATTGATGCAGTAATAATAAAGTTTAGGGGCACCGTTTACCTGTATTCTACAGTAGAGATCTATGGACAAGTGACCTTTATAATGGGAGTCCATATTGTAAATATTAGTGTGACACAAAGCCTATAAGGCCATAGGAAAAATAATCAAATGCATAAAAGTTATATTTATAAGTTGAAATTAGTTATGTATAAACCTTTTAGGTTTAATGAAAAAAAAATTAACCAACCATCCATCCATCACGTTTTATTCCAAATATAGGACATTAATTAGACACAATGGGCCTTCGGTGTAGTTGTTTATTATGTCTCCAAAATCCCACTGATGATAGAAAATGTACCATTAGGTATCCTACATTTATCTCTGGAGTTTAAGGTATTCATAGGATCCCATAATGGGCATATGCAGCAGGAAGGAAAGATGTTGAAAAACTCTTTTTAGCCTTTATAGATTTATAATTTTTTTAACATATGCTTAATTCTGATCCCCTTTGTCATTTATCTCTCTAAAGAAGTATATAGTATTAATAGAAAATTAACCTAATCAGTGATATTCATCCACATTAGAAAAGGAACTTTAATCAGAATCTATATACCAGTGACAATTGATTTTACTCGGACAAGAAGTCCACAGCAGGGCTTTCCCGAAGGAATAATGCCTCTAAAGATTTATACTTTAAAAACATGTTTCATTTTTCAGACTGGTATTTTTCTATTCCTGCTGTTTGGAGTTGATATACCGTAGACTTATTATTTGACTTGTGAATAGGGCTTGTTTGCTTATCTTGGGAGGTTGCAATATGTGTACAGGAACTGCTTCCATGTCTAATGTGTTTTAATACTTAATGTTACTGCAGGTTAAAAGCCATATATAATAGACAGCATAGAAATATAAACTTATTTTTTCCTCCTGAGGTGTTATATTGCAAACATATTGTTCACCCAAGGAAGATATATCCCTTAGACATATACCATGTTTGTGATAGTAATCTCATCTAGAATGCTGATTTTCTGTAGAATAATATTTAATTAGACTCTACAACCGTATATTCTTGGCATGAGATATGCTGCAAGGACAAACCTATTCCTGTCTCTAGAGTAGAAATGTAATATATATATATATATATGTTTGCATTTCTCAAGAAGCTTAGGCATGAAAAAAGTTGGTCTTTATTAGGAAGGTTTCCAAGGACTTTATTAACATTAAAGAAGAACTTTTAAAGGACCACTATAGTGCCAGGAAAACATACTCGTTTTCCTGGCACTATAGTGCCCTGAGGGTGCCCCCACCCTCAGGAAGTGGTAAGCATTACCTTTTTCCAGGCTGGGCGGAAGCTCTCCCTCCTCCCGATCCTCCTCTTCTCCTCCCGTCCGGCTGAATGTGCGATCGCGGCAAGAGCTTTCTTGTAGCGCATTCAGCGGTCACATAGGAAAGCATTCATAATGCTTTCCTATGAACCTAGCGTGCTCTCACTGGCAATCACGGTGAAACCTTTATAGCGCCTCAGTGGCTGTCAATGGGGCAGCCACTAGAGGAAATAGGGAAAGAGCTTAACCCATTCATAAACATAGCAGTTTCTCTGAAACTGCTATGTTTATTAAAAAATGGGTTAACCCTAGCTGGACCAGGCACCCAGACCACTTCATTCAGCTGAAGTGGTCTGGGTGCCTAGAGTGGTCCTTTAATAATCTGTTTTATCCAATATTTAACCAATATGTATTTGTGAGGTGTGAAAAAATAAAATATAATGTAGACATCCACACTTCTTTCTCCTGTAACTGGCCAATCATTGTTATAGGTTCTGTCTTCTGTTGCGGTCAGTATAGAGAAAGCATACAGAGAAGTAGAGAAATGAAACATGTTTGTGCTTCTCCTTCTCATTTCCCCCGGTTTGACCTTTTCTGAACATGATTAACATGTTATGTTCCAAATCTTTAATATAAATTAACAACAACAACAACAACAACAACAACAACAAAAAACAAGAGCAATGCATGAAAAAAAGATTAACATGTGAATTGCAATGTTTAATTAAATGGTGACATTTAAGATGGTTGTGTATAACAATCAGAAAACAGTTAATGAATGATAGAACTTTGTCAATGTTTTTGGATTAAAAAAGTAACTCTATATGAAATAGCTCAGTTGTTAAATGTGTACTGTCTAGGGTTCTGTGCATAACCTGATGATACTGACATTGACTAGCAGTCTATTCTTTCAGCTCTCATTCTTTGAGGTAGAAGAAATGTGTTATATACTAGACATGTGCATTCGTTTTAGTCTGAATACGATTATGTCCCAAAATGCGGGTTTTTCGTATTCGTTTACTAAAACGTAAAGGAAAGCCATACATACGAAATTGAAACGAAAGGGCAAATCCCGAATGCATTACATTTTTGTTTCGTTCATTTAATAGACTCCGTGCTGCAGGGCAATTAACCTCAAAAGCACGGAGAAATAACACTGCGCATGTGTGAAAAAAACCAAGAAGGGAGCCGACAGCGCTACAAGCTGCCTCCATGTAATTTTAATTCCTACCTCCCCCATTAAAACCTATGGGGGTCACTATGACCCCCATATTAATAAAAGGGAGGTTAAATATTCTCGCATGCCCCGAGTAGGGGCATGTTGCCAAAATAAATTTAAAACTACTAGTGATTGGGCAGCTATTGGCGGTGGCTGCTCGCTGTCATTTCAAACTAAATATAAATCCGTATGAGGGTCACTATGATCCCCATATTGATAAAAGGGAGGTTAAATCCTCCAATACAAATGTAAAATTACTAGTGCCTGGGCAGCTATTGGGGCAGGTCCCCCCATTCTCCTATAGTGGGGAACACAAATAACTAAAATTGGGGGGACATAGTGCCCCCTCGCTCCCCACCTATGATCCAAGGGTGGGAGCTATTAATGTAAACGAGGGAACCTAATGTCCCCCCTGGTCCCCACCCATGAGTGGCGGATGGGGACCCTTATTGATTAAAGCGGGACTAATGTCCCTCCTGGTCCCCACTGGCCACTCATGAGTGGGGACCATAAATAGTGGGAGGGACCTAATGTCCCCCCCTGGTCCCCACCCATGAGTGGCAGATTGAGACCACAAATAAAAAAGTGCCAGGTCCCCCTTAAAGTACTAGCAACTGGGCAGCATTAGTAGTGGTTTTAAATGCCAGTGGCTGCTTGCTGTTTAGGCAACATGCCCCTACTCACGGCATGCTGCGAGTAGGGACTTGTGGGATGATTTAACCTACCTTGTATCAATATGGGTGTCATAGTGACCCCCATACTGATTTCTATTTAGTTTTAAATGACAGGGAGCAGCCAATGGCTGCTCGCTGTCATTTAAAACTGGATATTAATGTATCTTGTATAGAAGTGTATAGTATGGTAAGAGTATGTGTAAAAAGTAGCTATTTAGATCTAAATAGCTCTTTTCATATTGCAACATTGTTGTAGTTTTTGCTATAACTTTTGGTTACACGTATTCTTACCATAACTCTATATAACTCCTATGTATGATACTAATTTTTATATCCAGTTTTAAATTACATGCCCCTACTACACGAGGGGACCTGGCACAGGTAGGTACTAGTACTTTTACATTTGTTTAGGTTGCATGCTGCGAATAGGGGCATGCAGGAGGATTTAACTTCCCTTTTATCAATATGCCATACTGATTTATATTTAATTTGAAATGACAGTGAGCAGCCACTGGCTGTTTAGGCGACACGCCCTTACTCGCGAGTAGGGGCATGCGGGAGGATTTAACCTCCCTTTTTATTAATATGGGGGTCGTAGTGATCCCCACAGGTTTTAATGTGGGGGGAAGGGTAGGAATTTTTTATTTATTACAAGGAGGGAGCTGAACGCTGCTGGTTCCCTCGTTGCATGCACAGTGCTTTTTTCGACGATGACAATTTTTTTTTTTTAAATTAAGAATTTCACTAGAAAACTAATGGTTTGTGGAGGAAATTCAGAATTGATGAATTACATTTTTATTTAGTACGAAATCATGCGTACGAAACGAAAATTTCACTGGTGCACATGTCTATAAGATATGACTTTAGTAATAATAAAGTACCTTCCAGTTTTGGCAAGCATGGGTATAAATGTATCTTGTATAGAAGTGTAAAAAGTAGCTATTTAGATCTAAATAGCTACTTTTTCATATTGCAACATTGTTGTAGTTTTTGCTATAACTATTGGTTACACATACTCTTACCGTAGCTCTCTATCACTTCTATGTATGATACTGATTTTTATATTTGGGTTTACATGACATGCCCCTACTACACGTGGGATCCTGGCACAGGTAGGGGCATGCGGGAGAATTTAACCTGTGTCAAACCTGTGTCAATAGCTACCCAGTCACTAGTACTTTTAAATTTGTTTAGGTGGCATGCCACGATTAGGGGCATGTGGGAGGATTTAACCTTCCTTTTATCAATATGGGGGTCAATAGTAACCCCCAAACTGATTTATATTTAATTTGAAATGACAGTAAGCAGCTGTCACATCATGCCTTGTTCTGTGGATCAGTCTGGTAATGGCTTCTGGTATCCAGTACTCTTTTACATTTCTTGTTTAGTTTTTCTTGTTTTTTATGGTTTTCTTTTCTATGTCTGGTTTTCTTTATGCTGGGTTTTTCTGGGTTCATTCCTGTAATCCATCCCTGGTGTCCAGGTTTCCTTTAAATGTTTGTTTTATGTTGCCACACCTGTTTGTTTTCCATCATTCCTTTTGTTTCAGTGTCCTGCAGGCAGCTGCTCAAGCCTTCTGCCTTTTCTTGCAGGTAAGTGCTATATATATGTTTCTTATGGTTCTTTTAGTATACATTAGGCAGAGTAGGACCTGCCAGATATGGGGTACATTGGCGTTGTTGTCAGGCTTATACAATGTATGATCATATAATCAGTGATGTATCCTGGTTTTGTGCTGCCCTAGGCAGGACAAAACGCAGGCGCCCCCCCCACCCCACGCCACGCCCCCCCCAACCCGCCTTCTAAATACACACACACACACACAGTGGTGTATCCTGGTTTTGTGCTGCTCTAGGCAGGACAAAACTCAGGCGCCCCCCCCCCACAACCCGCCTTCTAAATATACACACACACACATACATTCACTGACAGATACGCATACACTCGCTAACAGAAACACACACACTAACAGACACACTCACACACTGACAGGCAAACACACTCACACAGTCAGACACACACACACTCACTGACACACAGTCAGACAAACACATACACACTAACAGACAAACACAGTCAGACACACACACTAACAAACACACACACACATTAACAGACACACACACATTAACAGACACACACTCACTGACACACACACTCACAGGCAAACACACACACTAACAGACACACACACTCAGACACACAGTCACACACACACACACTCACAAGCAAACACACACACACTCACAGGCAAACACACACTCACTGACACACAGTCAGACACACACATACACACTAACAGACAGTCAGACACACACTAACAGACACACACTCACACAGTCAGATACACTAACAAAACACACACACACATTAACAGACACACACTCACTCACTCACTCACATTAACACATTTTTTTATTTATTTTTATTTACCCCCCCACCTCCTTACCTTTGGGAGTGCTGGGGGGGAGGGGTTCATTACCTCCCTGGTGGTCCAGTGGTTGCCGGCTGGGCGGCGCTGGGCGGGCGGCTGGCGAGGGAGCTCTTCCCCTGAGCGCTGTGCTCAGCTCCCTCGCGCGCCGCAAAGTGAGGCTGGGAGCCGTAAGATGACGTCATCTTCCGGCTCCCAGCCTCACTCTGCGGCGCGCGAGGGAGCTGAGCGGACAGCTCAGAGGAAGAGCTTCCTCGCCAGCCGCCCGCCCAGCGCCCGGCCGGTCAGTTAGCCGCGAGGCTAACAAAGCATTTGCCCTGGGCATTTGGGGGCAGCGTTTTTTGCCGCCCCCTGAAAAATGCCGCCCAAGGCAAATGCCTTGTTTGCCTCGCGGCTAAAACGCCCCTGCATATAATGTAACTAAATCCCCATGATTTTCATATATAGTACTTAGTTATTTCTCCTCTTGTTTTGCCTATCATATCTTGTCTTGTTTTGATTTGTATTCCCAGTCCATGTACAGTCCTGTCCTGCCCCTTTTTTAGTCAATGGTACCCTTATCTATTGTGTACATGTTCTGGGTTTAACTTCCTATCCTTCTCTGGTTCTGGGTTCTACTAGTTCTGTCTTGTTTTCATGTTTGGTGCCTGTTCTAGTCTTGCCTTGCTTCTAGTACTGGATACATCTCAGCATATGTCTGCTCTAGCTTCCACTAAGCTGCATCAGGGACTTGGTATGTGGCCGCACAAATGCTGGTGCTCAACACCAGGGGGCGTGTGGTTACCCTGCACCGGGCCCTGTAATCCACTTCCACGCTGAAGACTCTCACTTCTCATCAGGCACTCAGGGATCCCGGTTTCCGTACCGCCACTCGTGACAGATTGGCATTGTTGTCAGGCTTATGCAATGTATGATCATATAATGTGACTAAATCCCCATGATTTTCATATATAGTACTTAGTTATTTCTCCTCTTGTTTTGCCTATCATATCTTGTCTTGTTTTGGTTTGTACTCCCAGTATTTCGTTCGAAAACGAATGATTTGCAGATGAAATTCGGGATTGACATTTAAAATTTTTATTTAGTACAAAATCATTTGTACGAAACGAAAATTGAAATGGTGCACATGTCTATATTATATGACTTTAATAATAATAAAGTACCTTCCAGTTTTGGAAAGCATGAAGCTAGAGTTTAAGATGCTGTCTAGGACTGAGGACACCTCAAGGGCACATTAATGACTTAAACTGCATCACTGACATGTCTTTGCATGACCTCCCTCAATCACCACTGCAGCTGGTCTTTAGTAAGTATAATTTGCTTGAATCAGCCTCACATTTAAACTGAATCAAAGAATTGATTTCAAGAAAGGGACAGAAGCGAAATAACAGATACTCTGTAAGCAAAAATGGGAAAACTGGCATCTATGAATTGCTAATAATTTCTTAATAGGTTAGCATTAAATGCTTACATTCTTCTTATTGAGGAGGGAAATGCCCTACATAAGCACAGGATGATGAGCTGGGACATTGCTAGCTTCCAGAAACACCTTGGGTTTGAGCTCAAAGCAAAATCTGGAGACTCCTACTCTAAGGCTTCTCCCTAGGAGCGATGGCCCCAGCTACTCAAACTTTGCCAACTATGCAAGCTGGGATGTCAATGAAAAAATTAGCCATGAACAAAAACACGCTGCGTTGTCAGGAATTCAATGCCATCAGGATGTCAGAATGGCTAAATGGTTTAAGCCGCCAGACTCAAGATAATCATCTTCCCAGGCTAGGGTTCTGGTCTCCAAATGGAGCCTTTGATTCCTATCTCACTTCTGACACATCTTTTCTTTTAATAGATTGTTAGCTTGTTTGAGCAAGGCATTCTTCAGCTCTTGTCTCTGTTAAATTCTATATGCTGATTCATTTTGCCCAACTCCCCATTCTATAGTTGTAAAATAATACTGAATATGTTCGCACTATGTAAGTGCTAATAATAATAATCCTGTTTAAGCAACAGAAACGTAATACAGTGTATACCCTCTGCCTAACATCCTCTCCTTGCAGTCACATGGGGGTACCTGCCCAATAGTAGTCTAGAAGAGCACTGAGCTAGTATCAGGCAGCTGTTTGATGTAAGAACTCCACCACCACCTGTAGAGATCTGGGGCTAAAGAACTTCACCCACCAAAGCTCCCCTTAGCAACAGTTCAGATGATTATTACATTAAGCAATTAATGAACATCAAAGTAAATTAAACAACTCTTAAGCGCAACTTATATTATTATTTTATTATTTATATAGCGCCATCAGATTCCGTAGCGCTGTACAATGGGTGGACTAACAGACATGTAATTGTAACCAGACAACTGGACGTACAGGAACAGAGAAGTGGAAGGCCCTGCTCAATGAGCTTACATTCTAGATATATATATAATACATGGGGCTTCAGGATACAAGATAAAAATACAAAAATAAAAGTGAAATTGCTTTAATTTGAGGCAGGATTTGTCACTTGTTTGGATGAAGAAATATGGTTATAGCAACAAATAAATATATATATATATATCTAAACTACTCCTTACCATGTGGGCTGAGTGTAGTATTAACTTAAATATTAAATAAAATGAGATATATTATTCCATCCCGCACAGTCACTACTTATTTGTCAGTAGATGTATTATTTATTTCAATCTAGTCAGTAGATTTGCAAATGAACTGCCAAACAACGTTATTAAATGTTTTCCTGCTGCTTTAGAGACGTTAACTGGCATAAATAAAACATTTTATCTTAAGCATCACAGACTTAAAAATGCATAAAGCTCTGGATGACTGGCAAGATATCTGCTATAAAACAGGAAACTAGCTTAATATTCTAGCATGCAGCCTCGGAGTTCCTAAGATCCCGTCTCAGATTGGATTCTGTCACCCTTGTGTTCTGTTATGAAGTGCTGAAGTTTTTTTTTGTTTGTTTTTTTTTACATATTTTATACAGTATGGCTGGAGTGGCTTTCTGTTTCCTAGTATCAAAGTTTATGAGTTTTACTGCATTATGTGTCTCTGGGAAGATATGTTAAACACATTATACTGAGAGATAAGAACTGCTCAGCCTGTCTAGCCTGCCCATAATTAAACCACAGATGACTTCTACTTGTTTGTTTTTCGAACATTGTTTATTCTTGTGCACATCCCAAGCAATACTTGACTGCTTCCTTTACTATTTACACTGGAAGACTATTTCAAGCATCTACTACCATTTCAGAAAGTTTTTTTCACACATCACACCGCATTATTTTATTCTTTTGAGGAAGTGTCTATCAGAGATCTATAAGGTTGTGTAGGAGACATTACCATAGAGCCTCCAAAAAGTGGAAGTTGTAAAGGCCAGCACAGTAAAAGATTTGAAGAATAATTGGGTTATTCTGAAGGTCAAGGTCAGAAGAACACATGTAAAATCAGTATGAGGTTTCATAGGAGGGAGACTAACAAGTGGATATTATCTGCACTCACAATATGTATGTTTCGATGAAGTGAAAAGGAGGTGATCACCCATGTGCTATATTAATTGTGTAAACCATGTGCAGAGATCAGTGGCCTCCCATTATTGGGAGGTATGAAAGCTGGACAGGTGGGGTTGGTGTGAGGGGAATGCCGGTAATGTTGTTGTCATTCTGACGTAGATCATCAGAATTGACGATCTCAGCCAATCCAATGTTTTCATATGGGAACATATTGGATTGACTGAGATTGTCAATTCTGATGATCTCAGCCAAGGGGGCAGGACAAGGGGCAGAGCCAAACACTGCACTGGCCAATTAGCATCTCCTCATAGAGATGCACTGAATCAATGCATTTCTGAGAAAAATTTAGCATCTTCATGCAGGGTATTGTGCAGCACTGACCCAGAAAACACCTCTACTGGCTGTCTGAGTGACTGCCACTGGAGGTGTCCCTAGGAAGCAATGTAAACATTACCTTTCCTCTAAAAAAAAAAATTAAAAAAAATGTGTTCACTGTAAAAGGTCTGCAGAGACTAACTATACTCATCAGAATAACTACATTAAACTGTAGTTGTTCTGGTGACCATAGTGTCTCTTTAAGCATGCTCAGATTTCAGTGAATGCTAAATCGTGCTGCTCGGGTCACGCACATGCTCTGGTTACATTGGTCAAGCACACTGTTTAGTATGCAAACTAGCAAATTAATTAAAACTTGCCCTCCAGGCCAAATTATACCAATTCTTCCTTGCCAATATTGAGGATTCAGAAACTGAGGGAAGGCAGATTGAAAACCTTGGGATGTAGGAAATCAAATTCAAAGCAAAATGAAAGAAAACTAAAAAGGAATAGACCTAGTTGTGTTTTAGACATATACAAGCAGGATTCTGTCTAGGTAGAAGCATTATCTAGAGCTGATATGTCTAAGTGTCTGAGCAGCATGTCAAAAGTTAAATTAGCCAATGTCCAAATGTTCACATACCTAAACTAGCACCACATCAGTATATAGTGACTCTCTCACTTTACTTGAAAGCTCAAGGCACATGGAGCCTGACATTGTAGATATTTGGTATTCTAGAATATTTTTCACATAACAATACACCTAACATGTTCATTCTAAAGAGTTATGATTGGTTGATAAGCCAGCTGAAAATTTAGTTCACAACAGCTGAGTAGCCTGTTATAAAGTCACTACAATAGTCTCAAATAATATATCAAATCCCCTACAATAAACACCCATTATGGATTTACCCAACATGTGTCTGCAGATCAGGCATGACACCAGCATGCAGAATGTGTAGCAGTTTGGCACTACAAATGAAATAATACTAACTTATTGTTTTGTTCTGTCTTTGCAATATTTGGACATGATAGAGAATAATTTTTCTTTAAACTTTGACTTGGTTCTAGTTTTGGCAGGTTAGTTTTCAGTTTGGAAATTCTCAGTGGATTTTGCAGGTAACACAGGTTATCTGGCTCTGAACAAATATAATTGTATGAAATCCTAGAAACCGCAAACTACCGTTGACAGAATTTCATGATCAATAGGGCTGGGGAGATGAGTAAAGGATTTGTCACGTCCTGGCTGCATCAAATCTGGCCTTTAATGTGCTTAGCATGCATGTATCATCTTAATACATTCACGGCAGGTTCATTAAAGGATTATTGCACTTACAAAATCATTCTAGGTTGTCTGAAAATGTGACAAGTGCACTGAATTATGTTAGTTATTTTATTTTATATTATTTTTAACTCAAAAATGTAAAGCAGAGGTAATGTCTGGTTGGAAGTAAAATTGAACCACCAAACACATTTATTTATCATAAGTAGCTAGTGCATTCTTTGAACATAGTATTTGCTAATATTATTTGTAAATATTCATTGCAACAATTTAATATGTGGTCTTATCATGCATAATGTCTATGAAAGTATAAAATTCTGTGTTTTTTTTTATTATTCGTATCATAAATATATAAAAATAAATAAATTTAATTTTGTGTGTGTATGTGTGTATATATATATATATATAAATAATATAGGCATAGAAACTAAGGTCACACTAAAGGCATATAAAATGTAAAGGTAAACTGTTACTTTTGTAAAAAAGAAATGAAAGTCACCTATAATGCGTGTTAACCTTTTTTCCTGAGATGTTCCATTTTATTTTAAACAGATATTAAAGATTGAGCCAGGTCAAACATTGCAAATGAACAGGAGTAATATAAACATTATGCATTTTTGTATTATATACTGACTGTCATATGCAAAGGACAGAGGTTATAACAATTTGGGAGCTAAACCAAATAACCATTTGCTGAAGGATTGGATTTCTACATTTAATTTTATTTATAACGGACACTATAGTCACCC
>OW240919.1:133566973-133588832 GCA_933207985.1 Pelobates cultripes | reverse complement strand
TCTCAAAGCCGGTGTGTCAGCCCTACAGCGTGTACTCTGCCAGTTCACAGTGCCACTCATAACTGGTGTCATAATAGCTTGCATTTAAAAACAAAAAACCTTTTTCACTGTTATAGATTGAATAGCAGTTAGTTTTCTCAAAGCAGGTGTGTCAGGCTCGCAGTGGATACTGTGCCCAGAGCCACCACTCACTCACTGGTGTCACAATAGCTTGCATTTAAAAACAAAAACCTTTTTTTCACTGTTATAGATTGAATAGCAGTTAGTTGTCTGCCACTGCTGCCAGCTTCTGTGTCAGGCTCACAGTGGATACTGTGCCCATTTGCCCAGTCAGTGCCACCACTCATATCTGGTGTCACAATAGCTGCATTTAAAAACAAAAAACTTTTTCACTGTTATAGATTGACACAGGTTAGTTGTCTGTAAGCCGCCTGTGTGTCAGGCTCACAGTGGATACTGTGCCCAGTGCCACCACTCACTCACTGGCGTCACAATAGCTTGCATTTAAAAACAAAAAACTTTTTTCACTGTTATAGATTGAATAGCAGTTAGTTGTCTTCAAGCTGGTGTGTCAGGCCTACAGCGTGTACTCTGCCAACCTCTGCCAGTTAACAGTGCCACTCATATCTGGTGTCACAATAGCTTGAAAAAAAAAAACCAAAAACGTTTTTCACTGTTATAGATTGAATAGCAGTTAGTTGTCCTCGTGCTTTATGGGTGTGTCAGCCCTACAGCGTGTACTCTGCCAGTTCACAGTGCCACTCATATCTGGTGTCATAATAGCTTGCATTTAAAAACAAAAAACTTTTTTCACTGTTATAGATTGAATAGCAGTTAGTTGTCTTCAAGCGGGTGTGTCAGGCCTGCAACGTGTACTCTGCCAACCTTTGCCAGTGCACATTGCCACTCATATCTGGTGTCACAGTAGCTTGCATGCATAGTACCACTAATCGAAAAAAAAATGACAGGCAGAGGCAGGCCACCCTGCAGGGGCCGTCGTGGTCATGGTGCTGTGATTCCCTTTTGCCCTAGAATAATGCCCAGTTTTCAGAGGCCAAGTACCCTGAACTTGAAAAGTTCTGAGGACATAGTTGACTGGCTAACACAGGACACCCAATCTTCTACAGCTTCCGCTCGGAACCTTGACGCAACATCCTCCTCCAGCTTAGCTTCAGGCACCTCTCAAGATACCACTCACGCGCCTGCCGCCACCACCAACACTAGCACCACAGCCGCTTCACTTGGTATGTCAGAGGAGTTATTTACACATCCGTTTGAAGAAATGAGTGATGCGCAACCATTATTGACAGAGGATGTAGATAACAGGGATATGTCTCAGTCAGGCAGCATTACACATGTACGGTATGATGATGATGATGTTGTACCCGCTGCTGCTTCCTTTGCTGAGTTGTCAGATACAAGTGAAGCGGTTGATGATGACGATGCGTCCATGGATGTCACGTGGGTGCCCGCTCGGCAAGAAGAAGAACAGGGCAAAAGTTCAGATGGGGAGACGAGTTGGAAGCAGGGGGAGGTCGTCGCAAGGAGCTAGTGGCACAGTCAAACAGCATGCATCAGCACCCGGGGTCAGCCCGACAGCACGCCAATCAACGCATGCTGTGTCCACCACCAGAATGCCGTAATTGCAGAGCTCAGCAGTGTGGCATTTTTTGTGTGTGTCTGCCTCTGAAAACAGCGATGCCATTTGCAACCTGTGCCAAAAGAAACTGAGTCGTGGGAAGTCCAACACCCACCTAGGTACAACTGCTTTGCGTAGGCATATGATCGCACATCACAAACGCCTATGGGATCAACAGATGAGTACAAGCAGCACACAAACTCAAAGCCGCCATCCTCCTCCTGGTCCATCATCTTCAGCCACGTCAACCACTGCTGTCCTCCTTGCCCCCTCTCAACCATCCGCCACTCCGTCTCTCGCCTTGAGCAGTTCCTGCTCATCTGCCCACAGTCAGGTGTCTGTCAAGGACATGTTTGAGAGTAAGAAGCCAATGTCAGAAAGTCACCCCTTGCCCGGCGTCTGACAGCTGGCTTGTCTGTACTATTAGCCCGCCAGCTTTTACCATACAAGCTGGTGGAGTCTGAGGCGTTCAAAACATTTGTAGCTATTGGAACACCGCAGTGGAAGGTACCCGGACGAAATTTATTTTCACAAAAGGCAATCCCCAACCTGTACTTGATTGTGCAAAAGGAAATAATGGCATGTCTGGCACACAGTGTTGGGGCAAGGGTCCATCTGACCACTGATACCTGGTCTGCAAAGCATGGTCAGGGCAGGTATATCACCTACACTGCGCATTGGACAAACCTGCTGACGGCTGCCAAGCATGGAATGCGTGCCTCTGCAGTGGAGTTGGTGACACCGCCAGACTTGCAGGCAGGCCTGCTGCCCCCTCCTCTACTCCTCCTACTCCATCCTCTTCCATAACCTCCTCGGCTGAGTCCTCTTCTGCTGCTGCGTCTTGCTCCACATCAACGGCACCCCCCCAGTGGCTGACTGCGCAGCAAGTGGAGATCGGCAAAGTGGTTTGTGACAACGGAACAAATTTGTTGGCGGCATTGAAGTTGGGCAAGTTGACACATGTGCCGTGCATGGCACATGTGTGTAATCTGATCGTACAACGCTTTATGCATAAGTATACAGGCTTACAGGACGTCCTGAAGCAGCCCAGGAAGGTGTGTGGCCATTTCAGGCGTTCCTACACGGCCATGGTGCACTTTGCCCATATCCAGTGGCGAAACAACATGCCAGTGAGGCGCTTGATTTGCGACAGCCCGACACGTTGGAATTCAACACTCCTAATGTTCGACCGCCTGCACCAACAAGAAAAAGCCGTTAATGAATATTTGTATGACCGGGGTGCTAGGACAGCCTCTGGGGAGCTGGGAATTTTTTTGCCAAGTTACTGGACGTTCATGCGCAATGCCTGTAGGCTCATGCGTCCTTTTGAGGAGGTGACAAACCTAGTCAGTCGCACCGAAGGCACCATCAGCGACATCATGCCATTTGTTTTCTTCCTGGAGCGTGCCCTGCGAAGAGTGCTGGATCAGGCCGTAGATGAGCATGAAGAGGAAGAGGAAGAGTTGTGGTCACCATCACCATCACCACCAGAACCAGCCTTATCAGCATCGCTTGCTGGACCTGCGGCAACCCTGGAAGAGGATTGTGAGGAGGAGGAGGAAGACCAACCACAACAGGCATCCCAGGGTGCTCGTTGTCACCTATCTGGTACCCGTGGTGTTGTACGTGGCTGGGGGGAAGAACATTCATTGAGATCACCGAGGAGGAGGAACGGGAAATGAGTAGCTCGGCATCCAACCTTGTGCAAATGGGGTCTTTCATGCTGTTGGGCCTGTTGAGGGACCCTCGTATAAAAAGGCTGAAGGAGAACGACCTGTACTGGGTGTCCACGTTACTAGACCCCCGCTATAAGGAGAAAGTGGCTGAAATGTTACCAAATTACAACAAGTCGGAAAGGATGCAGCATTTGCAAAATAAATGAAAAAGTATGGTTTACACAGCGTATAAGGGTGATGTCACAGCACAACGGGAATCTAACAGGGGAAGAGGTGAAAGTAATCCTCCTCCTCCCACGACCACGCCGGCAAGGACAGGACACTTTACAGTCGTGTTGTTGATGGAGGACATGTGGAGCTTTTTAAGTCCTACGCATCTCCACAGCCCTTCGGGATCCACCCTCAGAGAACGACTCGACCGACAGGTAGCAGACTACCTCGCCTTAACTGCAGATATCGACACTCTGAGGAGCGATGAACCCCTTCACTACTGGGTGTGCAGGCTTGACCTGTGGCCTGAGCTATCCCAATTTGAGATAGAACTTCTGGCCTGCCCCGCTTCAAGTGTCCTGTCAGAAAGGACCTTCAGTGCAGCAGGAGGTATTGTCACTGAGAAGAGAAGTCGCCTAGGTCAAAAAAGTCTAGATTACCTCACTTTTATTAAGATGAATGAGTGATGGATCCCGAAGGGACTGACAGTGGGCGATACATTCGACTAAAAAAGGCTTGATGAGGGGGACGTAACAGGGTGTCGCGGCTGCCGGCCCGCCGCGTGATATTTAAATCCCTAGCTCACCCCAGTACCTTGCCCTGTCGTGGTTTCCTGTTCCTTTTTTCCTGAGAGTGTTTTATCATTGTGAATCTGATTTCCTGGTATCCTGATCTTGGCTTTTCCCTGGTTATTCTGAATTCTGGTTTCCCTGACTTGGCTTGTGTAAACAGTATTGTGTATTTTCTGGCTTCCTTGACCTTCGGTTTTCCCTTTGACCATTCTCTGTCTCTAGCGTATTAGTCCGGCAATTCTAAGGTCCGGTTTACGCTCTGTCCTTTTATTTTCCTTTTCTTGCCTATGTATATGTTTACATTTGGCCGTTTTGGGTGTCTGTGGTTCCCTCCACAGCTCCCAGCCGGCCGCTCAAGCCCTGCAAGATTGAGCCCTCTCTCAGATTGATGCCACATCTGCCGCTATTTTACTGTGGTGATCCGCCATCAGCTCTCTTATGGCCTCCATGCTGACAGGTGTGGAGGGTGTAGCAGGTGGTTTTGGCTGCATTCGAGCCGGTGGTGGTTGCTGCAACAGCCTGGCATTGTCTCCTGACACCCTTTTCAGCCACACCAACGGGTTGTGATCTGTGAGTAAGGTAAACGGTTGTCCATACAAGTAAGGTTGCAGCTTTTTGAGGGCCCACACCACCGCCAGGCACTCCTTTTCAATGGCAGTGCCATATCTACTTCCCTGGGCAAAAGTTTCCGGCTTAGATAAGCCCCGGGTTGCTCTCCGCCATCTGCTCCGACTTGACTCAGTACTGCTCCCAATCCAAACATAGAAGCGTCTGTATGGACGAGAAAGCGTTTAGTTAGATCAGGAGCAGAAAGTACAAGTGATTTAATGAGCGCCGTCTTGAGCTGTTGGAAGGCCTGTTCACACTCTGGGGCCCATACTACTATCTTGGGGAGGTTTTTACGCGTTCCTATATGGCACTTACTGGGCTTTAGGGTCAGTCCGGCCTCCCTAATCCGGTCTAGTACGGCTCCTATGTGGTCAGGTGTTCGGGCCAGGAGCAGCTAAAAATGGCTATATCATCCAAGTAGGCGCAGGCATACTCCTGAAACCCATCCAGTAGCCGATCTACCATCCTCTGAAAGTTAGCCGGGGCATTCTTCATCCCGAATGGCATGACCTTAAACTGATACAGGCCAAACAAGGTGACAAATGCCGACTTGTGGATGGCGTCCTCGGCTAATGGAATTTGCCAGTACCCCTTGCACAGATCTATTGTGGTGAGGTACTGGCCTCTGGCCATTTTGTCTAGGAGCTCGTCTATCCGGGGCATAGGGTTGTTTTATCGTTTAGCCTCCGGTAGTGCCGTCCCGTTTCGGTACTAGTACTACTGGGGAGGCCCAGGGGCTGTCAGAGTGTTCTATCACCCCTAACTGCATCATTTCCTCAATTTCTTTCCGCATTTTTTCTTTAACTGCTTCGGGTATGCGATAGGCGGTTTGGCGAAGGGTGGTCTGGTCTAGGGTTTCAACTTTGTGAGTGGTTAACGGACTGTACCCAGGTAGGTTGGAAAACGTGGCCCCCTTATTAGTCTTTGGACCTGGGTTCGCTCCTGGGGGTCTAACCATTCTCCTAACTGTACTTCTCCCAGGTCTCCGCTCTGGCCCTCTTGGTCTAGGAGATCTGGGAGTGGCAAATTATCATAATCTTCAGTGGCAGGTGCACAGATCGCAGTTACCTCTTCCGTGCGCTCGTGGTATGGCTTGAGCATGTTCACATGGAGCATGCGCTTGCCTCCCGTGCCTGTGACCGCACCAATCACAAAGGTGGTATCACAAACCTGCTCTACCACCTTGTATGGGCCCTGCCAGGAAGCCTGCAGCTTGTCCTTGTGGACAGTGTCAATCCATATCTGCCAAGTGACCCCTAAGGGGAACAGTCCCTGCCTGCTCTGTGTCAGTGTGTGTATCATGGTCTCTTAGGACAGGTGTCAATCCATATCTGCCAAGTGACCCTATGTAGGAGAACAATCTCTATTCTGCTCTGTGTCAGTGTGTATCATGGTCTTTGAGGACAGGTGTCAATCCATATCTGCCAAGTGACCCTATGTAGGAGGAACAGTCCCTATTCTGCTCTGTGTCAGTGTGTATCAGGGGCTCTGAGGACAGGTGTCAATCCATATCTGCCAAGTGACCCTATGTGGGAGGAACAGTCCCTATTCTGCTCTGTGTCAGTGTGTATCAGGGATCCTTAGGACAGGTGTCAATCCATATCTGCCAAGTGACCCTATGTAGGGGGAACAGTCTCTATTCTGCTCTGTGTCAGTGTGTATCATGGTCTCTGAGGACAGGTGTCAATCCATATCTGCCAAGTGACCCTATGTAGGAGGAACAGTCTCTATTCTGCTGTGTCAGTGTGTATCATGGTCTCTGAGGACAGGTGTCAATCCATATCTGCCAAGTGACCCTATGTTGGGGGAACAGTCCCTATTCTGCTCTGTGTCAGTGTGTATCAGGGATCATTAGGATAGGTGTCAATCCATATCTGCCAAGTGACCCTATGTAGGGGGAACAGTCTCTATTCTGCTATGTGTCAGTGTGTATCATGGTCCCTGATGACAGGTGTCAATCCATATCTGCCAAGTGACCCTATGTAGGGGGAACAGTCTCTATTCTGCTCTGTGTCAGTGTGTATCATGGTCTCTGAGGACAGGTGTCAATCCATATCTGCCAAGTGACCCTATGTAGGAGGAACAATCTCTAATCTGCTCTGTGTCAGTGTGTATCAGAGGCTCTGAGGACAGGTGTCAAT
The DNA here is from genome assembly GCA_933207985.1 of Pelobates cultripes. Taxonomy (NCBI): domain Eukaryota; kingdom Metazoa; phylum Chordata; class Amphibia; order Anura; family Pelobatidae; genus Pelobates; species Pelobates cultripes. Next base: position 133,581,985 of record OW240919.1, on the reverse strand, counting down.
CCATATCTGCCAAGTGACCCTATGTAGGAGGAACAGTCCCTATTCTGCTCTGTGTCGGTGTGTATCAGGGATCCTTAGGACAGGTGTCAATCCATATCTGCCTAGTGACCCTATGTAGGGTAACATTCCCTATTCTGCTCTGTGTCAGTGTGTATCAGGGGCTCTGAGGACAGGTGTCAATCCATATGTCAAGGTGTCAATATGTCATATTTCAGGTGTCAATCCATATTGATTGTGATTTAGGAATGTTAGGTGATTTCTGCCCTTTATGGATTAAAACCAGACTCTGTATCAACTGTGTAATTTTCCATGGGAGTTTTGCCATGGATCCCCCTCCGGCATGCCACAGTCCAGGTGTTAGTCCCTTGAAACAACTTTTCCATCCCTATTGTGGCCAGAAAGAGTCCCTGTGTGTTTTAAAATTCGCCTCCCCATTGAAGTCAATGGCGTTTCGGGCGGTTCGCCGGTTCGCGAACATTTGCGGAAGTTCGCGTTCGCCGTCACTATTCTTTACCTGTCTGTGGATTACCTGTCTTTGAAATACAGGCAAAATAAAACCTTAAAGGAACACTATAGTCACCAAAACAACTTTAACTAAATTAAGCAGTTTTGGTGAATATTTCATGCCCCTGCTTTCTCACTGCTCAATTATCTACCATGTAGGCTACTTTGTTTATGCAGCCCTAGTCACAACTCCCTGCATGTGACTTACATAGCCTTCCTAAACACTTCCTGTAAAGAGTCATCTGATGTTTACACTTCCTTTATTGCATATTTTGTTTACTTTTGAATTTTGCTTTTGCATTTTCCCCTGCAGGAGCTTCCTATATGTAATTAACATTCAATTTACAGAGCAGGAGATGAAAACCTTTGAAGTATGTTACATCTGATTAAAGATAAAACCATTTTATTTTGTGCAGGTTGTGCGAGTCGCAGACAGTGGATGTGTGGCTAGGGCTGCATAAACAGAAACAAAATAAATTTAATTCCTAAATGTCAGAGAATTAAGCAGTGAGGTGCAGTAGCATGATCTATACACCAAAACTGCTTTATTAAGCTACAGTTGTTTGGGTGACTATAGTGTCCGTTATAAATAAAATTAAATGTAAAAATCCAATCCTTCAGAAAATGGTTATTTGGTTTAGCTCCCAAATTGTTATAACCTCTGTCCTTTGCATATGACAGTCAGTATATAATACAGAGATACATAATGTTTATATTACTCCTGTTCATCTGCAATGTTTGACCTGGCTCAATCTTTAATATATGTTTAAAATAAAATGGAACATCTCAGGAAAAAAGGTTAACACGCATTATAGGTGACTTTCATTTCTTTTTTATACAAAAGTAACAGTTTACCTTTACATTTTATATGCCTTTAGTGTGACCTTAGTTTCTATGCCTATATTATATATATATATATATATATATATATATATATATATATATATATATACATACATATACACACACACACACACACACACATATACAAATATATATATATATGAGAGAGAGAGAGAGAGAGAGAGAGAGAGAGAGAGAGAGAGAGAGAGAGAGAGAGTTAGAGTAGAGATTGTAGCCATATTAGTCCAGTAAAGCAGATATAAAATAACAGATGAAATTCGTATCTTGTGATACCTTTTTTATTGGACTACCAGAATGTTGAAATGATGAGCTTTCAGGAGAACCTCTGGACTGTAAGCTCGTCTGAGTAGAGTCCTCATCCACCTATTGTTCCTGCATTATTTTGTAATTTGTCCAATGTATTGTTAAATTATCCCACTCCATAATATTGTAAAGCGCTGCGTAATAAGTTGGCGCTATATAAATGCCAAATATAATAATAATAACAACATCAAATTCTCAAGTCTGAAGCGTTTCTGATATACAGTAGATCACATAAGATCCAGCACACTCACTCTTTGAAACAAACAGCAATTTCAAAGCTCACAGAATGTATTATAATCAGGTCCTTGGATACTTCACTATTCTTTTTATTTCATTTTTGGGGCTGCATATATTGATTTAGAGAGAAAGAAGCTACATATATTGAAAGGGTCAGAGTCACCCATAAGTGACTCCAAGGCTGCATTCATAGAGCAAATATTTTAAGATGATCCTACCCTTAAGGACGCATGATGGAAAATTTCCGTCATGCAGTATTTTTCCAGCAGGGTCTATTACCTTGCTGGTAACTAGGAGTCCCAGGTATCATTTGATTCCTGGGGCTCACCTCTCTCACCTGGGGCCAGAATTAGTGGCCCCAGACTGGCTGATGCTCTGTTTGCAGAGCTTAAAGTGAACGCTGCAAACAAGCATTTAAATGGGGATTTAAATCCCCACTATTACAATTTGGTGTGATCAGGGTTAAATCCCTGCTCACACATGGGAGTTCCAGGTATCAATTGAAACCTGGGGCTCCCCCCTATCAGCTGGGGACATTTTTAATGACCCCAGCCTTTTTGATGAGCTACATGCAGTGCTGGAAGTCAGCGCGGCATGTATCTGCTTAAATAGGCATTTAAATGCCTATATCTAGATTGTGGTGTAAGCAGGGTTAAATCCCTGCTCACACCAGGAAACCCAGGTATCATTAGAAACCTGGGTCTCCCCTCTGTCAGCTGGGGTAATTTTCAATGTCCCCAGACTGACAGCTGAGCTGCATGCAGAGCTCAAAGTAAGATCAGCATGCAGCTGTTTAGAGCACAATGCGGTGTGAGCAGGGTTAAATCCCTGCTCACACTAGGAAACCCAGGTATCATTAGAAACCTGGTAGTCCCCTCTGTCAGCTGGGGCCATTGTTACTAGCCCCAGACAGACAGCTGAGCTGCATGCAGAGCTCAAAGTGAGATGGCATGCAGCTGTTTAAATGGGGATTTAAATCCCCATAGACAGCAATGCAGTGTGAGCAGGGTTAAATCCATGCTCACACTAGGAAACCCAGGTATCAATAGATACCTGGGGCTTCCCTCTGTCAGCTGGGGCCATTTTTAGTAGCCCCAGGCTTTTTGATGAGCTGCATGCAGAGCTCAAAGTGAGGTAGGCAAGCAGCTCTTTTAATGGGGATTTAAATCCCCATAGACAGGAATGTAGTATAAGCAGGGTTAGATCCCTGCTCACACTAGGAAACCCAGGTATCATTCAGAAGAGCTTCCTGAGCATAATAATGGGGTTTTGATAACAGTGGCACATACCAGAATGACCCCAAAAAATGTAAAAAATGCAAAAAAAAATATTTAACCACAAAGTTTGACATGCCCCAAAATGAGACTTGCCCCATCAAATACATCTATCAAAATTATCACTGTGAAAACTGAAATGGTCAGGTCTCCTTTATGACACTGTAATTTCACAGGATAGGGGCAAAGGCATAGATTGGGGGTATTGTTTTACTCAGTATATATGGCTGAACACAATATGGGGTTTTCTACAGCAGTAGTATATATCAGCTTTATAAAATACACATTAACCCCTTAAGGACACATGATGGAAATATTCCGTCACAATTCCCTTTTATTCCAGAAGTTGTGTCCTTAAGGTGTTAAAAATCCTTGTTTTATGTGTGTATGTTAGAAATCGGAAAAAAACACAATTTTACTACACTAATTAGCAGAGATTGGTGGCGAAATGGCTACGTATAAAAAGGGGCAGAATACACTTTGGTAAATAGCCTGTGATGTGTGCTTTATATAAATATATACTTTTGTGTGGCAATTTTGCTTTCTGTGATGGCTATTAAGCTTCCAAAACAAATTCTAAAATAGCTCCACATTAAAAAAATATTTTACTCCTTGTATTTTGTAACCTGTAACTTTCAAAATAAGCTGAAATCCTAGACATTTTATGTACTCTGAAAATCAGAACAACTAATTGAATATGTTTTAAAATTACTTTCTTTAAGCTGCACTTATTACCTAAACTGTGAAAAAAAACAATTTTCTTCATTTTTTTATAAAAAAATAAGAATTTATATATGTATATGTCACAGCAGATTAAAGCTCTTTTTGTCCTTTAAAAAACGATATATAACATGTGTTGGTGCAATAAATAAGAAAAATGCAAACGGAGGTTGAACACAAACAGCAAAAAATGCAAAAAATGCCTTGAAGGTGAGCATCAGAGATGCAAATATGAACAGAGTATAGACACAGATCTTCGGCAGTGTGTAAGAAATTGATATGCAAAACTGCAATATTGTATGTATATAACTTTCTGTGCATGTGACTGGTTTCACAACGTGTTGATCATCTACTTGATAACAGTGTGTAAGGATCAAAGCTTTCAGTTGCATTTTACAACACTCAGGTAAAACGAAAGCTTACATCCCTCCAGCAGTTCTCCTGCCAACCAATTTTCCATGCATGTTATCAGAAGATCAGAGTAATGAACCATTGTGTAACCATTGAAGTGTGTGTTTTCCCAAGCTATCCTGTCTCTAAAAGAAGCCATCCTGTCCAATCTACCCAGAAACCAACCCTAACTGGTCACTTTTTACAGAGTGTTGTAGTGTAACTAGAGGGTAGAGATCAAAAGGAAAGACTTGTGTAAAGACATAACTCTCTGGAAAAAGAGGGCGGGATAAACCAATTTTGAGAGGGAAAAGGGATTCTGGGACTTGTAGTTTATGACTGCAAGAATCAGTTTTAAAAGGACAACAGCCAAGGAGGTTGGCTCCTCTCTTCTCCTCCTTCCTCTCTTTGTCTCTTTTGGAGAGGACAGCGCAGCAAGTACAGGTGACTGTCCCATACTACCAAGATGAAGGCGTAAGGAGAAGATCTCCATTTAAATGTTTAAGTATTGCCTTTTTATTATGTATCTTTTGGTTTTGTACTGGATGTGGTTATAATGTATATTGCGTTTATACTTTTTAAATCTGTAACAGTATCCTAAATCAATATTAACAATACATTTTGTTATAAACTTGTGTTTGTGTCTTATTTGTCACACATTCCCTAAAAGAATATCCTTGTAAGAGGGTCATCATTTCTTACAAGTGTAGGGGTCTGGACGTGACATACTGTATCAGTGAGGATAGGTAGGAGCAGCGTTGTGCAGCAATTTTTTAAGCAAGCATCATAATTTAAATTCAGCCCTATAACTTACAGGAAGCCAGTGTAAGGATTGACAGAGTGGGGAGGCATGGGAGGGGCAATTAGACAGGAAGATGAGCCTCACCGCCACATGCATTATAGAATGTAACAGGGCCAGCTGGGAATGCGTAAGATCACTGAGAAGCAAATTGCATTAGTCAATGCAAGAGATGATAGCTGCATGGACCAGCACCTTTACTTATATACACACACACACACACACACACACGTATATATATATATATACACACACATACACACACACACACACACACACACAAAATTAAATTTATTTATTTTTATATATTTATGATACGAATAATTTAAAAAAACAAAACAGTATTTTATACTTTCATAGACATTATGCATGATAAGACCACATATTAAATTGTTGCAACGAATATTCACAAATAATATTAGCAAATACTATGTTCAAAGAATGCACTAGCTACTTATGATAAATAAATGTGTTTGGTGGTTCAATTTACTTCCAACCAGACATTACCTCTGCTTTACATTTTTGAGTTAAAAATAATATAAAATAAAATAACTAACATAATTCAGTGCACTTGTCACATTTTCAGACAACCTAGAATGATTTTGTAAGTGCAATAATCCTTTAATGAACCTGCCGTGAATGTATTAAGATGATACATGCATGCTAAGCACATTAAAGGCCAGATTTGATGCAGCCAGGACGTGACAAATCCTTTACTCATCTCCCCAGCCCTATTGATCATGAAATTCTGTCAACGGTAGTTTGCGGTTTCTAGGATTTCATACAATTATATTTGTTCAGAGCCAGATAACCTGTGTTACCAGCAAAATCCACTGAGAATTTCCAAACTGAAAACTAACCTGCCAAAACTAGAACCAAGTCAAAGTTTAAAGAAAAATTATTCTCTATCATGTCCAAATATTGCAAAGACAGAACAAAATAATAAGTTAGTATTATTTCATTTGTAGTGCCAAACTGCTACACATTCTGCATGCTGGTGTCATGCCTGATCTGCAGACACATGTTGGGTAAATCCACAATGGGTGTTTATTGCAGTGGATTTGATATATTATTTGAGACTATTGTAGTGACTTTATAACAGGCTACTCAGCTGTTGTGAACTAAATTTTCAGCTGGCTTATCAACCAATCACAACTCTTTAGAATGGACATGTTAGGTGTATTGTTATGTGAAAAATATTCTAGAATACAAAATATCTTCTGACCTTGACCTTCAGAATAACCCAATTATTCTTCAAATCTTTTACTGTGCTGGCCTTTACTACTTCCACTTTTTGGAGGCTCTATGGTAATGTCTCCTACACAACCTTATAGATCTCTGATAGACACTTCCCCAAAAGAATAAAATAATGCGGTGTGATATGTGAAAAAAACTTTCTGAAATGGTAGTAGATGCTTGAAATAGTCTTCCAGTGTAAATAGTAAAGGAAGCAGTCAAGTATTGCTTGGGATGTGCACAAGAATAAACAATGCTCGAAAAACAAACAAGTAGAAGTCATCTGTGGTTTAATTATGGGCAGGCTAGACAGGCTGAGCAGTTCTTATCTCTCAGTATAATGTGTTTAACATATCTTCCCAGAGACACATAATGCAGTAAAACTCATAAACTTTGATACTAGGAAACAGAAAGCCACTCCAGCCATACTGTATAAAATATGTAAAAAAAAACAAACAAAAAAAAACTTCAGCACTTCATAACAGAACACAAGGGTGACAGAATCCAATCTGAGACGGGATCTTAGGAACTCCGAGGCTGCATGCTAGAATATTAAGCTAGTTTCCTGTTTTATAGCAGATATCTTGCCAGTCATCCAGAGCTTTATGCATTTTTAAGTCTGTGATGCTTAAGATAAAATGTTTTATTTATGCCAGTTAACGTCTCTAAAGCAGCAGGAAAACATTTAATAACGTTGTTTGGCAGTTCATTTGCAAATCTACTGACTAGATTGAAATAAATAATACATCTACTGACAAATAAGTAGTGACTGTGCGGGATGGAATAATATATCTCATTTTATTTAATATTTAAGTTAATACTACACTCAGCCCACATGGTAAGGAGTAGTTTAGATATATATATTTCTTCATCCAAACAAGTGACAAATCCTGCCTCAAATGAAAGCAATTTCACTTTTATTTTTGTATTTTTATCTTGTATCCTGAAGCCCCATGTATTATATATATATATATATCTAGAATGTAAGCTCATTGAGCAGGGCCTTCCACTTCTCTGTTCCTGTACGTCCAGTTGTCTGGTTACAATTACATGTCTGTTAGTCCACCCATTGTACAGCGCTACGGAATCTGATGGCGGTATATAAATAATAAAATAATAATATAAGTTGCGCTTAAGAGTTGTTTAATTTACTTTGATGTTCATTAATTGCTTAATGTAATAATCATCAGAACTGTTGCTAAGGGGGGCTTTGGTGGGTGAAGTTCCAGATGAGGGGTTCATTAGCCCCAGATCTCTACAGGTGGTGGTGGAGCAGCAAGATACCAGCATTTTGGGGTTTTTTTTGTTTGTTTGTTTTTTCTTACATCAAACAGCTGCCTGATACTAGCTCAGTGCTCTTCTAGACTACATTGGGCAGGTACCCCCATGTGACTGCAAGGAGAGGATGTTAGGCAGAGGGTATACACTGTATTACGTTTCTGTTGCTTAAACAGGATTATTATTATTAGCACTTACATAGCGCGAACATATTCAGTATTATTTTACAACTATAGAATGGGGAGTTTGTCAAAATGAATACGCATATAGAATTTAACAGAGACAAGAGCTGAAGAATGCCTTGCTCAAACAAGCTAACAATCTATGAAAAGAAAAGATGTGTCAGAAGTGAGATAGGAATCAAAGTCTCCATTTGGAGACCAGAACCCTAGCCTGGGAAGATGATTATCTTGAGTCTGGCGGCTTAAACCATTTAGCCATTCTGACATCCTGATGGCATTGAATTCCTGACAATGCAGCGTGTTTTTGTTCGTGGCTAATTTTTTCATTGACATCCCAGCTTGCATAGTTGGCAAAGTTTGAGTAGCTGGGGCCATCGCTCCTAGGGAGAAGCCTTAGAGTAGGAGTCTCCAGATTTTGCTTTGAGCTCAAACCCAAGGTGTTTCTGGAAGCTAGCAATGTCCCAGCTCATCATCCTGTGCTTATGTAGGGCATTTCACTCCTCAATAAGAAGAATGTAAGCATTTAATGCTAACCTATTAAGAAATTATTAGCAATTCATAGATGCCAGTTTTCCCATTTTTGCTTACAGAGTATCTGTTATTTCGCTTCTGTCCCTTTCTTGAAATCAATTCTTTGATTCAGTTTAAATGTGAGGCTGATTCAAGCAAATTATACTTACTAAAGACCAGCTGCAGTGGTGATTGAGGGAGGTCATGCAAAGACATGTCAGTGATGCAGTTTAAGTCATTAATGTGCCCTTGAGGTGTCCTCACTCCTAGACGGCATCTTAAACTCTAGCTTCATGCTTTCCAAAACTGGAAGGTACTTTATTATTATTAAAGTCATATAATATAGACATGTGCACCATTTCAATTTTCGTTTCGTACAAATGATTTTGTACTAAATAAAAATTTTAAATGTCAATCCCGAATTTCATCTGCAAATCATTAGTTTTCGAACGAAATACTGGGAATACAAACCAAAACAATACAAGATATGATAGGCAAAACAAGAGGAGAAATAACTAAGTACTATATATGAAAATCATGGGGATTTAGTCACATTATATGATCATACATTGCATAAGCCTGACAACAATGCCAATCTGTCACGAGTGGCGGTACGGAAACCGGGATCCCTGAGTGCCTGATGAGAAGTGAGAGTCTTCAGCGTGGAAGTGGATTACAGGGCCTGGTGCAGGGTAACCACACGCCCCCTGGTGTTGAGCACCAGCATTTGTGCGGCCACATACCAAGTCCCTGATGCAGCTTAGTGGAAGCTAGAGCAGACATATGCTGAGATGTATCCAGTACTAGAAACAAGGCAAGACTAGAACAGTCACCAAACATGAAAACAAGACAGAACTAGTAGAACCCAGAACCAGAGAAGGATAGGAAGTTAAACCCAGAACATGTACACAATATATAAGGGAACCATTGACTAAAAAAGGGGCAGGACAGGACAGGACTGTACATGGACTGGGAATACAAATCAAAACAAGACAAGATATGATAAAGATAAAGATATCTGTCCTAAATTTCTTAATACTCCACAGGATAAAATTCTTTTTCATGGTCTCATCTCTTTATTAGAGGAACAAGAATATCAACACTCTATGGAAGACCCAATCTACATAGTCGAAGCTAACATTCCATTGGGGTTAAAACCTCCTTCTACCTTTTATCCACAGGGTGATAAAGGCCCTTATTTACAAATGTTCTATGAATTTGTCCTACGAGATTTTAAAATCCTCTGTAGTGATTACAAAAAGAAAAAAGATCGGGTTTGTAACAATATGGAGCCATCTGAGAGAGTAGCGATTGCCAGCTTAAAGAATAACTGTAATCTCATTATCAAAGGGGCTGATAAGGGAGGGGGTATTGTCTTGTTAGACAAAGTAGATTACCTACAGGAAGCTGAACGCATTTTGGGGAATACAGAATACTATGAGATCTTCGGGTTTGATCCCACCAAGCGCTTTAGACGGGAATTAAGAGACCTTATAGAGTTAGCATTTCAACATGGTGCTATTGATAAGAAAGAGAGGAATTTTTTTCTCTCAGCTAAAGGGGATATTCCCATTTTTTATTACCTTCCTAAGGTACACAAATCCCTTCATAATCCACCAGGGCGCCCCATCATATCGGGGCTAGGTTCCCTTATCGCGCCAATCTCTAAATGGGTGGATTTCCATCTACAAAGATTTGTCCCACATTTATCCTTTTTGAAGGATACAGGGCATGTATTGTCTATTGTTAAAGAAATTGAATGGAGGGAACATTATTGTTGGCTTACTATTGATGTGGCAGCCCTATATTCGAATATAGATCATACTTTGGGCCTTAAAGCTCTTGCTTGGTATTTGGATTCAGATCCTCTTCTTCCTGCTAAGCAGTCTGAATTTATTATTGGGTTCACTGATTTTATGTTGAAGCACAATTATTTTGAATTTAACGGAAAATTTTTCTTGCAAACAAAAGGAAATGCGAGGGGGGCGAGTTTTGCCCCGTCCTATGCCAATTTATTTTTGGGCTTTTGGGAACAATATGTGATTTTTTTCAGACCAATTTTGGATGGGAAGACTCGCCCTTTATCGCAGGTTTATTGATGACATCCTTATTATTTGGAAGGGTGGTTGGGATGAAGTAGAAGATTTTATGGCACATATTAATGACAACCAATGGGGTCTTTCTTTCACCTATAAGAAACACAAATCTACCATAGAGTTCCTGGATCTCACCCTTATTGGAACTACAAGTTTGATTGTCACCAAAACCTTTCAAAAAAGCGTGGATGTCAATGGTTATCTACATGCCATGAGTGGGCATCATCCCACATGGATCCAAAATATCCCTTTGGGACAATTTACCAGGATCAGGCGTAACTGCTCCTATGTGGGTGACTATGAGAGAGAGTCACTGGTCTTGTCCCAACGTTTTGTAGAGAAATCCTACCCATTGAACAATATTTTACAAGCCTATTTAAAGGGCCGTAACTATGGTATGGTACCATGTTCTGGTGTTCAGAATGGGATGGTGTCTGGGGTAAATCCTCCTCTACCATTCCTATTTCCAGAACAAGAACATCATACAAAAGAACATTTTAAGATCCTTGAACTTTTGAACTCTAGCACCTCTTCAAATAAAGCTAAAAGAGCAAAATTTAACATCAGCACTAAAGAGGTTGGTACAGGGAGAACACCTATATTCTCCACCACTTTTAATAAGGGTTATGATGATATTATTGAAATACTCAACAAACATTGGCCTATATTGATTAAAGATCCTTGGTTGTCATTTTGTGTGTCCAGAACCCCAAGGGTCACCTTTAGAAGGGCACCAAATTTGAAGAATATTCTAGCCCCTTCGAAATTACGTAGTCAAACTATACTTCATCAGACAACTGTTGTTAGTATTTTGGCTAATAAACGTTGTGGTCACACCAAATGTCTTACTTGTGGTTTTATTTGCCCTCATATTTCTACCTTCAGTCCATTTAACAGCACGGAGGTCTTTTCTGTACAATCTTCGATCTCTTGTAATACCTCTTTTGTGGTATATCTCCTCATTTGCCCCTGTGAACGGCATTATGTGGGCCAAACCATTAGATCTTTGAAATGTAGATTTCGGGAACACAGAACAGCCATTATACGTAATGATGGTAGATCTTTGGTGGCCCGACATTTTTCTATCTTTCATGAGAGTAATCCTGTTGGTATCAAGTTAGTGGGAATAGTACATATCCCCCCCCCCATCAGGATGAAGCTAAACGGAGAAGGGAGCTCACTAAGGCTGAGTCCATGTGGATTTTTAAGCTCAACTCTATGACTCCTAATGGTCTCAACGAGGAGTTGGAGTTGTTCTGATCGCTATGGATTCACCCACTGTGGGTGGTATGTCTTTTTGCCAATGTTATGAGACTCACGGTTCTCTTTACGATATGGTATTAATATAACTAGAAATAATAATAATCTTTCCTATTCTTTATATACACTTATATTATTGTATATGTTGGTTGCCTGACCTTTTATATTAAGATGTTATGTATATGTTATATTATGTTATATTTTTATATATATTTTTCATGTTATCCTATTTAACGTGATATTTTGTACTGTTGTGAACCCAGCCCGGGTTTTTTTTTTTTTTTTCTGCTGTGTGTGGGGTATTTATACCGGGTTGCTCACATATTATCTTCAGTCTTGATAAAGTCCCGTGGGAGGGACGAAACGCGTAGACAGGCTGAGTTCTGGACCTGCTGTTGTTTGATTGCTGTTTTGGAGTGAAAGCAGGAAGTATACATCTATTTTGGCGGCCTTTCCTTCGTTTGGCTATGTTTGTTGGATTTTACCTCTGAAGCCATACTTAATTGTGTCGGGGTACATTTTCGATCCTCACCGCGGTCTTTTTCGAAGACTCCGACCGTGGTGCATCAGTCAACGACTCTAAAGGACATAAAGTGTGCCGCATTCTTCCTTATTATATTTTTAGACTCTCTGCCCCCTTTTTTTACCTCAGTGGGGGCCCACACCGAGGACAGGTATTGGGTCTATATTTCTCTATCACAGTATATCCGCATACATATTTGTGTCTGGGTTTGGGGTGGGGAAACACTCAGACACTTTGTTATTTTTTACATAGAGTCTGGGTGTTTTTACCACTTAATTTCCTCACTCATTATAGAGCTGTGTGGTTACATTTGTTTCACGATAGCGATATTGTTTTTAATTGTTTATATAACAGGTCCAGATTATCTTTGGTATTTTGATAACTATTATCTAACTGTTTCTGATGAATAAACAGTGGTTTATTTATTTATAATTATAATTATTTTTATTTTCTGACTGGGTAAGTGTCCACACTATTACAATTTGCGAGCTCCCACTCAATATTAGTCGCTGGTGATTGTGTGGAACTACCCTTTCTTTTCTTTTATTTATATATTTCACCATTACTATATATTTTTAAGATATGATAGGCAAAACAAGAGGAGAAATAACTAAGTACTATATATGAAAATCATGGGGATTTAGTTACATTATATGATCATACATTGCATAAGCCTGACAACAACGCCAATGTACCCCATATCTGGCAGGTCCTACTCTGCCTAATGTATACTAAAAGAACCATAAGAAACATATATATAGCACTTACCTGCAAGAAAAGGCAGAAGGCTTGAGCAGCTGCCTGCAGGAACACTGAAACAAAAGGAATGATGGAAAACAAACAGGTGTGGCAACATAAAACAAACATTTAAAGGAAACCTGGACACCAGGGATGGATTACAGGAATGAACCCAGAAAAACCCAGCATAAAGAAAACCAGACATAGAAAAGAAAACCATAAAAACCAAGAAAAACTAAACAAGAAATGTAAAAGAGTACCAGAAGCCATCACCAGACTGATCCACAGAACAAGGCATGATGTGACAGCTGCTCATTGTCATTTCAAATTAAATATAAATCAGATTGGGGGTTACTATTGACTCCCATATTGATAAAAGGGAGGTTAAATCTTCCCACATGCCCCTACTCGTGGCATGCCACCTAAACAAATTTAAAAGTACTAGTGACTGGGTAGCTATTGACACAGGTTAAACCTGACACAGGTTAAATTCTCCCGCATGCCCCTACCTGTGCCAGGATCCCACGTGTAGTAGGGGCATGTCATGTAAACCCAGATATAAAAATCAGTATCATACAAAGAAGTGATAGAGAGCTATGGTAAGAGTATGTGTAACCAATGGTTATAGCAAAAACTACAACAATGTTGCAATATGAAAAAGTAGCTATTTAGATCTAAATAGCTACTTTTTACACTTCTATACAAGATACATTTATGCCCATGCTTGCCAAAACTGGAAGGTACTTTATTATTACTAAAGTCATATCTTATAGACATGTGCACCAGTGAAATTCTCGTTTCGTACGCATGATTTCGTACTAAATAAAAATGTAATTCATCAATTCTGAATTTCATCCGCAAACCATTAGTTTTCTAGCAAAATTCTTAATTTTTTTTTTTTTTTTTTTTAAATTGTCATCGTCAATTAGGACGAAAAAAGCACTGTGCATGCAACGAGGGAACCAGCAGCGCTCAGCTCCCTCCTTGTAATAAATAAAAAATTCCTACCCTCCCCCCCGCATTAAAACCTGTGGGGATCACTATGACCCGCATATTAATAAATAGGGAGGTTAAATCCTCGCGAGTAGGGGCGTGTCCCCTAAACAGCCATTGGCTGCTCGCTGTCATTTCAAATTAAATATAAATCAGTATGGCATATTGATAAAAGGGAAGTTAAATCCTCCTGCATGCCCCTATTCGCAGCATGCAACCTAAACAAATGTAAAAGTACTAGTACCTACCTGTGCCAGGTCTCCTCGTGTAGTAGGGGCATGTAATTTAAAACTGGATATAAAAATTAGTATCATACATAGGAGTTATATAGAGTTATGGTAAGAATACGTGTAACCAAAAGTTATAGCAAAAACTACAACAATGTTGCAATATGAAAAAAAGCTATTTAGATCTCAATAGCTACTTTTTACACATACTCTTACCATACTATACACTTCTATACAAGATACATTAATATCCAGTTTTAAATGACAGCGAGCAGCCAGTGGTTGCTCCGTCATTTAAAACTAAATAGAAATCAGTATGGGGGTCACTATGACACCCATATTGATACAAGGGAGGTTAAATCATCCCACAAGTCTCTACTCGCAGCATGCCGTGAGTAGGGGCATGTTGCCTAAACAGCAAGCAGCCACTGGCATTTAAAACTACTACTAATGCTGCCCAGTTGCTAGTACAATAAGGGGGACCTGGCACTTTTTTATTTGTGGTCTCCATCTGCCACTCATGGGTGGGGACCAGGGGGGACATTAGGTCCCTCTCACTATTTATTTATTTAGGGTCCCCACCGGCCACTCATGAGTGGGGACCAGGAGGGGCATTAGTCCCGCTTTAATCAATAAGGGTCCCCATCCGCCACTCATGGGTGGGGTCCAGGGGGGGACATTAGGTTCCCTCGTTTACATTGATAGCTCCCACCCTTGGATCATGGGTGGGGAGCGAGGGGGCACTATGTCCTCCCAATTTTTGTTATTCGTGTTCCCCACCATAGGAGAATGGGGGCACCTGCGCCAATAGCTGCCCAGGCACTAGTAATTTTACATTTGTATTGGAGGATTTAACCTCCCTTTTATCAATATGGGGA
>OW240919.1:133542822-133563583 GCA_933207985.1 Pelobates cultripes | reverse complement strand
GCGACAGCCCGACACGTTGGAATTCAACACTCCTAATGTTCAACCGCCTGCTCCAACAAGAAAAAGCCGTTAATGAATATTTGTATGACCGGGGTGCTAGGACAGCCTCTGGGAAGCTGGGAATTTTTTTGCCACGTTACTGGACGCTCATGCGCAATGCCTGTAGGCTCATGCGTCCTTTTGAGGAGGTGACAAATTTAGTCAGTCGCACCAAAGGCACCATCAGCGACATCATACCATTTGTTTTCTTCCTGGAGTGTGCCCTGCGAAGAGTGCTGGATCAGGCCGTAGATGAGCGTGAAGAGGAAGAGGAAGAGTTGTGGTCACCATCACCTCCAGAAACAGCCTTATCAGCATCGCTTGCTGGACCTGCAGCAACACTGGAAGAGGATTGTGAGGAAGAGGAGTCAGAGGAGGAATGTGGCTTTGAGGAGGAGGAAGAGGAGGAGCAAGACCAACCACAACAGGCATCCCAGGGTGCTCGTTGTCACCTATCTAGTACCCGTGGTGTTGTACGTGGCTGGGGGGAAGAAAATACCTTCATTGACATCAGTGAGGAGGAGGAACGGGAAATGAGTAGCTCGGCATCCAACCTTGTGCAAATGGGGTCTTTCATGCTGTCGTGCCTGTTGAGGGACCCTCGTATAAAAAGGCTGAAGGAGAACGATCTGTACTGGGTGTCCACGCTACTAGACCCCCGGTATAAGCAGAAAGTGGCGGAAATGTTACCGAATTACAACAAGTATGAAAGGATGCGGCATTTGCAAAATAAATTTAAAAGTATGCTTTACACAGCGTATAAGGGTGATGTCACAGCACAACGGGAATCTAACAGGGGGAGAGGTGGAAGTCATCCTCCTCCTCCATGACCACGCCGGCAAGGACAGGACGCTTTAGAGACGTGTTGTTGATGGAGGACATGCGGACCTTTTTAAGTCCTACGCATCGCCACAGCCCTTAGGGATCCACCCTCAGAGAGCGACTCGACCGACAGGTAGCAGACTACCTCGCCTTAACTGCAGATATCGACACTCTGAGGAGCGATGAACCCCTTGACTACTGGGTGTGCAGGCTTGACCTGTGGCCCGAGCTATCCCAATTTGCGATAGAACTTCTGGCCTGCCCCGCTTCAAGTGTCCTGTCAGAAAGGACCTTCAGTGCAGCAGGAGGTATTGTCACTGAGAAGAGAAGTCGCCTAGGTCAAAAAAGTCTAGATTACCTCACCTTTATTAAGATGAATGAGGGATGGATCCCGAAGGGACTGACACTGGGCGATACATTAGATTAAAAAAGGCCTGATGAGATGAGCTGCCTTGGGCAAAAAATGGTCCACACGCTGCTGTATTTTAGCTCTGAATGCCGGCTGACTTGCGTGACTTATCCGCCACCAACTAGGGTTCAAGCCGCCATGTTTTAGGGCACTTTCTGCCTGTGAAACAAACATCAATTATAGATTGAATAGCAGTTAGTTGTCTCAAAGCGGGTGTGTCAGGCTCACAGTGAATACTGTGCCCAGTGCCACCACTCACTCACTGGTGTCACAATAGCTTGCATTTAAAAACAAAATACTTTTTTCACTGTTATAGATTGAATAGCAGTCAGTGTCCTTAAAGCGGGTGTGTTACGCTAACAGTGGATACGGTGCCCAGTGCCACCACTCACTGGTGTCACAATAGCTTGCATTTTAAAAAAAAAACTTTTTTCACTGTTATAGATTGAATAGCAGTTAGTTGTCTGCCAGCAGGTGTGTCAGGCTCACAGTGGATACTGTGCCCAGTGCCACCACTCACTCACTGGTACCCGGACGAAATTTATTTTTCACAAAAGGCAATCCCCAACCTGTACTCGATTGTGCAAAAGGAAATAATGGCATGTCTGGCACACAGTGTTGGGGCAAGGGTCCATCTGACCACTGATACCTGGTCTGTAAAGCATGGTCAGGGCAGGTATATCACCTACACTGCGCATTGGGCAAACCTGCTGGCGGCTGCCAAGCATGGAATGCGTGGCTCTGCAGAGGAGTTGGTGACACCGCCACGACTTGCAGGCAGGCCTGCTGCCACCTCCTCTAGTCCTCCTACTCCATCCTCTTCCATAACCTCCTCGGCTGAGTCCTCTTCTGCTGCTGCGTCTTGCTCCACATCAGCGGATAGGGGACGTAACAGTGATTAAACTGATAACAATAGTACTAAACACACCACTCCTATCTGGTGGCACATTAGATTGCACGCGCAGTGCCCCAAATTTGTTGTGATCTGTGAGTAAGGTAAGCGGTTGTCCATACAAGTAGGTTGCAGCTTTTTGAGGGCCCACACCACCGCTATGCACTCCTTTTCAATGGCAGTGAATATACTTCGCTGTGCAAAAGTTTACGGCTTAGATAAGCCCGGGTTGCTAGCCACCATCTGCTCCGACTTGGCTCAATACTGCTCCCAATCCAAGCATAGAAGCGTCTGTATGGCCGAGAAAGTGTTTAGTTGGATCAGGAGAAGAAAGTACAGGTGATTTAATGAGCACCGTCTTGAGCTGTTGGAAGGCCTGTTCACACTCTGGGGCCCATACTACTATCTTGGGAAGGTTTTTACACGTTCCTATATGGCACTTACTGGGCTTTAGGGTCAGTCCGGACTCCCTAATCCGGTCTATTACGGCTCCCGGTGTTCGGGCCAGGAGCAGCTAAAAATGTCTATACCATCCAAGTAGGTGTGTATCGGTGTGTATCAGGGATCCTTAGGACAGGTGTCAATCCATATCTGCCAAGTGACCCTATGTAGGGGGAACAGTCTCTATTCTGCTCTGTGTCAGTGTGTATCATGGTCTCTGAGGACAGGTGTCAATCCATATCTGCCAAGTGACCCGATGTAGGAGGAACAGTCCCTATTCTGATCTGTGTCAGTGTGCATCAGGGATCCCTAGGACAGGTGTCAATCCATATCTGCCAAGTGACCCTATGTAAAAAAGGCCTGATGAGATGAGCTGCCTTGGGCTAAAAATGGTCCACACGCTGCTGTATTTTAGCTCTGAATGCCGGTTGACTTGCGTGACTTATCCGCCACCAACTAGGGTTCAAGCCGCCATGTTTTAGGGCACTTTCTGCCTGTGAAACAAACATCATTTTTTCTGGCCGCTGCTACAGCAGCGGCTGCAACAATACCGAATTTTTCAGGCATGTTTACATGCCTAATTTTTAGGCCCTCTGGTGCTGCACTGTGGCTTCAAAACTTTTTTCACTGTTATAGATTGAATAGCAGTTAGTTGTCTGCCCTTGCCCGGCGTCTGACACCTGGCTTGTCTGAACTACTAGCCCGCCAGCTTTTACCATACAATCTGGTGGAGTCTGAGGCGTTCAAAAAATTTGTAGCTATTGGGACACCGCAGTGGAAGGTACCCGGCCAAAATTTCTTTGTGCAAAAGGCAATCCCCAACCTGTACTCGACTGTGCAAAAGGATGTAATGGCATGTCTGGCACACAGTGTTGGGGCAAGGGTCCATCTGACCACTGATACCTGGTCTGCAAAGCAGTGTGTACTTTATAAATGGCTCCACCTGCCACCCGTACAGCAACACAGTCTATAGTTAGGAGGACCGACCAAGCATCTTCTTCCATCTCCCTGTTACAAAAATCAATGCTGTGTACACGTCCACTGATAGGAGACGCGGAAGGTATTAAACTGATAAAAATAGTACTAAACACACCACTCCTATCTGGTGTCACATTAGCTTGACCGCGCAGTGCCCCAAATTTGCGGTAAGAGGACCGACCAAGCCTCTTCTTCCATCTCCCTGTTACAAAAATCAATGCCGTGTACACGTCCCCTGATAGGAGACGCGGAAGGTATTAAACTGATAAAATTAGTACTAAACACACCACTCCTATCTGGTGGCACATTAGCTCTGTGTCAGTGTGTATCATGGTCTCTGAGGACGGGGAACAGTCTCTATTCTGCTCTTGCATTTCTATTTCTTCTTAGATAACAAAAAATTCTGAGAAGACGTTGGCAGGGCTATTCACTTGTGTGATCTGTCATGAATTGTCATTTGAATGTTAATTTGAACTGTGGGGCACAAGAACTTGAATCTGACAAAATGGCTGCCATATACACGTCCACTGATAGGAGACGCGGAAGGTATTAAACTGATAAAAATAGTACTAAACACACCACTCCTATCTGGTGGCACATTAGCTCTGTGTCAGTGTGTATCATGGTCTCTGAGGACGGGGAACAGTCTCTATTCTGCTCTTGCATTTCAATTTCTTCTTAGATAACAAAAAAATTCTGAGAAGACGTTGGCAGGGCTATTCACTTGTGTGATCTGTCATGAATTGTCATTTGAATGTTAATTTGAACTGTGGGGCACAAGAACTTGAATCTGACAAAATGGCTGCCATATACACGTCCACTGATAGGAGACGCGGAAGGTATTAAACTGATAAAAATAGTACTAAACACACCACTCCTATCTGGTGGCACATTAGCTCTGTGTCAGTGTGTATCATGGTCTCTGAGGATGGGGAACAGTCTCTATTCTGCTCTTGCATTTCTATTTCTTCTTAGATAACGAAAAAATTCTGAGAAGACGTTGGCAGGGCTATTGACTTGTATGATCTGTCATGAATTGTCATTTGAATGTTATTTTGAACTGTGGGGCACAAGAACTTGAATCTGACAAAATGGCTGCCATATACACGTCCACTGATAGGAGACGCGGAAGGTATTAAACTGATAAAAATAGTACTAAACACACCACTCCTTTTTTTTTGGTGAGGCTTTACAGGACAGAGTGCTTCTCCACGGGACATGTTAACTCATGGGCAGCTGGCTCATCAAGGAACCAGAGCAGCTTTCCATGTACAGGTAAGACACGTGCAGCCGGTAAGGGTTCAGGCTCTTCTTCCTGGAGGATACGCTGCAAGCCTGTTGAACGAGGTGACCTTGCTCGGGTCCCAGGTGTGCGGTTCCTAAAATGGCTGCCATATACACGTCCACTGATAGGAGACGCGGAAGGTATTAAACTGATCAGAACAATACTAAACACACCACAAATAAGGTTTCTCTCCTGTATGGCTCCTCAAATGATACTTAAGATTAGAAGCGGCTGAAAAGCATTTCTCACACTCCGAACAAAAATATATTTTTTTAACATTCTCTCCACTTTGAGCGAAATGACGTTTGGGAAGAGATTAACATAATTAAACACAGGCAGTAAAAATACAGTTTTTAGCCATACCCTGTAACTTTAAAACTACACATCCCATCTTCATAATTACATATTTGGAATCAGCAAACTTAAAACATAAACATAACCAAAAATCAGCCAAATACATCCAGGGGTTAAAAAGTTAGCTGGAGGTCCCTTTATGACCGACCGCAAGCACATTTTCCTGCCCAAAACAATTCCATAGATTTGGGCTGTGAGGTCGGTCTATTTCAGGCTGAAAAAGCGACTAAGTCCCATCGCCGAATGGGACTTAGTCTCTGCAGCTGTAAAACCAGTAGGGGAGAAGGTAGAGCTCAGCGGTGTTCGAGGAAATGTGTAGCCGATTTTAGTTCCATGAATTTGGCTACACATACCGCTGACCTCGTCGAATGATCAAAGATGGCCGCCGCCACGTGTTCAGCAAACGAACAAAGACCTCCCAACATTGTCAATTAAGCTGCGGTTAACCGCAGCTTCTGGGAGGTAAATTGCCTGCACACTTCCACTTCTGGGTGGTCTGCCTGTGTGGTACTTGGTTCAGTAAGCCCCATTTACTGAACCAAGTGGGAATTAGCCAGGCAGGCACAAAGGGTTTGCACCAGGTCTGGGGACACAGGGGACACCATCTTAAAGGGGCAGTGTCCCCAACAAGTCTGGGGACACGGCCTTAAAGGGGCAGTGTCCCAATCTTCCTGATGTCCCAAAAAAGGTGTTTAAAGGGCCAGCACCAGTCACATAAAGAGTCCATAAGCCCCAATATGCCCACTGACAGTCTTAAAGGCCATACACACCAAATAAAAGTGCATACATTTTCACAATCTCCCAGGGGCCATAGTCATGCGGGAGGAGGCTGGCAAATAGGCTTCTCCACAACCCAGGGAAGCAGGGCAATTTGCCATTTAAAGGGCCCGTTACAAATAGCAGTTTGTAACAAGGTGTCAATCCATATCTGCCAAGTGACCCGATGTAGGGGGAACAGTCCCTATTCTGCTCTGTGTCAGTGTGTATCAGGGAACCTGAGGACAGGTGTCAATCCATATCTGCCAAGTGACCCTATGTAGGGGGAACAGTCCCTATTCTGCTCTGTGTCAGTGTGTATCAGGGATCCTTAGGACAGGTGTCAATCCATATCTGCCAAGTGACCCTATGTAGGGGGACCAGTCTCTATTCTGCTCTGTGTCCGTGTGCATCAGGGGCTCTGAGGACAGGTGTCAATCCATATGTCAAGGTGTCAATATGTCATATGTCAGGTGTCAATCCATATTCAGTGTGACTTAGGAATGTTAGGTGATTTCTGCCCTTTATGGATTAAAACCAGACTCTGCATCAACTGTGTAATTTTCCATGGGAGTTTTGCCATGGATCCCCCTCCGGCATGCCACAGTCCAGGTGTTAGTCCCCTTGAAACAACTTTTCCATCCCTATTGTGGCCAGAAAGAGTCCCTGTGTGTTTTAAAATTCGCCTGCCCATTGAAGTCTATGGCGGTTCGCGAACATTTGCGGAAGTTCGCGTTCGCCATTCGCGAACCGAAAATTTCGTGTTCGCGACATCACTACTGTCTACCTAACTGAAAGCTCTTCAGCCTCAGCAATTTAAGTATTGCTTAGCATTCAAGCTATTTGACATATTTTTAAAACTGAACAGCAATTAAAACTGGAACCTTTTGATGAAGATAACCACAATAATAAAAGATTGTCTACAAATGTTTTTTTTTGTAAGCAGAAAAAATGCAAACCCCCTTCCTGCCTCATATAAACAATTAGAACAGAAAATTCTGTATTGTGGGGGTATATTTCGATTGCAGAAAACCTGCACAAATTGAAACTATTTACCACCTACCAGCATCTGTCCATCTAAGACTAAACGCATGAAATTGCATTTGTATTTTTCGCGCATTTTATATTTTGAACAAAGTAGCAGATTTGAAAACTGATAGCCTAACAACACAGTTCATTAAGGTATTCCGGTACACAGTATTTCAGGTTTGAAACGTTTTGCCTCTTGCAGATACTGCCACACACAATTTCAAGTGCCAGTCTGGTGAGAACTCTGGCAATGAACAAACATCGTATAAACATAAAAAATATTGCAAAGAGACAAAGTGGAGTGTTCTGGAATGTTCATGCATCAATACAGCAGGCAGATAAGGTCCCCACCCAACGAAAACATACAGGCATTTATTTATAAATGTGATCGTCAGGGCTTTAAAAATATATATAAAAATTCCTTGCAAAAGCTGCAGATCTATTGTCTGAAGCTTTTGCAAGCCCTCCCTTTCTAAACCCGCCCAAGCTTTTTGTGGCTGTCCAATCACAGATTTCCCAATGCAGCTCTGAGCAATTCCCTGCTTCTTGAGTTTAGCCACAGTGAGCTAAACAACCAGGAAGTAACAGGACAAATTTATGATTTTCTATTCAAATCTGCACTTTTTGTAAAATGAAATACAGAAGACACATCTTCACATATATAGCACTTCAGCTTAGGCATTTTGTGGGGATATTTATGGGGTGATAAATATTAAAAATAATTTTGTCATAAAAATTATCAAAAAAATTATTTAATAATTTTATTATATCAAAATTGATATCTTGAGAATTACCCACTATTTTATTTCTATTAGATCCTAGAGAACCTCATCATTTTAGAGGATTTTTACTCCATACAATTAAATCACAATTTGATTATAAAAATATAATTTATTGTGACATCATAATAAAATAATAATAATATGTAACATGCGTGGTAATTATTGCGCAGCGAAAAGCCATAAAATCTTGGCTCACAGTTAGAGCCTGGTTAACTCTTTCACCGCTGGCTAAATCCTCCTAGGCATCTAATAGCCTATTCTATTGCTATGTTTAATTAAAATTAAAATAACGTTCATAACCATTCCTAGAACCATTCTATAAAAGAAAAAAAAAAAATCTACCAGATTTACTTTAGCCGAATTATAATTTGCCTAAATAGATATACTATCTTATTTCTGAGCAAATCAATACATCTGGATAAAAACAATGGTATGGCGGAGCTTAGCCACGGACCTGACCGGACACAAATCGTGTAAGCTCCGGCCAATCCAAAGAAAAATCAACGGCTAACCGAGCCGGTCAAGCCGATCCAGCCAGAAAATCATACAGCAGAGCAAGGGGGAAACGGTACTGAGTGACCGTTGCCCTTCCGATTCCCACAGACCGGCAAGAAAACACGCCGCAAGGTCAGGGCCTACCCCGCATACGAGGCCCTCGAAGCTGCGCTACGCAAGGCAGTGATCCCGGTCGCCACACCACCTACGGAGAGCGGGACAACCAACCCGGCAAACATGGGACGGAGATCCCAACGAGCAGCCACAGGTACAAACACCCAGGACATCAGCACAATGCTGCAGCGCCCCGCGGCACCAAAAATGGCCATGATGCCTGAACAGGACACCAGCTCTGCAGGACTGGAGCAACCATCGGGGGTAATCACAGACCCACAGTCACACATAGACGTGCAACCGGATCCTGATGCACTAACCCCAGCCACCAAACTGGACATTAGAAACCTCCTGGCAGAGCTGAAACAGATGTCCGCGGCTAACACAGCCTTGCTGAGTACCGAGGTCCAGGTGGTGACAGACCGCGTGCAAACCACGGAGGAGGACATTTTGGACGTGCAGCACGAGAAACCGTAATGCAACTTCAAACCTCCCACTCTGCCCTGCTCAACAAACTGGATGCTGCAGAAGATAGAAACCGCAGGAAATTTTTTTTAAAAATAAGGGGCATACCGGACGATGTAAGTCACTCTGAACTACCACACTACCTCAGATGCCTCTTTGCAACCTTACTACCACACTCGCAGGCAAAGAAGCTAACCTTTGTGGGGATGTTTCGCACCAGCAAACCGAGACAGGTACCTCCCCTAACAAACAGCGACGTGATCCTGAGGTGCCAAACCTTAGCGGATAGAAACAAAATTTTGGCCGCTACAAGAGGCAAAACACCACTGGACTTTGAAAATGCCAGTCTCACCTTCTACCAGGACCTCACCAGATCCACCCTTCAGTGGAGGAGGTCCCTGGGCCCAGTGACCCGCCGCCTACGTGACGCCAACATGACCTACCGCTGGACATCACATAAAGCCCTGTCGGTGGACCGCAATGATACCACTCTTAAACTCACCCTTATAGAGGAGGCGGACCCATTCCTTCAAGCATTGAGGCTCCCACCGGTACCTGGCACACGTGACACACCCACCACCGCTCATACCTGGGACCCGATAAGGACTGTCCCCTTCGTACCCCATACATACCGGTTTTGTTAATACATTGGAGTTTTTGAATGACTCAGGTTTATGCTACATCTCCCAGTTTCACAACGTCCGTCCCCCCCCCGGGGTGCTATACACCGAAGGTTAACACGCCCACTAGAGGCTAGCCTACACCTTACACTGACCACCACCACAAACAAGGCACATCACCACTCACCTCCTCCCCCCCCCGCAACCCCCTCTAGGTTAGGGATCATAGAACACACTTGTACCATGTACGTAACCACCTGGCAAGTAGGGCAAGAACATAAAAAACACAAGAACACCCAAATTCATCGTACTTAAGCCCTATGCCCGACACTAATACCACACATGAAGGCTCTGGGGCACAATTCACATCACCTTCACGCACACTAGGACCCACCAACGCACAGAAAGTTCTCAAATACCGGCAAGTAATAACTACATCCTAGACACATAGGAACTACTAACGACACACAAGTTTTTACTGGTAATTATAGAAGCACTGCGTTGAACCTGGTTAATATGTTATATCACACTGTACTAAACTCAGAATGCTCTCAGCTGCCACATGAAGGAATATACTAACTGTACAATGTACAATATGTTCACCATCACTGTCCTCTTGTAGCGGACACGATGCGCTTGAATAACTTACTAAAAAATGTGCAGGTCTAAACTAAGCCATACTGATTTCCTTGTTGAAAACCAAGGAAGCGCTGTTGTGGCGTCAATTGCAATATTGTTATTGTTAATCCTTTGCACAAACAAAATAAAAAAATAAAAAAAACAATGGTATGCTAACACGTGATAAATAGATCATCCATATATATAATTATTTTGATTCCCCCATTCCAATGTTTATAACTATATATTCTTTAGTTAACTAAGATTTCTCAATTATTGAAATCTGACCGAGATTTATCCATGTATTTTTTCAATACAGTTTTAATTAGTTTAGATTAATTAACTAAAACCAGCATAGTTACCAGTTATGTAGATGTTCTCATCAGATGAGTAAGTAGTCCCAGGAATGAATGAAGTGTGGTTAATGTTTGTAAGGAGGTGTGCATGTGATAGAGAAAGTGATATTGGTTAGAAAGTAACAGTAAAATTCTGAGTGTCAAGGAGTGTTTCTTGAGTTGTGTCCAAGAGAGTTTAAGAGTTGAGTGTTAGTCCCATAGTGTCCTGGATCTCTCCTCCATCTCCTTGAATGTCCAAATTCTGAATCCGAATGTGAATCTGAGTGTCCCTCTTCCCTTTGTTCCTAACTTTTTAAAGGGCCAGACTCTCTGTACATCATTAGTTGATAAGGCCAATAGGACATTAAAGGTGTGGTCAACTCACAGACCGCAATTTAGATTTTGGTCAGTAGATGGTGCTCTTTAATCACCAAAATTTTGTGTCCTCGAAAGAGTTAACTTATTTTGATGATGATTCTGACGTAATTTGGCTTATCTAAAATGACTGTCATAACTTAAATTTGCTGTCAGTTCAAAGCATTTCTTTCAAACAGGGTGTTGTCAACTTTGTCGTAATTTCTAAAATTGACAGTTCTAACCTGAATTTAACCCTATTTTTACAATGGGATGTTGTAAAATTTAGAAAGTAAAATTAATTACGGAGTCTTATCTGGTCACTGGTGTCTGGCTTTCTGTGAAGCTGTGAGACATTATTTTTCTATTCCACTAATATTTATTAAATAATATGGTATTTCTTCATTGATATTTATCAATGAATGGTCTGTATTATTAACATAATACTGGTTATATGCAATTAATATAATAGTAAAGTAAGTATATAGTAGTTAGATGTGTATATATATATATATATATATATATAATGTATATACTTGTCTCTGGGTTGTATTCCACCCCCATCCTTGCTGTGTTTACATAACGCATTCCTTAGCACAGGCTGATGGCTAGAGTTACTGAAAGCAAGAAGAAATTATATGTCTTTGTTGGCCTGAAGATCCAAAATGGAGTCAGCTTGGTTTTAAGTGTGACTGGCAGTAGACATTTTTAATTTCTATCTTGGCACAAAATGTCTGCCGATATAAATATCCTGACAATTTGGAGTTATCCTTTAAAGCAAAGGAAACACTTACCAACTTGTCCCCTAGGAAGCAGAATATTTTTAAATGGTTTGTGTTGCAATATAATATGGTGTAGCATTGTTTATATTCTCGCTCTCTTATTCTATAAAGAACAAAGGTTCAAAAGATAATTTTGTGCCATAGAGTTTGACCCCTTCATCTACTTATGTCACACTATGCCATTAATCGTCTGTTATGTTTCAGAATTTTTTTTTTCAGATAATTAGGATTGTACAATTTATTGTCAGCTCACAAACCATCCTCGCTTTTTTGATTCCAGTGACAAATAGTGAGTTTCAATTGTAATATATTTTCCTGTTAAATATGCTTGAAAGAAACAAGTACAAGGTACCCTAGTAGGGGAGAATAAGATCTTTCCATCAGCATTCTGACTAATTGGGTATTCTTGTCCCATTATAAGTATATGGGATAAACTACCCACATCTATGAATATATTATTTGTACAATATTTTAAAGGTTGCTTCTCATGGCTTAAAATATGTTTATGAAAGAATGATCAATTGTTGTATGGCATATATTGCCAAATTAGCAAAGCTTATATGTTATTATTAGAACTAATTATAGTTTTGTTGATTTTGGTTCTCTGATCATCCTTGGGTTAAGGTGAAAAAATAAAATACCTACCATTATGCCACATTGACTTACATACTGAAGAGAAGCTCAATGGATGCAAAGACTGGTGAAAGATTGAGTAAATACGATAGGCTGCTGTCCTTAGGTGATGGATCCACCACTTTGTATATGAAAGAGAGCAGCATCGCTGACTTGTCCATAAAAGGAAATGTATGCTAGCAACCTAGTTTTAGCTGTGGCTTTATTAAAATATATTGAATAAGGTTTTCAAATAACTTAATATTATATAACAAAGGTCAATAAAGGCAAAACCAGGTCTCTAAGCTCTGTAAAGAGCTAGTATAAATAAGCCTGACATTGGCCATTATCACAATGACACCAGAAGATCATAGAATATCTTATGAAATGTTTACTATTTTAATAACAGATGGAGCATGGCGTCAATATGGAGATGCCAGTTAGAGGATGAAATCTTGCATCAATATCAAGACATGGAGGCCTAGTTAACATGTCCCGGTGTAAAAAGTCCTGTGTCAACATCAATGCAGGAATGGCACGTGACATTATTAATGTGTCATAGACTATTAGTCCTTGTATCAGTATTGACTCATGAATCATGTGTTTCCTCATGATGATGTTGACTAGGAATAGTGGAGGAGTGGTGCACAGTGTCATTAATATGGGAAGAACGAGGACCAGATGGCTTATAGGTCTTTTTTTTAAATAAAACTTTCAAAGAAGACCTAGCCCCACAGTTACTGGCTGCCTTTAATGAGGCTGCCAAAGGAAATATTGTCACTATTTTAAAGCCAAATAAGAATCCTGAAGATTTCAAGAGCTATAGGCCAATTTCCCTTCTTAATGAAGATATCAAGATGTATACAGTGGTGATAGCACAAAGGATGAAAACTGTTATTACAGAACTGATACATATAGATCAAGTTGGCTTTATACCAGGAAGATCATCGCCAAGCCATACAAGAACACTGTTAAATATGTTCGAATTGGCTAGGGAATGGGAGACCCCCCTAATTACCCTGTCATTGGACACAGAAAAGGCCTTTGACAGGATCAGTTGGGATTTTTTAGCAAACACCTTAAAATGTTTTGGGTTTGCAGGCAGAATCTTTAGTGCTATCATGGATCTATATTATAACCATCTGGAGAGAATAGTAAGTTATGGATCTACTTCCAATTGGTTCACCCAATCAAATGGGACTAGACAAGGCTGCCCGCTATCACCGCTGCTATATGTCTTGACCATTGAACTCTTGGCCACTGAAATCAGAAATAATCCTAAAATAAAAGTCTTTATAGACAATATGGAGATCACAAATTATATGCAGATGACATTTTAATACTTATGGAGGATCTCGCTAACTCCACAAAATAATTAATGGGAGTCATAGAAAGATATAGCCAGCTCTCGAATTATAAACTTAATACATCAAAATCAATTGCCCTCCCTTTTCATATGGACTCCAGCAGGATAGTGGAAATTGCAGCGAGATGATTTCCTTTGGGCAAAAGAATATGTCACTTATTTAAGCATAACTATTTTAACAAACCCCAAAAATTGTATTAAGATTAATTTATTACCCCTAATTAAAGAGATTAATATACATTTTAAACCATGGAAAAATAAGAAGATATGCTTGTGGGGCAGGATTAATGCTGTTGAAGCATACCAAAAATAACCTATATGTTGAGTTTACTGCCCATAAATATCCCTCTAAACTGGATTAAGATAATTCAAACGTTATTTTCCAAATTTATCAGGCAAAATAAAAGACCATGGATAAGTAAAAATATATTTTTTTCTATTTTCCTTTCCTTTTCCTCCCTATTTTTGTTCTGTTTGTCCAATGTGGATTAAATATCAACATGAAGGAATATAAGAGCTATTAATATATAAAAATAACTTTATTCATATGATGATTAACTTGTTTACTTCTTTCTGTGTAAACATTTTATGTGATGACCACATTTGTTATGAATGTTTTAATCTGTATGAAATCAAATAAAGATAAAAGAATAAAAAAACAAAAATTCGAAGAACGACGCGGGCGTGAGTGACATTAACCCAATTAAAAGACCAATGATCACTACAACTAAAATGTAACTAGCACAATCAATAACTTAACAATGTCACGTGCACAATAACTGAAATATATGTTTACAAGAACCTTAAAGAAACACTCACAGACACTGTAAGGGTTATATGGATCATAAGAGGTTACTGACCTATTCATCTATGCACTTGGCTGTCTGTAACTGTCAACTTGTTATATAAAGTGCACTTGGCTGTCTGTAAATGTGAACCTCTCATGACACTGTAATAGACCCCCCTACTCATAGGTGATGATTATATAAAAATTTTTTTATTGAATAAGATTTTTATTGATCAGAAAGTAAAGCATCAGATGCAAGATTTCTGGACACGTAGGTCCAAATCAGCAACCATTCGTGGGATGATTATATACTTTATCATATTGATAAATTATATTTTCAGTTGAAAGTTTTAATATATATGCTCCACTCCAATTTGTCATGTTTGCATCTGTGTTACATTTTCTCATCCTTCTCCAGACCCTCCTGTGTCCTACATTTTGATTGTTTTGTCCTTGCACTTCTAACTTCCATGATGCCAACATGCTGACTAAACTGCCAAGACAGTGGCATCAGTCTCCCCATTCCTGTGCTCCTCTAACTAGAGCAACATAGAAACATAGAATGTTACGGCAGATAAGAACCATTCGGCCCATCTAGTCTGCCCAATATTTCTAAAGACTTTCATTAGTCCCTGGCCTTATCGTATAGCTAGGATAGCCTTATGCCTATCCCACGCATGCTTAAACTCCTTTACTGTGTTAACCTCTACCACTTCAGCTGGAAGGCTATTCGATGCATTTACTACCCTCTCAGAAAAGTAATACTTCCTGATATTTTTAAACCTTTGCCCCTCTAATTTAAGACTATGTCCTCTTGTTGTGGTAGTTTTTCCTCTTTTATATATAGTCTCCTCCTTTACTGTGTTGATTCCCTTTATGTATTTAAATGTTTCTATCATATCCCCCCTGTCTCGTCTTTCCTCCAAGCTATACATGATAAGTTCCTTTAACCTTTCCTTGTAAGTTTTATCCTGCAATCCATGAACCAATTTAGAAGCCCTTCTCTGAACTCTCTCTAAAGCATCAATATCCTTCTGGAGATACGGTCTCCAGTACTGCATACAATACTCCAAGTGAGGTCTCGCCAGTGTTCTGTACAATGGCATGAGCACTTCCCTCTTTCTACTGCTAATACCTCTCCCTATACAACCAAGCATTCTGCTAGCATTTCCTGCTGCTCTATTACATTGTCTGCCTACCTTTAAGTCATCAGAAATAATCACCCCTAAATCCCTTTCCTCAGATGTTGAGGTTAGGACTCTATCAAATATTCTGTACTCTGCCCTTGGGTTTTTACGTCCAAGATGCATTATCTTGCACTTATCCAC
This sequence comes from Pelobates cultripes, assembly GCA_933207985.1. Lineage (NCBI taxonomy): Eukaryota > Metazoa > Chordata > Amphibia > Anura > Pelobatidae > Pelobates > Pelobates cultripes. The sequence goes on along the minus strand of OW240919.1, from coordinate 133,547,920 downwards.
ATTAAATGTCAGTTGCCACAGCTCTGAACATTTTTCTAGTTTACCTAAATAATTTGCCATTTGGCTTATCCCTCCTGGAACATCAACCCTGTTTCATATCTTAGTATCATCAGCAAAAATACATACTTTACCATCAAGACCTTCTGCAATATCACTAATAAAAACATAAAAGGTCCAAGTACAGATCCCTGAGGTACCCCACTGGTGAAGCCCATGCTTCAAATATACTCCATTGACTACAACCCTCTGTTGCCTGTCACTCAGCCACTGCCTTACCCATTCAACAATATTGGAATCCAAACTTAAAGATTGCAGTAAGTAGAGGAATAACCACAGAAATTACAGCTCATAACTTTTTGTCTGTGCCAACAGAAAAAGGGTTTGTGATGCAAGGAATCATCTGACTGGCATTCTGGGGCTGTGAAGGATTTTGTTCCCTAGTTTGTTGCAAAATTGGAAAGCACATTGAACTGCATTTTTAGTCAGTGAAAAAGGTTGAACGCAATGGACACAAGTCTTTTTTTCAGTCTATGTCACTGTGAATTCTGGATAATTGTGCATTATCAACCAAAAAAAAAAAGAAGTTATCAGTTAATGATTGTCACAGTTGATCCGACATGCAGAACTTAAGTAAACAATAAATCAATTACTATAATGGAGAAAAGCATATTACCAAGCCTAGAGTGGCCAAACTGAATGCAAAACAAAGTAGTACAGAACAAGCCAAGGTCAGGAGAACAGACTGAAGAATAAACAAGAATTATAGCCAAAGGTCAAGGATAATAGATAGGAGAATAGAGATGGGAGAATGGTCAAGGACAGGCCAAGGTCAGATAAGATAGAGCTAAGTAAGAGATAAACAAGAAATTACATGCTCTTGGATTAACCAAATAAATGGAAACCATGACAGGTCACAGTACTAAACTAAAGCAAGTCGCTGATGTGACGACAGACGCACTTTCCTGTTATCAGTATGTTATAAGGAGAATGAGCATTTAATAGGGCTCCCTCATGCAGCAGCCGGCATTGGTAAGAATGCCAAAGGAAGGGGCAGCCTCATTCGAGAAAGACATGGGATGCGTTCTCAGTAAGTATAAGGCCCGTTTGAGAATGTGTGACACAAACTCTCGGTTGTAATGTAGGTCAACGTTTTGTTGTACTTATGTTACCTAAAGTTTATCTGATTTTTTGACAAAACTTAAAATAGAGCATGATCTGTTGTGTTGTCCTGTATAGCACTACATGTGCATAGCAATAAATCAGGCCAAATCGGTTTAAAGGAAATTAAATCTGCTTGTGTGTAGTTAATTTCCTGTTTTCAATTCCTTGTTACTGTTTTATGTAACTCATTTAATTACAGTATAAAGAAAAGGATTTACAGCCGTATAGTCAATGTGAATGTTTTTACTCGAATAAAATCAATTTTTTTTTATATATATATATTTTTTTATATTGGTTTTATTGCAGAAACAAATTGCAGAACATAGTAGAAAATGAAATGGAACAACGGAAGTCAACAAAGAAACATACAATACAGGCTTTGCAATACAACTATATATACAACAAATACTGTCTACTTGTCTCTTTGGTAGTACAAACAAAAAATTATATATGTATTAATATGCTCATACCATTCCATTCAGCTATAGTCTTCCAATTATTTTCTACACAAACACATACAAATAAAGATGCACATACTTCAATAACACAAGATTTGCATAATTAAAGTGTTAAAGCAACCTCCATGACCACTTCTGCTTTTAGAAATGGTAATTGGGCAAGTAATGTGAATGTGATGCATTTGGGCTTAAAATGTTGTCTTTACAGAGCAAACCACTTTGTGCCAGGTCTAGTGTGATTGACTGTGCCAACTATCCTGTCCAGTTGCATTGGATTGTGCTCCTGTGGTGTGACAACAAATGGTTGGTAAAAAAAACAATGAGGAGTACTTCACCCAATGCTGCATACCAGGTTAGTTCATTCCTACCTTACAGGCTTTTCAGTTAAAAATATGAGTGGTGGGGGCAAGTTACTTGTGACCTATGGTGCATTATAAATTTTAAAAAAATGAATAGCAAAAATGGGTTAGATCAAACCTTTAATACAATTTTACTTCCACAGATGTAATACAGCTCAATGTATGAATGTTGTAAAGGCCCTGGGGAGATAGCGCAGCTAAACGGACAAGGGCACATGTAGGAGTGTGGGGATAGATGCATGGGATCGGTTTAACCCCTTAAGGACACATGACATGTGTGACATGTCATGATTCCCTTTTATTCCAGAAGTTTGGTCCTTAGGGGGTTAAAAGAGTGTGTGGGTGGGATTATGTTCTGTGTAAGTTAGTGTGGGGGAGGTCTTACCTCAGTGCCACTTGGGATTCGGGCCAGCAAACAGCTTCCCTCCCGCCCGCCCTATTGGTATATTTCGTCACAGCTAGCCGGGGGTATGTCCTTGCCAATTGAGTTTGAGTGGTTACGTTTAAGTATATGGAATGAGATGAACAAGTTTTTTTAGGTCTCAACCTCCCCTGCTTCAAAAGGTTAAACATTAGGTTGCCTGAGGTGTCGTGCCCATCGAGCGTGGATAAAGTCGGCTAATGGCGGGCATTGGAAATATATGATTTTTATGACGGGGGCGGGAAGTGAGAGGAAGTGGTGATTAGGAACCACTGTATGTTTATTGGCAAGGACGGTTGGGTTACTGTATAACACTATGGGTGGAGTTATATATGTATATATGTTAATTTATGCTTATTTATGTTTAACGTTTTGGTTACAGAAAGAAGAGATTTAATAAATAAAGTTATGGATTTGTTATGCAGTAATTTAGTTTGTGATAATAAATGCTGTGGCCTGTTCATCCATACTAAGTGGTCTGTCGTTATTGGGGGGGGGTAAATGGGTTTAGATTTGTGCTAGGATGCATCGCGATTCCCCACTACGTACATACATGCCATTTTGGTGATATGGAGCTCCAAACCCAACACATACCATACAGGGCCAGAGGCCAAAAACTCTAGTCTGAGCGATATCTTCTCTGAAAATCTTAACATATTGTTTCCATAGTCCAATAGGTTTGTTAGTAATATAGAAAGATAATTAAAGTAACACTATAGGGTCAGGAAAACAAACATGTATTCTGACCCTATAGTGTTAAAACAACCATCTAGCCCCCATGCCCCCCATTATTATAGTAAAATTGTACTTCTATTCAAGTATGCAGCTGCTGGTTCTGCCTCTGATCTGCCTGCTTGGCTGACATAATCAGAAAGGGTTCTCTATACCAATCACAATGTTTTCCAATAGGATTAGCTGAACTTGTCAAGGAGGAAGATCAGGGGCAGAGGCAGCACAAGCCAAACACAGCCTTGGCCAATCAGCATCTCCTCAGAGAAATGTATTGAACCAATGCATCTCTATGAGGAAAGTTCAGTATCTCCATGCAGAGGGTGGAGACAATGAAGGTCAGTCATGCACACTGTGCAGCACGTTCATAGGAAGCACCTCTCCCCAGGAAGCACATCTAGTAGCCACCTGAGTAATGGCCAGTGGAGGTATCCCAAGGCTATAAGTAAACATTGCATTTTCTCTGAAAAAGACAGTCTGCTGCAAAAAGCCGGAAGGGAATCATTACACTCGCCAGAAAAAAATACAATAAGCTGCAATCGTTTTGGTGGCTATAGTGTCCCTTTAACATCTTTAAAACTGGTACAGACTCATACAAAAAATGCAAAGCTTGGGAAATTGCAGCAAATGTAAAAACTGTGTATCTTTTTTTATTATTATTTTATAGTAGCTTTTTGTATATTTTATTGAATATAATATTCACACAAAGCACTGAAAACAAAATAGGTCCACTCAAGCATGGTGTGTCCCATTAAAAAGGTAAATGTGGGGTTTCACAGAATTATTCATCTTTATTTATAATTATTTCTCCACTTAATTATACAGGCTATTTTCTCTCTTCTCCAAGAAACATTAAACATTCTAATTCTAGTTCTAGCTATTAAATTCTGTACTGTAATCATTATACTTATTTTCCATTTATGAGTAAGTATTTATTTTAATAAAGTAAAGGACAGGAAGTTATATCAAATATAATTATGCTTTTTCAATAATTCACATCTTTCACTAATTACACGTAGCTTTGGGATTTATAGCTTGTTAGCAACTAACAAAGAACCAGAATAAATCTTTTTTGTAATATGCCCAATATTAGTAAATATTAGTCCATATAATGAAGAGGGTAGGAAAATCAAAATCAATTTACTCAAATTATTTTGAAAAGCTAAAATAACATTCTATGTACGGCTAATAGCAGTGTAATATTATAGTTATTTGCCTCTAAGTAGATAACCAATTGTGAATAAGTGTTTTCATTTAGCAGAGGTAGAGACAAAAAATTGTCAATTTTACCTCAAATTAATTATATACACAATAATGTTAACATACTTTTCCAAAGTACTCACTTAACCGTTAGATGAAAAGATCTACCATGGGAAGCTCTATCACATATCCCAGCACTATTAGCAATTCTTTACCTGTCTGTGGATTACCTGTCTTTGAAATACAGGCAAAATAAAACCTTAAAGGAACACTATAGTCACCAAAACAACTTTAACTAAATTAAGCAGTTTTGGTTAATATTTCATGCCCCTGCTGTCTCACTGCTCAATTATCTACCATTTAGGCTACTTTGTTTATGCAGCCCTAGTCACAACTCCCTGCATGTGACTTACATAGCCTTCCTAAACACTTCCTGTAAAGAGTCATCTGATGTTTACACTTCCTTTATTGCATATTTTGTTTACTTTTGAATTTTGCTTTTGCATTTTCCCCTGCAGGAGCTTCCTATATGTAATTAACATTAAATTTACAGAGCAGGAGATGAAAACCTTTGAAGTATGTTACATCTGATTAAAAATAAAACCATTTTATTTTGTGCAGGTTGTGCGAGTCACAGACAGTGGATGTGTGGCTAGGGCTGCATAAACAGAAACAAAATTAATTTAATTCCTAAATGTCAGAGAATTAAGCAGTGAGGTGCAGTAGCATGATCTATACACCAAAACTGCTTCATTAAGCTACAGTTGTTT
>OW240919.1:133418194-133542722 GCA_933207985.1 Pelobates cultripes | reverse complement strand
GAGCGTGAACTGCTCAAGGCGGGAGGCGGAGTGGCGGATGGTTGAGAGGGGACAAGGAGGACAGCAGTGGTTGACGGGGCTGAAGATGCTGGACCAGGAGGAGGCTGGCGGCTTAGAGTAGGCGAGCTGCTTGTACTCATGTGTTGATCCCATAGGCGTCTGTGATGTGAGATCATGTGCCTACGCAAAGCAGTTGTACCTAGGTGGTGTTGGACTTCCCACGACTCAGTTTCTTTTGGCACAGGTTGCAAATGGCATCGCTGTTGTCAGAGGCAGACACACAAAAAAAATTCCACACTGCTGAGTTCTGCAATGACGGCATTCTGGTGGTGGACACAGCATGCGTTGATTGGCGTGCTGTCGGGCTGACCCCGGGTGCCGATGCATGCTGTCTGACTGTGCCACTAGCTCCTTGCGACGACCTCCTCCTGCTTCCAACTCGTCTCCTCCTCCTCCCTGTCTCCCCATCTGAACTTTCGCCCTGTTCTTCTTCTTGACGAGCGGGCACCCACGTGACATCCATGGACGCATCGTCATCATCAACCGCTTCACTTGTATCTGACAACACAGCAAAGGAAGCAGCAGCGTGTACAACATCATCATCATCATCACACCGTACGTCCATGTGTGTAATGCTGCCTGCCTGAGACATATCCCTGTTATCTACATCCTCTGGCAATAATGGTTGCGCATCACTCATTTCTTCAAACGGATGTGAATAACTCCTCTGACATACCAAGTAAAGCGGCTGTGGTGCTAGTTTTGGTGGTGGCGGCAGGCGGGTGAGTGGTATCTTGAGAGGTGCCTGAAGCTAAGCTGGAGGAGGATGGTGCGTCAAGGTTCTGAGCGGAGGCCGTAGAAGATTGGGTGTCCTGTGTTAGCCAGTCAACTATGTCCTCAGAACTTTTCAAGTTCAGGGTACGTGGCCTCTGAAAACTGGGCATTATTCTAGGGCACCACGACCACGTATGCGACCCCGGCGGGTGAAGGCTTTCCGCCTCTGCCTGCCGCCAGTATTAGTGGTACTACGCGTAAAGCTACCAGGAGACCAGATATGAGTGGCAATGCGCACTGGCAATAGTTAGGCAGAGCACAGGCTGTAGCCCGACACCAGCTTTTAAGGACAATTGACTGCTATTCAATCTATAACAGTGAAAAAAGTTTTTTGTTTTTAAATGCAAGCTAATGTGACACCAGTTAGTGGTGGCACTGGGCACTGTATCCACTGTTAGCTTAACACACCCGCTTTAAGGACACTGACTGCTATTCAATCTATAACAGTGAAAAAAGTTTTCTGTTTTTAAATGCAAGCTATTGTGACACCAGTGAGTGGTGGCACTGGGCACCGTATCCACTGTTAGCGTAACACACCCGCTTTAAGGACACTGACTGCTATTCAATCTATAACAGTGAAAAAAGTTTTTGTTTTAAATGCAAGCTATTGTGACACCAGATATAAGTGGTGGCACTGACTGGGGAAATGGGCACAGTATCCACTGTGAGCCTGACACAGAAGCTGGCACAGAGCCTGACACTAGTAGACAGCAGAATGTGCGGTAGGTTTTAGACAGACATGACCTGAATTTACAGTTATCTATGGCCGAAAAGAGATTGACGCTCAATCCACCTGTCAGTTAAGTTTAGATCATCACACATATATTCAATTTTTGTCTCTAGTTGTTTAATTAAAACTGGTCACCAAATTTCACACCTCAATGTGTTTCTTTTTTTTTTTTTATTCTAGCCATTAGAAATTACAAAATAGAATCTAATTAAGTTACAAAAATATTTTAAGTGTTAATTCTAAATCTGTCATTTCTCAACTTAAGTGTTGGAAATGTGATTACTTATGCTGTTTCTTCTTATGTAAAATATAACATTTGCACATGTTCCTTATTTGTCCATTCCATTGACACAGTGTGTGTCCATGACTTATGAATGCTGTTATGGTCAAATAGCCTGTAATAGTTTTTAATTTGTTAAAAGATGAATGGCTGTGCTTTTAAATAGAATCAGAAAACACAAAATAAATGTTGCTTTAACCTCTTAAGGACTGGACTGTTTTTTGCGATGTTGTACATTTGCGACCAGGCATATTTTTACACTTTTGTGGTGTTTGTGTTTGGCTGTAATTTTTCGCTTTCTCATTTACTGTTCACATACAAATTATACATTGTTTTTTTCAAGACAAAAGGGGCTTTCTTTACATACCATTATTTATATAATCTCATGTATTTTAATTTAAAAAAATATGATGAAAAATTGAAAAAAAATACATGTTTTTTGACTTTTACTTGAAAAATCTTTTACTCATCTACAAAAGCGAATGAAAAAAACTGCTAAATAGATTCAAAATTTTGTCCTGAGTTTAAAAATACCCAGTGTTTACGTGCTTTTTTGCTTTTTTTTGCATGTTATAGGGCTATAGGTACAAGTAGGATATTGCGGTTTCAAAACATAAATTTTTTAAATTTATCAATAGTGACATTGTAACACTATTATCTGTCATAAATCTCTGAATAACACCCCACATGTACATATTTTTTTTAAAGTAGACAACCCAGGGTATTCAATATGGGGTATGTCCAGTCTTTTTTAGTAGCCACTTAGTCGAAAACACTGGCCAAAGTAAGCATTCATATTTGTTTGTGTGTGAAAAAAGTAAAAAAACTAAATTGAACGCTAATTTTGGCCAGTGTTTGTGACCAAGTGGTTACTAAAAAAGACTGGACATACCCCATTTGCAATACCTTGGGTTGTCTTCTTTTGCAAATGGTATGCCATCATGGGGGTAATTCTCATTCCTGGGCTACCATACGCTCTCAAAGGCAACGTAACCAACCTGGCCATTTTCAATGTAAAAATATTTGTCCCATATATTTGACCTTGTAACTTTCAAAAATGCTATAAAACCTGTACATGGGGGGTACTGTTTTACTCGGGAGACATCGCTGAACACAAATATTAGTGTTTAAAAACTGGAAAACGTATCACAACAATTATATCATCAGTAAAAGTGCTGTTTGTGTGTGAAAAATGCAAAAAAAGTCACTTTCACTGACAATATCATCGCTGTGATATGTTTTACTGTTTTGAATCACTAATATTTGTGTTCAGCGAAGTCTCCCGAGTAAAACAGTACCCCCCATGTACAGGTTTTAGGGTGTCGTAGAACGTTACAGGGTAAAATACAGTGCTAGCAAATTAAATTCTCTGGAATTTCGGCCTGGGTTGGCAGGCAGGTCCCTCAAATTGCAATCAATAAAATTACTGAATTATGTAAAAATATTACATAAATACGCACTAGAATTTAAATATATATGCATATTTATATATTTGAAGTCTACGTGTATATTTATATAATTATTTATGTAATTTTGTATATGGACATATGTATATTTCGTATTATTTTTATTTATTTATATATACATAGATATATATACAAATTCATTCTAAGTGTATTTTGATATAAATATATATATATATATAATTTTAAAATACAGTTAGAATAAAATTTCATATAGATATATAATTTTTTTTACATTTTTATTATTATTTAAAAAATTTTTATATAATTTAAATTACTTATTATTTATATTTTATAATAATATATATATATATATATACAATCTATATATATATATATATTATATATAATATATATATACATGTGTAATTTAATTGTAAGTGTATTTTTATATTAATATAAGTACATATTAATATAAAAATACACTTAGTATGGCATTATATATATATATGATATATAGACATATATTATATACATATAATATATGTCTATATATCATATATACACATATATAATTATTATTTATTTTTTTATTAACACTAACTTTATTTTGATTTTTTTGATTTTACACTAGCAGGGAGACTGCCTGTCAGCACAGACAGTCCCCCTGCAGGCAGACACATGGACACCTATTGTGACCATGTGATCGCTGTGTTAAGCGATCACATGGCCACAGGGGTCCTAATTCAGTGTGGGGAGACTGTCTGGGCTGCAGGCAGTCTCCCCACACCGGGAGCCACGGGGGAACGACGGCGATCAGGTAAGTAACTAAGACCGTTAGGACGGTTCAGGACTGTCATCGGTCTGCAAGGCAAAAATGCCGATGACGGTCCTGAACTGTCCTCGGTCGTGAAGGGGTTAAAGGCAAGGTCATGCCTTCAAAAATAAAAAGTTCTTCAGAGACCGTGTTGGACAAGCTGATCATGCTCAGCCAATGAACGACCCACTGTGCACAGAATTTATTTTAGCTAGCCCCGGAACTTGTCTGAACAAGTTAACAATACCTCATTGACGCAGCCAAAGGTGGAGGTACATTTCCAGCAGCATACAGTTTAAACCTCTGTTTGAGCAACTTTTTATAGGAAAACACTGCACATACAGACTCCAAGCACCATACACCCTTCACATAAGTGAAGTGGAGTAACTCTGTAAATCTACTATTGAAGGTGCTGCACTGGACCTATATGAAAGCATGATATTTAAAGGAGAACTGCCACTTCCCATGCTTTGTAATATTATGTATATTTTTCTTTAGATTGAACAAATATATATGAGGTGTGAAAATAAAATTTAATACACACATTTTTTATTAGGCAAATGATTACTCTCATTTTAACTCCTTGTCATTCATTGTTATATCCAGAATTGTGCATTTTTTGTTCAGGCCGACAGTGTTTAATTCATGTGGCAGTTTGTTTCAGGCAAATTTAGGTAATGAAATATATTCAGGAAAAGCCATTCGGACAGTCAGAACATTAGGAACAAAGGGGACTATGACTGTGCTGACAGGGGAAAATGGCTATAATTTATTGCTTGGCCAAATGGCAATATGAGCCCATTTTTCAATGACAATTCTGAGTTGCTAAATTACAGTATTACACTATAAGCCACAACACTAAAATAATCTGCCTAAAATTGTGTAGGTCCCCCTTGTGCTGTCAAAAGAGTTCTGATGTGTCAAGGCATGAACTGCACAATAACTCTGTGTCCTGTGGTATCTGTTTAAGACATTAACAGCAGATCATTTAAGTCCTGCAAGTTGTGAGGTTGGGTCTCCATGCACTGGATTTGTTGTTCCAGCACATCCCACAGATTATCAATTAGATTGAAATCTGGAAAGTTTGGAGGCCAAGGCAACATCTTGAACTCTTTTGTCATGTTCCTCACATCATTCCTGAGCAATTTTTGCAGTGTGGCATTATCCTGCTTAAAGAGGTCACTGCCATCAGGGAACACCATTGCCATGAAGAGGTATACATGGTCTGCAACAATCTATAGGTAGGTGGTACGTCCCAAAGGGACATTCACATTAATGCCAGGACCCAAAGTTTCTCAGAAAAACATTACCCAGAGCATAACACTGTCTCAACCTTCTTCCCATAATGCAACCTGCTGCCATCTCTTCACTAAGTAAAAGATGCACATGCACCTGATCTAAAAGAAAATGTGATTCATTAGACCAGGCAACCTTTTTCCATTGCTACACGGTCCAGTTCTGAAGCTTATGTCCCCAGTGGATAGTGGTCACAACTTGCAAGACTTAAATGGGCACTCTGACAAGTCTGCAGCTATGCAGTTCCATATGCAGCAAACTGTGATGCACTGTGTGTTATAACACCTTGCTATCATGGCCAGCATTAGGTTTTCCAGCAATTTGAGCTACAGTAGTTTTTCTGTGTGATTGGATCAGACGGGATAGCCTTTGCTCCCACATATATCAATGAGCCTTGGGCCATAATGACATTGCCTGTTAATTGGTTGTCCTTCCTTGAACAACTTTTGGTAGGTACTAACCACTTACTTCCAAGAGCATCCCTACCAACTTGCTGTTTTGGAGATATATATATATATATATATATATATATATCCAGGCTCTGACACTCAGCCCAAAGTAAAGACAGGAGCACTCTCTGTTTTCCAAGTGTATAAAAAAAATAATAATCACAATCTATACATCAATGTATTGACGCTCCAGTGTCTTTATCAAGATCAAGCTTGATAATGCTTGAAAAAGACCCTGGATGGTCCAAACATTGATGCATAGATTGTGATTATTTTTTTAATGCACTTGGAAAACAGAGAGTGATCCTGTCTTTACTTTGTATGTGTATGTATATATATATATACATATAAATAAATATATATTCAAAGTGTATATTTATCTACTATTTTTTACATAATTAAGTAATTTTATTAAGTAATTTTTATTAATTATATTTCAAGGTACCTGCCTGACAACCCAGGCAGAAAGTCTTTGGCTAGGGTTTGTAGCTAAGTGGCTACTACAAAAGACCTACGATCTATCTTTTGAACCACTGGACCAATTTGTATGATTTTGACGTATGTTTGTATTTGGAGTATGCTGATTCTGAAAATGTAGTTTTATGTGAATGCGATGCATACTTTTAAAGTTATGAATAATGTGGAAAAATTGTATTTCTCTGCTTGTTCTAAATTACATTACCCATTGTGTAAGGTAATTGAATCACATGCAGAGGGGAGGAATTTATGTGGGAGTGTCTGAGTGTATTGTATGTGTTTATTGGTTGTGTTCCAAAACCCTGTGGGTGGTACTAATGTGTAAGAATGTGTACATAAGCACAATAAACCCACAGCTCTGTCTGTTCACTGCTTGACCCTCAACACAGAGCTTTGTCTCGTTCTTGGGGGGATTTACTGTATGCAAAGACTGATTGCCAGGAGTGTAAGCTGCTTGGGTGCTTTTCCTGTTTAGCTGCTAGCAGCTATTCGTGAGGTTCCAGTTCTGGAATTTGGAGTGCTACTTGGTATCCTGTTCGGGAGTTTTGTGTTCTGCAGTAGCTGTGCCTGTGCATCTGAAAGGGGAATATCGCCTAAACGGTTTTTAACCCCTTGTGTGCTGAAACGGTCCGTTACATTTTGATTTTCCATCAGATCTAACTGCACAGTTAGTTCAATTTAGAAGATATTGCCTCCTGCTCTGTTAATTTAACTTTAATCAACCACATATGGATTCTGTAGGCTCTAGTAGACAATTAACAGAGAAGGAGGTTAGAACTGCTAAAGTATACACACTGTGCAATAAAGGAAGTTTAAAATTTAGATCTCTCATTTTGCAGAAAATATGTATGGAGACTGTAAGTCACAGGAAGCAGAGGTGTGGCTAGGGCTGCATAAATAAGGTGATTTAACCTGATATGACATAGAACTGAGCAGTTAGACTGCAGGGGCATGATCTATACATTAAAACCACTTTATTCAGCTAAAGTTGTTCCAGTGCTTAGAGTTCCCTTTAAAACATTTCTTTAAAGGCCTTCACTGAGTAAGAACCGTTGTTTTTTTGTCCCCTTTTCTTCCTAATTTTAGCTTTATATTAAATGGTGCTTATGGCTAACCTCCCTCTTTTATCAAAATGTGTTCTTTCCCAGGTACTGTAGAGGCTTGTATGTCTACTTTTTGCACTGTCTTCATTACCTTTTATGATAATTTCTTTGTTATTCTATGCATATTTAAAATATATTTTGTCTCATGTCACAAATTTTTAAGCAATGTAGATGTGAAAGCACTAAAAATAACGTGCAATTCTAGAATACGGTATGTGTTTTTTTTAAAGATAAAAAATATCAAATCGTCATGAGCAAAATATAAAGGGGTTTCATACATATATTTTGTATTTGCCATTGTTGATAGTTGATTGTTAGATAAAATAATTTTATGTTAACTGAGTTAACAATAGTCTTGGTGGAATCTTAATTCACTGTCAGCATTTTAAGAAATAAAGGACATTTCTGCATGTTATGGAATGTACTTTATTACTTTATTATTAACAGTGAATTTGTATATCTGCTAGAGAAATGAGTGATCACTATTCACCATATAGTGACCCAGGGTCCAAAATTTGCCACTTGAAACAGTCTTCCTCTCGTTTTGTAAAAGTCAAATCGATCCCCCAGGCATATTCTTAATTACTCATATGGATAACAAATGAGCTTTTGAATACATTATTATTGACAACATCCAGCAGACGCGCCAGAAAACAACAGTGATTAATGTCAGAAGGCATTTGGTAAACAAACTTGGGTCTTTCTGCTTCACTGGTTATTTTATTCGAAGGAACCAGAAAACTTTATTTTATTTTTTTCTTTTCCAATGGATTATTTGGCTTGATGCAGTCAATGTGGTCGATTTCTGGATCTCATATTTATTGTTTGTGTATAACATGTTTCTCCTTCTTTTCAATTTCAATTCTTTGTGCAACTTCTCCAGCTGTTTGTAAGACATATAAATGCGCACAGACTCTCCAAGGGAGCTGGTTGTTTTACAGCTGAATTCAGTAAGAGAACACTTAAAGTAACTCTATAGTGTTAGGAATGCAAAGGAGGAACCTGATATTCATGTGTGGGAAGTGCAATGCGTATTGGGCCTTCCCAAATGCCGGATGTCCTAATGCAAAGGGTGAGTACTTCCTGTATCATTTTGCGATGTTAAACTTCGTAAAAGGCCAGGAAGCACCTCTAGTGGCATTCTGAGAGAGAGTCACTAGACACTATCTTAACCCTGCAATACTAGAAACTGTCTTACCCCTGCAATTTCTCTGAAACTGCATTATTTTACATTTCAGTCCTAAGGGGACAAGCAGGGCCGGCCTTAGGCTTAAAACTGCCCTGTGCGATAAATCTTAACAGTGCCCCTCTCAGGCCAAACCTCCTCATCCCATACCTCCCCCATTTAAAACCTCCTAGTCTTATTAACCAAAAAACAAAGAGATGAGAAAGCTTGATGAAAATATTTTTTTTACTCGTCATTATTTAATATGTAAAATATAATATGCAATATGCAATATAAGTGTAATTACTAAATAAATCAGGAGTAAACAAGCATAAGTGGTAACACTAATTGTCACACTAAATGCTAACACAATAAGGTGCAGATATTCACCTTATTGTCCTGAAAAATATATTGTCAGGATGTCATGTAACTGAATAAAAATATACTGGAGAAAGCTCTTTCCAAAGACAGAGCCCCCTAGCTGGTAGGTAAGAAATTACAGACAATAATACTCTCTAAAAGGTGTCTACAAGTAGTGTGATTAGATAAAAAGTATATAAAGGAGACCTGTACTATACAGACTTTATTAAGTGTGGTCAGATGTACAAGGTAACAATGGCTAAATAACGTTGTATAGTGGGAGAGACCATCTGTAGATGAACTGAGCTAATAGAATCACACAACCATTAAACTAGAGGACTAAATAAGTGCCATAATAAGAGTGCTCAAAAAAGTGCTAAAAAAATCAATTTCTGTATTAATTGTTTATTTTTCACAGATCACTTATTTAGTCCTTTAGTTTAGTGGTAGTGTGTTTCTCTTAGCTCAGTTCAGCTATAGCTGGTAGTAGCTTTTTTATATGTCTGTTGATATGCCTGCATCAGCTGTTGTGGCAATGCAAGCCTACCTGTATTATCTACGCACAACTAAAATAAAGAATTAAAAAGAAAAGGCTGTACAGTGTGAGTGCTTTTATCTAGGGCTGCAGTGTGGGAATCAATTAATTAATGCATCTCTATGGGGAACGTTCAGCGTCTCCATGGCGTAACTACCCTGGAGTAATGGGCCAGGTCGCAGCTGCTACCCCTGCAACCATGGGCCACCATGAGACACATGGATGGGCTGGGGGAATCAGACAAGACAGCATTTACATTGACAAGCTTGCAGGGACATGCAATAGACACCAGAACCTTTACATTAAGCTGTAGCGTTTCCGCTGACTGCAGTGTCCCTATAAGAAAAAGGGCTTTTCTTATTTTTGCTATTTCCGATGTTTAGTAGATAGATATCTGAGTATGAATGATTAAATGCTTAAATTATATTTTCTTTGCTAAGACTACTAAGTAAGGGAATAGTCTGCTAAACAGTGTGCTAATTTGGCATCTTTAAATATAGCAATCCAATGTAAGGGTTACTATTTAGGGAGTTATATGCTAAACTGCTGAAATAGCAAAAATAAGAAAAGCCCTCTTTCTTAAATTTGCTCTTCAGTTGTTTAGTACATAACTCCCTAATTTGGCACCCTTATTTATGGCATCAAATTAGGTAGCTTCCTACTAAACAGCTGAAAGTGCAACATTAAGAAAAGCCATTTTTCTTATTGTTGTTTCAGTTGCCTTATAAATAAGTCCCTAATTGGGTAACCTTAATTATGGAAATCCCTAGTAAGTGTACCAAATTAGGGAGCTATCTATTAAACCGCTAAAAGAGCAGAATTAAGAAAAATACCCTTTTTCTTAATTTTCTGTTTCAGCTGCCTAGTACATATGTTCTACATTTGCTATATTTATGAAACTAATGAATAACAAATAATTATTTTTGGTTCATTTCTGTTTAAAGAGAGTTTGGAAATGTGGAAGTTTGCAAATTGCCAAATTTGTCTGAATTAGAATTTAGAACATAACAAATTGCACATGTCTAATTCTGGTATTCAATCTGGTGTTACATATTCTACTAATCATGTTGACTGATGTTACAATTTTTTTCTCCATTTAAAGCAATTCAGAGTGTGTATGGAGCATTGCATTTAAAAAAGACAGTGTAAAAGATCATTTTTGCATGAGTACAGTACACTCCACTAAGTGGCACCCTTGGTAAATATCAGCAAACGAGGTTGTGAAAAATAATTTTTATTGTTTAACCACTTAAGGATGGGGGGCATTCTATGCCGTCCTTAGGGAACCGGCTCTAAACGCCGAAGGGTGGCATAGAATGTCCCCACCTTCCTATGTACTTACCCGGTCGCCGACGATCACGGTATGGAGACTTACCTGGGAGCCCAGGGAGTCCCCCTCCTTCCTCACGTGGCCCCCTTGGGGATCCTTGCGAGGACCTCACGATCATAGCATAGCAATGCCAGCAGGGGGAGTGCCTGTAATGACAGGTACTCCCCCTGCTGCCTGAAAATAAAATAAAAACAGTTAAAACAGTAGAAAATTTTAATATATATATATATATATATATATATATATATATATATATAATTATATATAGTTCGATGGGAGTTTTGCACTCCAGCTCTCCTTTCAATATCAGCCCGGTGCTCAGCTGCACAAAAACATAACATCCAGACAGAAGGCTAGCACTCGAGGACTTCAATGTCAAAAGTAAAAACTTTTAATCCAACTTGTCAAATAGTCGACGTTTCAGTCCACAATTGTGAACTTTCCTCAGGACATCATATATATATGATCTATGATCTAGGTACACACATACACATAAATACACATACACAATAAATATATATATATATATATATATATATATATTAAAATACACGTACAATGATATTGATTTTATATATATAATATAAAATAAATATATGTAAATACATAAAAAAATCTAATTAAAAAAAATATATATATATGTGTGTGTGTAATTTAATTCTAACTGTATTTTTAAATTTATATATAGATATCAAAATACACGTAGAACGCGATATATATATCTCTATATACATATGTATATACATATATCACTATATATATATATATATATACCTATGTATTTATAAAAATAATTAAAAATTATACATATAATGATTCTACGTATATATTTATGTAATAATTTTACATAATTAGGTCATTTTATTAATTACAATTTGCGGGACCTGCCTGACAACCCAGGCCGAAATTTAAGGGAATTTAATTTGCTAGCACTATATTTAACCCTGTAACTTTCCAAGACACCATAAAACCTGTACGTAAGGGGTACTGTTTTACTCAGAAGACTTTGCTGAATACAAATATTAGTGTTTAAAAACAGTAACATTTATTACAATGATGATATCATCAGTGAAAGTGACATTTTTTGCATTTTTCACACACAAATGGCACTTACACGGACGATATAATTGTTGTGATACGTTTTACTGTTTTAAAACACTAATATTTGTGTTCAGCAAAGTCTCCTGAGTATAACAATACCCCTCATATACAGGTTTTATGATGGTTTCAAAAATTACAGAGTCAAATATAAGGCTTGTGTTTCAGTTTTTTCACATTGAAATTCACCAGATTGGTTATGTTGCCTTTGAGACTGTATGATAGCCCGGGAATGAGAATTACCCTCATAATGGCATACCATTTGCAAAAGTAGACAACTCAAGGTATTGCAAATGGGGTATGTCCAGTCTTTTTTAATAGCCAAGTAGTCACAAACACTGGCCAAAATTGGCGTTTAAATTAGTTTTTTGCATTTTTCACACACAAACAAATATTAACACTAACTTTGAAAAATAAGTGTGAAGCACAATTCATATGAGACAAATGTATTTGAAGTATATTCCAATCGATATTTTAAATTTTATATCTTACGTCTACAAATATACTTGGGTGACAAGGAACAGGAATTTCTTCAACCATGACTTCAATCATGAATTTAGGGCTATAAAGATGAGGTAACACATAGGTCAAATTCCCTTAGTCACTTGCCACAATGGATAAGACCAAGGAATATAGCTGTGATATATGACAAAAGGTTGTTGAGCATTACAAAATAGGACATGGCTATAAGAAAATAGCTAAATGACTGAAAATGGCACTTTCCACCATCAGGTCAATCATTAAGTAGTTCCAGTCAAGTGGAAGAGGATATGTGTCTATATTGTCTCAACACTTATGAAGAGGATGGTTTGAGTGGCCAAAAAATATCCAAGGATCACAGCTGGAGAATTGCAAAAGTTAGTTGCGCAATGGGGTCAGAAAGTCTCCAAAACTACAATTCGAGCTCTCAAACATCACCACAAGTTGGAAGAGTTTCAAGAATAAAAGCCTCTACTCTCATCCAAAAACTAACTCAAGCTTCTTAAATTTGTCAGACACGATTGGAACTTCAAATGGGATCAGATTCTATGGGTAGATGTAGCTAAAATAGAGCGTTTTGGCAACAAACACCAGAGATGGGTTTGACACACACAAAGACGTAGCCATATAGAAAAGTACCCTATGTCGAGTTAAATATTGGAGCTGTTTTTATGCCAGAGGACCTGGACATTTTGTTAGTATACACTACATGGACTCTATCAAATATCAACAGATATTAAATAATCCCCTCACTGCCTCTTTCATAAAGCTTAAAATGGGCTATGGTTGAATCTTCCAGCAAAACAATGATTTAAAACATACATCACAACACAAAAAAGGTTTACTGACCACAAAATCAAGGTCCTGCCATGGCCATTTCAGTCCCCTGACTTAAATTGTAAACACAATTGTTTTATTCAAACACAACAGGTTTATAAAAAAAAAAAAAAAAATATTGTTAAATACTTGAACCCCATTGAAAACATAGAGTGAATCGAAGTGGAGAGCATTGCCCTTGAAATCTGAAGGACCTGGAGAGATACTGTATGGAGAAATTGTCTTATATCCTTTGCCATGCATTCTTCAACCTAATTAGGAATTATAGGACAAGTTTCAGAGCTATTTTGTTTTAAATGTTTTTTATTTTCATTGTGGAGTAAAAGCAAATATTAGGTAGCTTACGATAAAAGGCACATGGTCGCCTACGCAGAGGCAGAAAAGACAAAATATGCAAGTGTAATGAAATCTTTAACAGTCATCAGGCATACGCATAATTTTCTGCCATAAAGGCACAGTGTATTAATAATGGTGGAGCATAGTACAGCAGGACTGAACTAGTGTGCGTATATATATGTTTATCATGTGAGTGTCCTTACGTATAAAATTTAGCCTGTGAATCGATTGGTTTCGATTAGACTTTATTAGGAGTCCTTACTGTATCGTCTATGTGAGTGATACGATACAGCAGATATGCACTTATTTTTACTCATGCATTAAGCGATGTAGAGTATGCAATTAGTGAAGCAATGATTTAAGCCTTTAAAGCTAGTGTCTATGGGAGCAATGTAATAAGTTGAATATGTGAGCTAGTTTTGTTATTATGTGATCCTTCTTTTATATGAAGTAAAAGTACAGGTATGTAGGCATTCCACCCTATGTTGTTAAGCCCGTGTACCTTGCGCTGTGGTTGAGCCACGTTAACAGAAATGATATGTCTCAAACTGAATAAACATGACATGTAATAATTAAGCGGCACGAAAACTGGTGCTTAAAAATAAACCACTTAATAAATGCACGCTTGCAAACTCAGCATATATAAACAAATTCATCATGTGCTATCCCACTGTGGTGTGTGGGGTCGAGAGACAGCATGGATGCACGTGGAGTCCACGGGGCATTTAGTGGTGCACGGTCACCCAGGGTGTCAGACCTCCAAACTGTTCCCCAAGCCCGCTCCGGCCTCCCCTTGCGAGCATTTCAGTACAGTGGGCACTCGGGGGCACTATGAGCTCCATATGGTTCATGTGTCTGAGTGTATAACAGAGCTTCACAGAAATAATATTCACCGTAATGCGCCTTTAACGTACAATATATGTGTTTAGAATTACGAAATCAGGGCTCAGATAACATTAGGAAACTTTTAAATTTAATCTCAGTGGTTAAAAATAAAAAAAACAACTGCAGTATTTGTGGGACTTGATGCTGAGAAAGCATTTGACAGGGTGGATTGGGACTTTATGTTCCTCACCCTGTCAAAATATGGCTTAAGTGATTTTGCCTCTAAGGCGATAGCTGCTCTATACACATCTCCAACTGCGTGATATGTGTGTGTTTGTTAAACAGGGGTATTGAGGGTTTTGAACTGACTTATTCCATCTTTCCGGGTTATTTATATAGAGTGCCTCTATCTATCGTATAGAAGAGGTTCATATGCTATAGGGCCTCTTTCTCAGGACATGGATGCAGATGACAACCAATACGTGGAATTGGAGTATGCCTTTAATATGGGACTATGGGGAGATTGGGGAAAAGAGTTGGGTAGAGTACCCCCCGGGTAGATTGGTGAAGGGCACAGGTTATTACTTGTATTTTGGTTTATTAGCATACTAAGATACTTTGTGCTGTTTGATAGATTGTTGTATGTTTTTTTCTTTTTTGTTCATCCTGTGCCTACCCAATACCTATGTAAAGTGTGTTGTACGTAAATGATTTTTATGTATTTTGTGATAAAACTAATAAAAATTTATATATATATATATAAAAAAAAAGAATTCAGAAATAAGATTAAAAAAAAAATTGGTTCTACATGAAATTGTAGATGTATAAATTGTTATTAATAAGTCACCTAAAATTCACAGGACAACCCCACCCCTGGCTCACCACCAGTCACACGACTACATTTAAAGTGTCTTTATCCATCTGAAAAGTTGGTAGACATGCAATTGTAACAATTTAGTGACTGTCGACTAACTATAAATCATCTTTTTTTTTTTGTTGTCAGAGGCATAATTCAGGATTACAAATGCATTTGAACATGCTCATCCATTTTGTTAGGATCATAATTTGGCTACATTTCAGCAGGAATTTTGGGATTTCAGAATCACGACTAAAATTAACATAAAAAATATATTCAAAATTGACATAAAAAAATTACAGTCAATTTACAGTTAATTTGGGTACATTTTACCTCAGAGCTCGGGAATTCAACTGATCACCCGAAATTTGGAGAAATTGCAGTTTGTAAGAAAACAGATCTCCAAGTCTCCTAATTAATATAAAAATGAAGTTCTCCTTAAAGTTATCCTTTTTATGATGTGGGATTAAACATAAAGCTTATTTAAAGCATATCATTTCCTGCAGTCTTGTATCTGCCAGGACAGTCCCAGTTTGGGACCAGACCCATGATCTGGTGTTTGTCCTAGTGAATAAAACTGGGATAGGGGTCAGGGGATAGAATTCCCAAATTTGTTCTCATCAAATCTCATCAATCTCACAGATCAAATACCTTATTAAATAGGCTTGCAATTGCTAAATGTTGTTCCAAAACATCACTGCCTATAAAAAAGATGGACATGCAAATTGTCAAGCTCCCTGTCAACGTGGTGCAACATGTATGGCAGGATGTTGTGTTTACTCTCACAGCTGTCCTTGTCACCTGTACAGTGATCTGTTGACATCACCATCTCTGCCATCCTCCTATACCAATCTCATGCCTTCCAAAGTTGAGAGGTATAGATGAAGGACATTCTTTGGGCATTAACACATCTTTTCTAAACATATACCTAAACAACCAAAGCTATAGTAATATAATTCAAGTTACATTAATAAAACACATTAAGATATTAATCTGTGCAGATAACAAATATCTTGTTTCAAATGGATTGGGTCCAGTGAGTTGTAGTGAATCGAAAACTAAGGCCTTGCTTGTTTTGGCTTGATAACTGTTCCTTCCTAACACAGTTTCTTTGACCAATATTATAAATAAAATAAAAAATGCATTAGTTGTTTTTTACTAGTAAAACAGTGGTAGTTATTGTTGAAAATTATTATCAGCCTAACTGTTAATCCTGATAGGCTTGACTGCTTGATGCAAGTTATAGACACCTTTTTTTCCGAACCGAAAATATCAAAAGTGTTTTTAAAAATAACTGGCAAGTGTGTGATTGTGATTGCATTTACATTATTAATTGCTCATTGGCAGCCATTAACATGTGTATAATTATCAAATAATAGATGGAGAATGAGGCCTTAATTTGCATATAGAGAATCAAAATAGCTGCAATGGAAAAGTTCAGCAGAGCTCAATTTTCAAATGAGTTGTTACCGCGTGTGTTTTAAAATTATCTCTTTAATGCTCAAGAATGCACAATTTATTTAATACACGGATACATATCTTCCTTTATATACAACTAAGGCTATTCAAAGACAAATCTTCTCTTCCATTCTATTTTCCAGATTTCTTGAAACATAAACCAGGCTACTAAAGGAGAGTTGAGTATTTACACCATTAAACAAAACTCAGACATGTCAATCCCTCAGCAAAGTGAAGACGGTAAAATAATCTAATAGACAGGCGCATTGTAAAGTTGAAAGTCTATGGGGATCAATGTATTCTTGCGAACTGTCACTCTGAAAGCACCATAGATTTCTGCTTGCTACCTTGTCATGCAGTCACTAATACTTTCACGTGGAAAGTGTTATATAAAGTAAACATTAGGGGATGTCATGAATAAAACAAAATTTTAGATAACAGTGTGACAGATACGTTTATGTGATGCCCTGAGGGAGAAGTACATATAATAGCTTGTTTTAAATCAATTGTGTGGCTCAATTCCAGCTCTGTGTCCTTTACAAGTCTTTCACCTCTAAAAGCCTGAGCTGCTCCAACTTTAAACCGGATGTAACAATTTTACTTTCAGTTTACTATAATAATTAATTTACCGTATAAATTGCACATTTATTTAGTATAAGACAACAGAGCTAAATGGTGTGCCAGCACTTGAGCAACACATAAAATATACTACTGATTTCCTTCCTCCACCAAAAAAATAAAAAGGTAAAATTCTTGTGGATGGGGATTCTAAAAATTGACGACTCGGGTTGAAATGTAGGGCGGAAAGCATGCCTACAATTTTGTTACGCCAACTAGTTTGAAAAAAAAAATAAAAAAAATAAAATATATATATTTATATACAGAGAAACATAGAAACATAGAATGTGACGGCAGATAAGAACCATTCGGCCCATCTAGTCTGCCCAATTTTCTAAATACTTTCATTAGTCCCTAGTCTTATCTTATAGTTAGGATAGCCTTATGCCTATCCCACGCATGCTTAAACTCCTTTACTGTGTTAACCTCTACCACTTCAGCTGGAAGGCTATTCCATGCATCCACTACCCTCTCAGTAAAGTAATACTTCCTGATATTATTTTTAAACCTTTGTCCCTCTAATTTAAGACTATGTCCTCTTGTTGTGGTAGTTTTTCTTCTTTTAAATATAGTCTCCTCCTTTACTGTGTTGATTCCCTTTATATATTTAAATGTTTCTATCATATCCCCCCTGTCTCGTCTTTCCTCCAAGCTATACATGTTAAGATCCTTTAACCTTTCCTGGTAAGTTTTATCCCGCAATCCATGAACCAGTTTAGTAGCCCTTCTCTGAACCCTCTCTAAGGTATCAATATCCTTCTGAAGATACGGTCTCCAGTACTGTGTACAATACTCTAAGTGAGGTCTCACCAGTGTTCTGTACAATGGCATGAGCACTTCCCTCTTTCTACTGCTAATACCTCTCCCTATACAACCAAGCATTCTGCTAGCATTTCCTGCTGCTCTATTACATAGAGACCTATATAACATGCATATTATCTGCACTAACAGTAGATTGATAGCAACATTCAGGATACAGACATTGATAAATTGAGTCACTGTGGCTGATGCCTTGCAGTGATCAAGGAGGAGAAGAATTCTTATAGGATTGTTACATAGCTGGTGACATATACTATCCCATTGATGTATTTGTTTCGAAAAGCATTTTGTCATGATTATTAAATAAGGTACCTCATGAAACGACAGCCATCCATGCTCTCAATATAAGTTAGATTCCGTTAGATTATTGGGCAACAAGACTACATGCAGCGGACGTTGCACTTAAATGGTTATGCGATGACCACACCAAACCAAAAATGTAAACCCATATTCTTGTATAGAAAACCTTTTTAGCTTACAGAATGTTTTGGAAAATGTATTCAAGTTTATTTAGAAAGGTAGAGTTTCTGCCCTGCTGGTCTTAATCACCCATAAAATAGTGTGATTCAACAGCATTAGAAAGGCACTAATGGGAATTTCAGGTCATCAATAGCTGGAGATAATATGTAATGTTTAATCTTAATATAATTGATTTAACTTTCAGTGGCCCTATTTATAATATGGGCAATGATAACATGGCTAGTTAGGGGTTATTAACTAAATACAGAATGGACACAATCCGGTAAAAAATTACCGCATTCTAATAATAATGAGGGGGGGAGGCAATACAAATTACCATCAAAAGTATTTTTTTCTTCTAATTCTTCTTATCTTCAGCCACAAAAAGGACAAATAAAAGTCCATTTTCTCATGACGTGACTCAAAAACAAAAAAACTATTCTGATTGCAAAAAGAATACCATAAAAGATTAAAATCCTTGATGAAAAAAAAATAAAGCATTTTCACCCATGGAACGTTCTGCTCAGACTGTGCTCTGATAACAGTGAAAAGCCCTTATATAGGCTTTTCCATGCTATGACAGCTTTTGGCAATCGTTTAAAAATTGACCGTGCTAAGCAATATGAGCAACATTGCTTTGATTGGTTGGCTAGTAAGGTAACCAATCAGAATACTCTGACAGCCAAGTCTCTAAAGCATCACCATAAAATAGTGTTGCGATTATATTTTTGAAAATCTTATACATACAAGCGCACATTTTAATATATATATATATATATGTATATATATATATTCAGTATAAAATTTTTCCTAAACAGGTTTGGTTACTATCTGTGAAAAAACAAAAAAAAAAAAACACCCAATAGTGCAGATTGTCTATATAATTTGAGTTCCCTTTTAAAAAACTCCCCAAACAAAATACACTCTCAGATCCATTTCAAACCAGCTCAGGGTATATCAGCTTAAAATCAATGAGGGATGTATAACTCCACTTTTGTTACACAAGTTAATCTGTAGCAATTAAACAATAAATAGAGAGAACCCACAGAGGTTCCAATAGCACTATAACACTCATAGTTTTTAATATACAAAAACATTAAAAGCCCTTAAATTAAAGTTGTATGTACACAGCTACAAACAATACAATCGTCGAGTCCCGACCGAAGTGTGGATGCGAGGCAAAATCATTGTGCTGCACCAATCAAATGTTCTCTAGAAACAGTATTTTATTGCTAACCAATTCTGATTACTTCTCATTAGGAAGTGCCACTAGTGACTGTCGGGAGGACAGCCAGTAGAGTTATGTTTAACCCTTTAATGGAAGCATTGTAGTTTTTGCAAAACTATGTTGCAAAGTTATATCAGGGCCACTGCACCCAGACCACTTTATTAAGCGTGGCCCTTAAGTAGTCAAACTGATTAAGACAAGGCATCTGCCATTGGAAGCCCTAGGTAAACAGAAGCACCTGTCCAGAGTTAAGCATTGCACTACTGCACTCATTGGAGAGCACCCAGCTGATGTTCTCAGCCAATAAAATGGCCCTGCATGGCATTGCTTAGCTCAGTAGAGCTAACGTGTGACTGGTGGGACCAAGGCATGTTGTAAAATCCTTTCTTAAATGGCTTGACTACTTATACTGTGAGTAGGATGTAGAGGTTATTGTGCTTTAAAAATATATGGGGTCCTTCTTAACACAATTTACAGAACATCCCAGCTATCTAAGTGGAAACGTCATGGGGTTTGCTTTTGGGCATCCTTGGAATTGCTTACTGTTTAATTTTTAAATCTGCATTTCTACGCAGCCATAATCTATCTGAATCTCATCAAACTGTATTACTAAACCAAGACTGTAAAATAAAACTCCTTGTAGAATGCATTCCATCCTTGTAATTGTATTCATCAAAAAAAAAAAAAAAATTGAAAGCAAAGAATAATTAGCTTCCTTGATCATGTTGTTGTTAATCTATATCAGCTATTAGAACTGTTGGTATTATGACGACTAAAGGAAGCAATCTGTAATATTTCCAATTTTACAGCCAGACTTTTCAATATAACTCCCCAGCTTTACATCCATCATAATAATTACAATGTCATAATTCTCCCCAGACTTGGCCTGCTGCAGAAAGATAGAGGAAGCATTTAAGATAAAAACACATTTTACAGAAGAACTACCTTTAGCATATTAAGCATTTGTTTTTACTTATTTGCTGTTTTAATCATTTAAGTATAACTTTTTGTATAAAAAACAACAAAAATATTAACTGTTTTTGGTCAATCCTTCTATATTAGGTTTGCAACTAGTCTGTAAAGGTCTATTTCTCATTTGCTTCAGCACTAATGTTCACTCTACAAATAATCAAATGTAAGGCCAAAATAACTAAATTGGAAACAATCTCCAAGTCAGCTATGCTTTCCGTTCAGCTACCTTGACCTTAACTTTTAAAATTACTTTGAATTTCCAACAATTGTCACTTCAGTGACTAACCCTGTAAGCGCCAATATATTCACAGAACTATGTAGTATTCCAAAATGCTGATTTGGTATTTAAACCCTAATTTTGTCAGTAAATCACTGTGGGACATAGTTTTTGGAATCCTTTATCTCCATGGACCGAATAGTGGGATACATCAAGAAAAAAGGGGGAGTTGACCAGAAAATAGACACAAATGGTAAAAAGTGTGACCACTTTTAAGGACTCTTAACCACGGTAGTATTTTTAATATAATGAATATTTTTGCAGAATTGCAAGGATAATATGTTTATATTGATCTGTGCATCTGAGCATTATTGGTAAAATTGAAGACTGTCACATTAAAAAGAAGGGATGGCTTTCATCTTGCAGACCAGTGGGTTATTGAGGACCCCATTGCAAATAGTTTGAGTGATTGGAAGAATCACTAAAATAATCTTTTAAAGATTTTTCACACTATTATCTTTTTTATGTGTATGAATCATAAAGTTCAGTTTTTTTGCACTTTATAAAGGGGTTGAAAATATATTTTTGTTTGGTTTTTTATGTGAGCTAATTGAAGAGAGGAATAGTGGGCATATAAAGCATCTTTTATAAACATGTTTGAATATAATAGCATGTCAAGCACCTTTTAGTTGCTATTTAGTAGAAAATTGAGTATTTAAAAAAAAAATTAAAGTATTTACATAAATTTAATTTTAGTTATTCCTAATCTGAAATATATCATACAGTTTTGCGTTTTTTATATAGCTAATGTTTCAGTCAAATGTAACAATAATTATTCTTCAACAAAAAGAATTTAGTGAATGGATAAAAGCTTTTAAAATAAATATTTGTACTCTTTATTGTGAAAACAAAAGTCTCACTATTCCACTGGAAGTCCAAATAAATTATTGGGAAAAAAAGACAATACAATGCGTTTTCCAGCATAAGAGGGGAAATGGAAGATGGTATTAATGGACGACTGCGTTAATTTTACTCGTGTCCTTGAGTGAAAGGCACTCGTAAATTGCAGGATCTGTAAGTAATGTATTTATGAGAGCCAATTGAAAACTCACTTATTGTAGACAACATTAGCAAGACATCTCATCATAGTCCAATGATGTACAAGTTTGGAGAGTTTTCTTTGTGTCCCACAGAAAGATTGATTTTTCTATACTAAAGTGTTCTTCAAAAGTAAAAAAAAAAAAGAGTGTAATTGAGGAATTCGCAATCTTAAAAATAATATCAAAGTATTGATTTCATATCAACATCCTCATAAACTCAGTTCAATATTCTTCTCATGATGAAAGTGCTAGGTTTTAACCTTTCTGAGTCTTTATCATGCATGCATTAAATTTGTAACTCGTTTATAAAAATAAAAAAAATAAAAAAAAAGGTCAGACACAACAAGGGTGTTAATATCTCTTCTCCATGCCTTCTACTCTGTTACTATTCCCCTTTTGTTCCCTACATTAAGTTATATGCTAAATTTCAAAAAAGGATCAGGTAATATCTTAATGATCATACTATAACCTATAAAAAAAATACCATAGGGTGGTATTATTTAAAATACAGTCTGTATTATATATTTTGAAATTAGAAGTTCATAAATCCACTACTGACCTGCTAACCCTAACAGAAAGTGAGAGCTGATTGTAAAAGAAATGATCTGATCTCAGTTGCTAATAAGTTTTTTTTTTTTTTATGTGTTTTGCCCACATTTAACATTTTTATGTTTTGGAAAAGAGTGTGTACTATTATAATTTTTATTTATAAAGAATATATATTCTAAGGTGGTGTAAGAAAAGTATAGAGAACATAGAGATCATTTTGAATGTTGATACATATATTTATTAGCTGGTCCCTACTTAGTGTTAATTTGCCGACAGAAACATTTCACCAGTAGTAAAAGGGAATTGCTGTCTGTTGCTATTTAAAGCGAACAACCATATTAAAATGATTTGACTTGTTACCTGGGTTCTGATGAGCTCCGTTCCCTACCTCCACTACTACTTCTTGTGAGCCAGAAGTTCCTCAACAGAAATTTACGTTAGCTCTCCAGAACTGATGGAATAACTGATAGTGTCAAGAACCTCCAAACTTCCAGTGTTAGTAGTTAGTAAGAATGTCTGACTGTTCAGCATAAGTAGTGGAGGTGGGTAGCAGAAGACCCTGAGTAAGTGGTCAAGCCATTCAAAAATACAGAGAGGAGAGAAGTGCCAAAGCACTCCTGGCACCATAACCACTTTGGTCAGTTCCTTTAAGAGCAACATCTGGCCTGGGAATATTCTTGTCTGCAGACCAGTCATGTGACAAGATTTGCATGTCAGAACGCTCTAGTTGGCTTTTAGGCCACTTAATAAGAACACTCTGACTGAGATTTAAAAGCTAGGCAAGACCTTGTTCACCGTGAAAGCCTAATCAGCTTGGAGCCCTACGAGGGATCACTTGGATTATGTTTTGCGACATACTTTTTTTCTTTTAATACTAGTAATAATTTTATATATTTTTATTTGGCCTTAAGAAAAATAGAAAAATTCTGAAAGCTAGTATGATTCTTTTTCAACAGGTACTTATCTATTACCACCTCACTCTTCTTAGGGTGGGATGGGAAAGTAGATTTTTTGTTACTGTTGGGTGGGTTAGTGACTTTGGGACATTTCACCTCCTGCAAGGCACATTTGGTCTAAACTTTAGGGGTAGGGGATTGACAATGGCATGTCTACTCATTAATATAAACTATATCCAGGGACGGATTAACATAGGGGCTGATGGAGCTGCAGTCCATTTAAAATCACACTACTCTTAGGTTTGCCACCTGACTGGTGTTTTACTGGCACAGCAGGTATTTGAGGCTGCATGGCCGTGCCAGTATTGCAGTAATACCAGCAATACAAATGCAGGTATTTTTCTCAGTAAAAATGGAGAACACTCTGCAATACCAGCACTAGCCAGTAGGGGTCACTGTGTGTGGAGAGAGGCAGGGATAGGAAGATACAGCAAATCCCTCCCTGCCTCTCTCTATTACTCACTGATATGACAACATATAGAGTCCAGACAGCAGCTCTACAGCTCAAATAAGTGAGGGATGGGGGAAAGGCAGCAGTGAGACATGGGGACACTAAGACAATAGGTGACACATGGGGACACTGAGACACTAGGGGACATATGGGGACACATACACTAGTGGATACCATGAGACCTGGGGACACTGAGACACTTGTGGACACTGGAAAACATGTGGGGAATGAGACACTAGGGGACACTGAGACACAGGGACACTGAGACACATGGGGGCACTGTGAGACATAGGGACATTGGGAGAAACTGAGACATTGGGACACTGAGAAACTAGGGACACAGTGTCCCCATGTCTCCCAGTGTCCCCATGTCCCCCAGCCTGTCTCAGTGTCCCCTTGTCTCTGTGTACCCTTGTCTCACTGTGTCCCCTAGTTGTAGCGGTACTTACCTTACCCGGGGGCCGGCTGAGGTCCTCACTTCCCGCCGTACGCAGCTCCCAAATGCAGGCGGGCACGGACCACGAGATGCGGTCACGTGTTCCGCCTAGCTCTAAGAGCGTGCCGCGCATCTCGGGCACGCTCTTAAAGGGGCAGTGGGAGCCAAAAAATGTGCTCCCATTGGCCCCTGTCATCCCACGTTCCTCAGACACTCACATTTTGGGGGCGTGGATATGACAGGGGCCAATCAAAGTAAAGTTTAGGGTATTTATACTTACCTCTCCCTTAACTCCCTGCCCTATCGTAGTTTCTGTTTCAGTTCCCTTTAGCGCTTGTTGTGTTCAGTTGTTATTTTCGTGCTTGACCTTGGCTTTGTATCTGATTCAGTTTATCTCTCTATCCCTGTTTTATCTTGTTTGCCGGCTTTCTGACTACTGTGTACCAGACCTTGGCTAGCTTTTGTTCTCGCTGTCTCTTTGTTCCCTTGACCTTGGCTTGTTCTTGACTCTGTCTATTCTCTGCTATACGGCAAGTCCGGCCATTGTAAGGTCCGGTAAGTCGTATCTGCTCTATCTTTCGATTGTTGAACTAAATCCTGCGTGTAGGGGTAAACTACCGTGACATTACGATAGGGCCATGGACCCCGCAGATTTAAGTCAGCAATTGGCTTCTCATGAGACTAGATTTACAGAGCAGGATCACCGTATGGATCAGATAGCTCAGGCCCTCCAGACACTTTTATCTAGAACCACTCCGGTAACTGTACCAACTCCTCCTGCACCCCTTGTCCCAGATATATCCACCATGCCTAATGCTTCTGCACATTTAACCCCTCCACCCAGGTATGGAGGGGATGCTAAGTCTTGCAGGGGATTCATTAATCAAGTGGAATTCCACTTTGAGATGTATCCACGTTCCTTTCCCACTGACAGGTCTAAAGTGGGATTCTTTATGCACCAACTAACTGATAAAGCACTTGAGTGGGCAAATCCTATATGGGAGGCTAATGGACCTATGGTGCATAATTTCAATAGCTTCCTTACGGCTTTTCATAGAACCTTTGACACAACTAAAAGGTCAAAAAATGCCGCCAGGACATTAATGAGAATTAAACAGGGTTCTAGGTCTGTTGCTGATTATGCTATTCAGTTTCGTACCCTTGCTTCGCAGGTAGATTGGACCAACAATGGGCTAACTACAGCATTCATGGAGGGACTATCTGATACTATATTGGATGAGGTAGCAGCTAGGGAACTTCCTATCCCATTAGAGGAACTTATCGACTATCTCATTGATATAGACAATAGGATTCGTGACAGACTATATACTAAGAATAGGAACAGACGGTTTGTTACACTAAATACTCCTAGAGTTGCTAATCCTGAGAGTTTCAAGGTATCAGAGGAGGAACCCATGCAATTAGGGGTTGCCAAACTCTCTGATGCTGAATAATTGTATAGGAGAAAGGAGGGACTTTGCCTATACTGTGGTAAGAAGGGTCATATGCTAAAGGAATGTCCCGTGCTTCCAAAAAACTATCGCACCTAAGGCCATATAAAATTGCCTCTTAATCGACTACTTCTCCCTGTTTCTCTGCATCTGGAGAATAATTGCATAGCAAGAAACATACTAGCCCTGGTTGATTCTGGGGCAGCTGAGAATTTTATAGACTCTAGATTTGTTAGGAAAAACAAAGTACCCATTAGAGAGAAGAAGACAACCATGGCCGTTGAGGCCATAGATGGTAGACCATTATGCTCCCCAGTTATCACACATGAAACTGAACAATTGCATATGTATACAGGGATGTTACACTCAGAAACCAACTCGGTTTCAGGTCATCACCTCTCCTTCCTCCCACATCATGTTAGGGTACCCATGGTTACGTTCTCACAATCCCATTTTTGACTGGGAATAAGGACAAATAGTATCTTGGAGTGAAACCTTGTATGATTAAAATCACCCCTTTGAGTGCTATTAATGTTCCTACTACTCCTCCTTTGTCTACTAATATACCTCCTCAGTACATGTGTCTTAAGTCTGTCTTCGATAAGAGGGAGGCTGAAAGATTACCGCCTCATAGACCCTACGATTGTGCTATTGATTTATTGCCTGGGACTATACCTCCCAAAGGCAGGGTGTATCCTTTGTCTCCACAAGAAAATCTTGTCATGGAGGAATATATTAAAGAATCTCTGCAAAAGGGATTTATAAGGAGATCCTCTTCTCCGGCAGGGGCAGGGTTCTTCTTTGTATCGAAGAAGGAGGGCGATTTGAGGCCTTGTATTGATTATAGGGGCCTAAATAAAATCACTATAAAAAATGCTTACCCTATACCTTTAATCACCGAATTATTCAACAGGCTTAAACAAGCTACTGTGTTTACTAAATTGGACCTTAGAGGTGCATACAATCTCATACGTATAAAAAAGGGTCATGTATGGAAAACTGCATTCAATACTAGGAGTGGTCATTACGAGTATACTGTGATGCCATTCCGTCTTTGTAACGCCCCTGCAGTGTTTCAAGAATTTATTAATGACGTCTTACGAGAGTTCATTCACTCATTTGTGATAGTGTACCTGGACGACATATTAATATATTCAACAGATTTACATACCCATCACATGCATGTTAAAACAGTCTTGAAAACCCTTCTTGTTAATGGTTTTTATTGTAAACTAGAAAAATGTTTATTTGACCAATCCGAAGTACAGTTTTTAGGTTATGTAATTTCTGCTAAAGGGTTTCGTATGGATCCCCAGAAGCTTTCTGCTGTCATGGAATGGCCTTTACCTCAGGGACTGAAAGCCGTTCAGCGTTTTCTTGGGTGTTCTAGTTATAACAGACACTTTATTAAAGGGTTTTCTTCTATTGTAGCGCCTATAACACGCATGACTAAAAAGGATGGCAATACTCGTGTCTGGTCCCCAGGGGCGCTTGAGGCCTTTGAATTTCTTAAAGCCTCTGCTCCTGTTTTACAGCATCCTATCCCTTCTTTGCCTTATATTCTTGAAGTTGATGCTTCGGACATTGGGGTAGGTGCTGTCTTATCTCAAAGAGAATCACCTGATAAGCCATTACATCCTTGTGGCTTCTTTTCCAAACAGATGTCTAAAGCCGAAAAGAACTATGACATAGGTAATCGAGAACTCCTTGCTATTGTTTTAGCACTCAAGGAGTGGAGACATCTTTTAGAAGGTACTAAGGACCCCATCCTCATTTTTATGGATCACAAAAACCTTTCCTACCTTAGTGAAGCCAAAAGATTGTCTTCTAGGCAGGCCAGGTGGTCACTCTTCTTATCTCATTTCAATTATATCATCATCTACAGACCAGGTGATCGTAACACTAAAGCTGACGCTCTGTCTAGACAATTTGAAACTACCGACAAACAAGAATTTGATAATACCCCTGTCATTCCCCCGGACAGAATAATAGCTACTACGGTTCTATCTATTTCTTCTTCACTCTTACAAATTATACAGGCTAAACAAAACATGGCACCCAGTGAGAAACCTATTGATAAACTGTTTGTTGATGTTCCCGAAAGACGGGACATTATGCCGTTATATTATGACGCCAAAACTGCTGGACATCCTGGTGTTTCTAAAACCTTAACAGCAGTTTCTAGATATTTTTGGTGGGCTTCCTTACGCATGGATGTCACCGATTACGTTCGGGCATGTACTACTTGTGCCAGTATGACGTCTTCTCATAGAGTTCCTTGTGGGTTGTTGCACCCGTTGCCCATACCTGAGAGGCCTTGGTCCAATCTATCCATGGATTTCATTGTTGAATTACCTCCTTCGAATGGCAAAACAGTCATCCTGATGATAGTGGATCGATTTTCTAAGATGGCTCATTTTGTGTCTCTTGTCAAATTGCCCTCATCCAGGGAACTTGCTTCTATCTTCGCCAGGGAGGTGTTTCGGTTACCTGGCATTCCTGTATCAATTGTGTCCGATAGGGGTAGCCAATTCATTTCCAGATTTTGGAGAGCTTTTTGTTCAGAGATGGGTATTTCTCTCTCGTTTTCCTCCGCTTACCACCCCCAGTCTAATGGAGCTACTGAACGTGCCAACCAGTCCTTAGAGCAGTATCTCCGTTGTTTTGCATCCCACCATCAGAACAATTGGGCTGACCTGCTTCCTTAGGCTGAATTTGCTCGTAATAACGCTGCTCATTAATCTTCCGGTTAAAGCCCTTTCTACGTTGTTTATGGCCGGCATCCTGTTGTTCTTCCAGCTGCATTCTCCTTACAGGGTATGCCAGCCCTGGATGAACATTTGGCTGGTTTACGTACTACTTGGGAGCAGGTTCAGCGTTCTTTGGTGGACACCTCTGCTTGCCAAAAGGTTCAAGCTGACAAACATCGCAGGGCGGCTCCATCCTATGTCATGGGGGACAGGGTTTGGCTTTCCACTCGCAATATCCGCCATCGTGTGCCTTCTATGAAGTTGGCCCCCCGTTTTATAGGTCCTTTCCATGTTTTACATAAAGTTAATCTTCCTAAGAACCTGCGTATTTCTAACGTCTTTCACACCTCCTTGTTGAAGCCCCTCCTGTGTAACCGATATACCCAGCATGTTCCTCCTCCTCCTCCTGTTTCTGTGGAGGGTCATGAGGAGTTCGAAGTGGCTGCTGTACTTGACTCTCATTTTCTCAGGGGCGACTCCAGTACCTGGTGCATTGGAAGGGTTATGGGCCTGAGGAACGCAGTTGGCTTTCCGCTGACGCTGTTCATGCTCCTCGCCTTGTGCGTTCCTTCCATTCTTGTTTTCCTGCCAGGCCTGGTCCTCCCCGCCCGGTGGGCGTGTCTTCAGGGGGGGTACTGTAGCGGTACTTACCTTACCCAGGGGCCGACCGAGGTCCTCACTTCCCGCCGCACGCAGCTCCCAAATGCAGGCGGGCACGGACCGCGAGATGCCAAAAAATGAAATGTGCTCCCATTGGCCCTTGTCATCCCACGTTCCCCAGACACTCACATTTTGGGGGCGTGGATATGACAGGGGCCAATCAAAGTAAAGTTTAGGGTATTTATACTTGCCTCTCCCTTAACTCCCTGCCCTATCGTGGTTTCTGTTTCAGTTCCCTTTAGCGCTTGTTGTGTTCAGTTGTGATTTTCGTGCTTGCACTTGACTTTGTATCTGACTCCGTTTATCTCTCTATTCCTGTTTTGTCTTGTTTGCCGGCTTTCTGACTACTGTGTACCAGACCTTGGCTAGTTTTTGTTCTCGCTGTCTCTTTGTTCCCTTGACCTCGGCTTGTTCTTGACTCTGTCTATTCTCTGCTATACGGCAAGTCCGGCCATTCTAAGGTCCGGTAAGTCGTATCTGCTCTATCTATGTCTATTGTTGAACTAAATCCTGCGTGTAGGGGTAAACTACCGTGACATTAGAATCCTAGTGACATGGGGACACACTAAGACATGGGGACACTGTGATACATAAGGACACTGAGAGACGGGGTGACTTGCAAAACTGAGACACTGGGAGACAGGGAGAAACTGGGATCAATCCATCTATACAGCAGAATCAAGCTGTAAGTAGTAGTTTGGTGATTTTACAGAATTTTCTCTTATGTCACTCCTTCTGATTTACTAATTAATTATACAAATGATTAAGGCTGTTATTTTTTTTTTTTTCCAAGAAAGGTGGCAACCCTAACTACTCTTCACATACTCTTACTTAAAAGAACACTATAGGGTCAGGAACACAATCATGTATTTCTAACCCTATTATGTTAAAACCACCATCTAGCCCCCTGGCCTTCTCTAGCCTCCCTAAATATAGTAAAATCTTACTTGTATTCAAGTCTGCAGCTGCAGGCTCTGCCTCTGAACTGACTGTCTGCTGACATCATCAGAAGTGGTGGTCTGATCCAATCACAGTGCTTCCCCATAGGATTGGCTGAGACTGTCAACTAGGCAGATCAGGGGAAGAGCCAGCACAAGTCAAACATAGCCCTGGCAAATCAGCATCTCCTCATAAAGATAAATTGATCCAATGCATCTTTATGAGGAAAGTTCAGTGTTTGAATGCAGAGGGTGGAGACACTGAATGGCAGTGCTGCACACTAGGCAGTACTGCCAGGGCTGCCATCAGGGGGTGACATCCATGACGGCCCGGCCACCCGGGCCCCACGTGGAACGTCAAAACTGCCGCAGGTGCATTTAGGGCCACCCAATGAGCCCTATATCTTCACGGGCCCGGTCAGCGCTGCAGCCGTGTAATAGCGTGGCTGGGCCCCTTTAAAAAAAATCGCGGCTCCACCGCAGGTGCTGCTAGGAGGAAGTGACGGCTGGTTACTTCCTCCCAGCTTACTCTGCGCAGGGGGAGAGAGACAGCCGAGGAGAGAAGAGGCATCCGCTCCAATCATCCCCAGCCACCCTCCGGCAACGAAAAGAGGAGGGTGGCTGATAAATGAGGTGTGTGTGTGTATATGTCTGTGTATGTCAGTATGTATGTATGTATATATCTATCAGTATGCATGTCTGTATGTGTGTATGTGTCTATCTGTATGTGTGTGTGTTTGTCAGTATGTATACAGGGAGTGCAGAATTATTAGGCAAGTTGTATTTTTGAGGATTAATTTTATTATTGAACAACAACCATGTTCTCAATGAACCCAAAAAACTCATTAATATCAAAGCTGAATATTTTTGGAAGTAGTTTTTAGTTTGTTTTTAGTTTTAGCTATGTTAGGGGGATATCTGTGTGTGCAGGTGACTATTACTGTGCATAATTATTAGGCAACTTAACAAAAAACAAATATATACCCATTTCAATTATTTATTATTACCAGTGAAACCAATATAACATCTCAACATTCACAAATATACATTTCTGACATTCAAAAACAAAACAAAAACAAATCAGTGACCAATATAGCCACCTTTCTTTGCAAGGACACTCAAAAGCCTGCCATCCATGGATTCTGTCAGTGTTTTGATCTGTTCACCATCAACATTGCGTGCAGCAGCAACCACAGCCTCCCAGACACTGTTCAGAGAGGTGTACTGTTTTCCCTCCTTGTAAATCTCACATTTGATGATGGACCACAGGTTCTCAATGGGGTTCAGATCAGGTGAACAAGGAGGCCATGTCATTAGATTTTCTTCTTTTATACCCTTTCTTGCCAGCCACGCTGTGGAGTACTTGGACGCGTGTGATGGAGCATTGTCCTGCATGAAAATCATGTTTTTCTTGAAGGATGCAGACTTCTTCCTGTACCACTGCTTGAAGAAGGTGTCTTCCAGGAACTGGCAGTAGGACTGGGAGTTGAGCTTGACTCCATCCTCAACCCGAAAAGGCCCCACAAGCTCATCTTTGATGATACCAGCCCAAACCAGTACTCCACCTCCACCTTGCTGGCGTCTGAGTCGGACTGGAGCTCTCTGCCCTTTACCAATCCAGCCACGGGCCCATCCATCTGGCCCATCAAGACTCACTCTCATTTCATCAGTCCATAAAACCTTAGAAAAATCAGTCTTGAGATATTTCTTGGCCCAGTCTTGACGTTTCAGCTTGTGTGTCTTGTTCAGTGGTGGTCGTCTTTCAGCCTTTCTTACCTTGGCCATGTCTCTGAGTATTGCACACCTTGTGCTTTTGGGCACTCCAGTGATGTTGCAGCTCTGAAATATGGCCAAACTGGTGGCAAGTGGCATCGTGGCAGCTGCACGCTTGACTTTTCTCAGTTCATGGGCAGTTATTTTGCGCCTTGGTTTTTCCACACGCTTCTTGCGACCCTGTTGACTATTTTGAATGAAACGCTTGATTGTTCGATGATCACGCTTCAGAAGCTTTGCAATTTTAAGAGTGCTGCATCCCTCTGCAAGATATCTCACTATTTTTGACTTTTCTGAGCCTGTCAAGTCCTTCTTTTGACCCATTTTGCCAAAGGAAAGGAAGTTGCCTAATAATTATGCACACCTGATATAGGGTGTTGATGTCATTAGACCACACCCCTTCTCATTACAGAGATGCACATCACCTAATATGCTTAATTGGTAGTAGGCTTTCGAGCCTATACAGCTTGGAGTAAGACAACATGCATAAAGAGGATGATGTGGTCAAAATACTCATTTGCCTAATAATTCTGCACTCCCTGTATATGTCTGTGTATGTCAGTATGTATGTATATATCTATCAGTGTGTATGTATGTCAGTATGCATGTATGTCTGTGTGTGTGTTTGTGTATGTCAGTATGTATGTATGTGTATATATATATATATATCTATCAGTATGCATGTGTGTATGCATGCCTGTGTGTGTGTCAGTATGTATGTATGTATGTATATATCTATCTATCAGTATGTCTGTGTATGTCAGTATGCATGAATGTATGTGTGTGTATGTCAGTATGTATGTCAGTATGTATGTCTGTGTGTGTGTGTGTCAGTATGTATGTAGGTCTGTGTGTGTGTCAGTATGTATGTCTGTGTGTGTGTCAGTATGTATATATGTCTGTGTGTGTGTATGTCAGTATGTATGTCCATATGTAGGTGTGTATGTGTCTATCTGTATGTGTGTGTATGTCAGTATGTATGTATGTCTGTGTGTGTATGTCAGTTAGTATGTATATATCTATGTATATGTATGTCAGTATGTATGTCTGTGTGTGTGTATGTCAGTATGTCTGTATGTATCTGTGTATGTATATATCTATCTGTATGTTTGTGTGTGTATGTCTGTATGTATGTATATCAGTATGTATGTGTATGTATGCCATTATGTAGGTATTTATGTGTGTGCGTATGTATATCTGTATGTCAGTTTGTATGTATGTCTGTATGTGTGTGTGTCAGTATGTGAGTATGTATGTACGTCAGTGTGTGTCTGTATGTCAGTATGTGTGTGTGTGTAGCTGTATCTCCTTATGCATGTGTATGTGTCTGTATTTGTGTGTGTGTCTGTTTCAGTATGTTTGTGTGTTAGTATGTATATATCTTTTTGTGTGTGTCTGTGTCCTCTTGTGTCTGTGTGTGTGTGTATTCCTGTGGGCGGGATTTTGAGGCGGGGCTTGGAGGCGGGCACATGGAGTCCCAGGCCTTGAGCTGTGTTATGGGCCCCATAATTTCTGATGGTGGCCCTGAGCACTGCCCCAGGAAGCAACTCTAGCAGCCATCTAAGGAGTGGCCCTCGGAGTTATGTTCTCTGAAAAGACAGTGTTTACTGCAAAAAGCCTGAAGGGAATGATTCTACTTACCAGAACAAATACAATAAGCTGTAGTTGTTCTGGTGATTATATTGTCCCTTTAAGTTTGGAAGCTTAAGAGGGATGCATGGGAACAAAACTTTTGTGGACTGGTTGACAAATAAAATTAGTTTAGATAATGCAGACTTTTGTATCTCTAAAACTGCGGCATGTCCCCTTTCTTCTACACTCAATACATACACCTTTTTTCTAGTAAGAAGATAAGGAGACAAGTGGACATGTGGGTGCTAGGGGACAGTCCTTAGAAAGCATGTAGTAGGCGCATCATTCGATGCATTTATGTCAAGCTCAGGGTGCTGTCTGCATAGTATGCCCTTAGTTGGAGAGCCTGCATGATTGGCAGGCAGCCTGACATGCATTCATGCCAGGCTGGCCTTCCAATTCTTTGGACAAACATGCCCCCTTTTTGGGCATGTTCGCCCCTTTTGGCAGTTCTGGTCACGTGATTCATGTGCCAGTGGCACACCCTTTTACCCTGCCCATTGACTTCCTGCTTCACTGGACACTGCTGTTAGGGGATATGGATTTACTTGAAAGGTGAAAGCATACATTAGAGAGAGATTAGCATAGAATATGTGTTTTCGTATAGCTGCATCCTTTGAGTTTCCCTCCAACACTATCTTCATCAGATACATGATGCTTGGGAGGTATGACTGTTTTAGTGTCGATAAGATTCTGTAAATAGGCCCATCATAATTGTCCGCACCAGGCCCACTGGGCTCTTAATCTGGCCCTGGCTATACTCATTCTTGATTTTAAATGGCACCCACCTACGGCCCATTGGGCTATGGAGAGCAGTGAGATGTCAGTTATTATATTATTAGTACCTACTTACTGCTCGTAGATGTGGGGGATGATTGACTGAAAATGTCAGCTGAGAGTTTTCAGCCTATCACAGCTCCCATTGCTAGTATGAATTGGTATGAATTGGTATCATAGAAATAAGTCGTAATATATGCCTTATCCATGTCTCCAGTAGGGACTGGGCTGTAAGGGGCCCGAAACCCTTAATTAGCGTTAAACTGCTCAAAAATGGTTTAACACTGAATGTATGTACAATGCCAGGGGACTCCATGAGCAATAACTGATTTAATGAGATGAAATAGTTGATTTTTCCCTGTATAATTCTTTAATGAAAATTTGTGATGTGAATACATGGAAACAAAAATATTGGCGTAAAACTATTGCGGTATGTACTGGAGCTGTCAAAGGGACACCCTTAAGTGCATATGATAGATGTTGAGCTCATATTCACATTGAGCTGTTCTTCACATTCAAATCTCTTTAGTTTTGCTGAAATACAAAAAATCATTTTGCAGCTTTATGCAGCATAACCTTACTCCCTTAGCCTCATCTACTCTTCTCACAAAGCAATGTCCTTATCAGGAAGTGAAGAGCAAGGTAAATTCTCTGTCCGTCTGAGTTCTGGCTGTTGGCAGTGCATTGTCCTGTAATTAATGGACAACATGCTCCCAGACAGAGCTAACAATTCACCTTGCTTGCTTCAGCTTAAGGCAAAGAAATCTCTAATGAGAGAGAAAGGGGTATTTTTCTAAACCCCTTCATACTTATTAACCCTTAATAGGGAACACATGGGGTGAGTGGCAGCATTGTAATAAGGCTGTGTGATACAAAAGTAAATACAAATACACAAAAATAAGACCTGCGCTCAAACTCCCACTACTCCTGGGCAGCATCATTGACTATAGCACACATCAGCCCCACCTAAAAGGTTTGCCTTGACGTGACAGGTGGGCTTACATCTAAAGGCCAGGTTTGTAGAGGTTGCATTGGGGCTGATGTGTACTATGGTCATTGCTGCCACCCAAGAGTAATGGGAGTTTGAGTGCAGGACTTGTCTTTATATTTGTATTCACTTTTGTATTACACAGCTATGTTAGAATGCTGCCGCCCATCCCATTTGTTCCCTATTAAGGGTTAATAAGTATGTAGGGGTTTAGAAAAATTCCCCTTCTCTGTCTCATTAGAGATTTATTTACCTGAAGCTGAAGCAAGCAAGGTGAAAAGTAAATTACACAAAATTCAAAAGAACTTAACCACGCTGAGTAAAATGACACAAATCACTCTGCTTGGTGGATTAAGTAACCAATCAGTGTTATGAGGGGTGGGGGCTGGGGGGAGGACATTAGGTTCCCCCCCTTATTGTTATTTAGGGCCCCCACCCGCCACAGAGGGGTGGGGGCTGGGGGGAGGGTTGTTGGTCCCCTCCCCTTATTGTTATTTAGGGCCCCCACCCACCGCACAGGGATCAGGGCCGGGGGGAAGACATTAGGTCCCCCCCTTATTGTTATTTAGGCCCCCACCCGCTGCGCAGGGGTTGGGACCGGGGGGAGGACAGTGGTCCCCCCCCCAATTCTTATTTATGGGGGTCGGGGGGAGGACATTAGTTCCCCCCAATTTTTATTTATGGCCCCCATCCACTGCTCAGGGGTGGGGGACAGGGGGGGAACGGAAGGTCCCCCCATTAATGTTATTTAGGGCCCCCACTCTCCACGCAGGGGTGGGGGCTGGGGGGAGGACAGTAGGTCCCCCTAAATTCTTATGAGTGGTGGGTGGGGGCTTGGGGGGAATAAGTTCCTCAGGAGGTGGGAATTTTTTTTTTTTACTTTCCCACTATAGCGAGTAATAGACATGCCCCTACTAGCTGGGTCACATGCTGCACTGGCCAATCACAGCCATGCCATTAGTATGCATGGCTGTGATGGCTTCTAAGGGCACACAAGTCAAATGCATGTTGATTGGCTGCCCTGCGGCCTTTCAAAACGCGTCATTAAATCACCGAACACCGAACTCCAACCTGAACATACAGTGATATGTCAGTGTTCGGGTCCGGGGTCCAAAAAACTTCTAAACTCCCTACTGGGATTGTCTCTAAAACAAGTTGTTGAGGTGCCAAATCGTAAAGAGGCCATACTAGATTTAGTGTTAACAAATGGATATTTGGTATCAAATATTACTATAGGTGAAAGTTTAGGATCCAGTGATCATCAGTCAGTGTGTTCAATATAAGAACAGTGACTGAGTCACATCACACAAAAACAAAAGTTTTAGACTTTAGGAAAACAGACATTTCTAAAATTAGAATTCGAAGGAGTCATTATCAGACTGGAGCAATTTAAATGGAGTCCACGAGAAATTGATTTATTTAAAAGTTGCACTGCTGAAAGCAACTGAAAATTGCATTAGGCTTGTCAGTAGAAGCAAAAAATGTATTTAGTAATTATAATAAGAAACAGAGTGAGTAAGATAGACAGATCTATAAGAGAAGGCAGAAAAAGGCTAAGCAAGTTATAAGAGCTTCCAAATCACACACAGAAGAGAAAAAAGCAGTCAGTAAAAAAGGAGACAAAACATTTTTTGGATAAATCAATGAGAAAAGGAAAGTAAAACAAGGATTAGTTAGATTCAAAACAAAAGAAGGAAGGTATGTAGAAGAGGATAAGGATCTAGCTGACTGCCGCAGTGAATATTTTTGTTCACTATTTACAGATGAAAATGAAGGAAAGGGGCCTCAGTTAGGAAAAAGGACATATGAGTCATTTGTTACATGTGTGTTAACAGAGGAAGAGGTTCTATTTCAACTGTTAAAAGTAAAGACAAATAAGTCAATGGGACCTGATGGAATACACCCAAAGGTATTAAAAGAGCTTAGTGGTGTACTAGCAAAACCATTAACAGATTTATTTAACCAATCATTAACAGGAGTAGTCCCAGAAGATTGGAAGT
This sequence comes from Pelobates cultripes, assembly GCA_933207985.1. Taxonomy (NCBI): domain Eukaryota; kingdom Metazoa; phylum Chordata; class Amphibia; order Anura; family Pelobatidae; genus Pelobates; species Pelobates cultripes. The sequence continues at coordinate 133,505,279 of OW240919.1, read as the reverse complement.
TAGCGAATGTTGTGCCCATTCACAAGAAAGGTAGTAGGGAGGAGTCGGGCAACTATAGGCCAGTAAGCCTTACTTCAGTAGTGGGGAAGTAATGGAAACCATGTTAAAGGATAGGATTGTTGAACATCTAAAAACACATGGATTCCAAGATCAGAGACAACATGGGTTTACTTCAGGGAGATAATACCAAACTAATCTTATTGATTTTTTTGATTGGGTAACTAAAATAATAGATCAGGGTGATGCAGTAGCCATTGCTTACCTAGATTTCAGTAAGGCTTTTGACACTGTTGCACATAGAAGGCTTATCAATAAACTGCAATCTTTAAGTTTGGACTCCAATACTGTAGAACGCGTAAGGTAGTGGGTGAGTGACAAGCAACAGAGGGTTGTAGTCAATGGAGTATATTTGAAGCATGGGCTTGTCACCAGTGGGGTACCTCAGGGATCTGTACTTGAATCCATTCTCTTTAATATTTTTATTAGTGATATTGCTGGTAAGGGATGTATTTTTGCTGACGAGACTAAGATATGCAGCAGGGTTGATGTTCCAGGAGGTATAAGCCAAATGGCAAATGATTTAGGCAAACTAGAAAAATGGTCAGAGTTGTGGAAACTGACATTTAATGTGGATAAATGAAGATAATGCATCTTGGACATAAAAACCCAAGGGCAGAGTAAATAATATTTGATAGAGTCTTAACCTCAACTGAGGAAAGGGATTAAGGGGTGATTATTTCTGATGACTTAAAGGTAGTTAGACAATGTAATAGAGCAGCTGGAAATGCTATCAGGATGTGTGGTTGTATAGGGAGAAGTATTAGCAGTAGAAAGAGGGAAGTGCTCATGCCATTGCACCAGTGGCGGTTCCAGAGCCTGATATTGGGAGGGGCACTTGTAGATGATTTAAAGAAATAATCCAGGCACAATAACAACTACAGCTCAGTGTAGTAGTTATGGCGCCTGTAGTGCCAGGATCCCATCCCAGAGTAAGTAGTCAAACCGTTTAAGAACAGTTTGACAACTTACCTGGCGTCTGCTGGGATATAGGGCATAGGAGCAGTGGTATGTGTTAGGGGTGAAGTGTGTGTGAAAGGTGCAGTGTGTGTGTGAGCGGTGAAGTGTGTGTGTGTGTGTGAGAGGGCGGCAGTGTATGTTAGGGTTGCAGTGTATGTGAGAGCTGCAGTGTGTGTGTGTGTTTGGGGCAGTGTGTGAATAAGGGGCAGTGTGTGTATGGGGGGCAGGCAGTGTTTGTGGTGCAGTGTGTGTATGGGGGGCAGTGTGTGTATGGGGCAGTATTTGTGGGGCAGTGTGTGTATGGGGGGCAGTGTTTGTGGGGCAGTGTGTGTAGTGTGTGTATGGGGGCAGTGTATGGGGGCAGTGTGTGTAGTGTGTGTATGGGGGCAGTGTGTGTGTGTGTATGGTGGGCAGTGTGTGTATATGGGGGGCAGTGTTTGTGGGGCAGTGTGTGTAGTGTGTGTATGGGGGGCAGTGTTTGTATGGGGGGAAGGAGGGTAGGGAGGCTTTTCAATTTTTTTTTAATTTAATAAAATAAATATTCATTATGTCCCCCCCTCCCTTCTTACCTTTACTGGGAGGAGGGGGGACATTTCTGGATCCCTGGTGGTCCGTGGTGAATCCCTGGTGGTCCCAGTGGTGGTGAGGTGAACTCTGGCCCGTAGCTCCAGGGCTAGAGTTCACTCTCGCAAGATTTGGAGCGTTGCTGTGGTAACCACGGTAATGCTCCATGCTCGTGAGAGAGGGACCTGGAGGAGCTGCAGATAAGAGCTTCCGGGTCCTCTCTCCCTCCCTCCCCTGCCGGCTGCCAGCATGGTGCCTGCAGACCGGGGAGGGAGATCTCTGATCTCCCCTCCAGTCCCGGTCTATGAAGGCACATTGCAGGGCTGGCACTTGGACAATGCCAGCCCTGCATTAGCCGGCAGGGGAGAATCTCGGGGGGGGGCAATTGCCCCATTGTGCCCCTCCCCCCCCCTGGATCCGCAACTGCATTGTACAGAACTCTGGTGAGACCTCACTTGGAGTATTGTAAGCAGTACTGGAGCGAAGGATATTGATACTTTAGAGAGAGTTCAGAGAAGGGCTACTAAACTGGTTCATGGATTGCAGGATAAAACTTACAATAAAGGTTAAAGGAACTTATGTGTAGCTTGGAGGAAAGGTGAGACAGGGGGGATATGATAGAAACATATAAATACATGAAAGGAATCAACACAGTAAAGGAGGAGACTATATTTAAAAGATGAAAAACTACCACAACAAGAGGACATAGTCTTAAATTAGAAGGGCAAAGGTTTAAAAATATCAGGAAGTATTACTTTTCTGAGAGGGTAGTGGATGCATGGAATAGCCTTCCAGCTGAAGTGGTAGATGTTAACACAATAAAGGAGTTTGAGCACACGTGGGAAAGGCATAAGGCTATCCTTACTATAAGATAAGGCCAGGGTCTAATGAAAGTATTTAGAAAAGTGGGCAGACTAGATGGGCGGAATGGTTTTTATCTGCCGTCACATTCTATATGTCTATGTTTCTATGATCATGTCTTTCTATAGAGAAGATAAATAGATGACGTCCTCATTGTCTGGACAGGCCCCAGGGAACTCTTCGCCAATTTTGTAGAAATGCTTAATGTGAACAATCTCAACCTCAGACTCACTATGGAGATAGGTACTCCATCACTGAATTTCCTCGATTGTACACTAACAATAACAGATAAACTTGAGATCAACACTACACTCTACCACAATCCCACTTCAACTAATACCATGCTCAGATGAGAGTCACCATTCAAATGCCCTCAAGAGAGGCATTCCAGTGGGGCAATATCTTAGGCTCAATAGAAATTGTTCCTCCACTTAAGATTTTGAAATATAGGCAAAGGAGCTTAGGCTGGAGTTTAACCCCTTACGGACACATGACATGTGTGACACATCATGATTCCCTTTTATTCCAAAAGTTTGGTCCTTAAGGGGTAACAGGGTATCCAAACAGATGCCTTAAGAGGGGTTATCAGAGAGCATCACTATGTGAACGTGAAACACTACTTAGCAATACGGCTGAGGTGGATACCCCAAAACAGATCAGATGTGTAATCAATTTTGACTCAGGCTGGGATGTTGCCAAAAAAATGTTGGGAAGGTTTTGGCCACTCCTTACTTAGGATCCACATTTATCGCAAGTTGTCCCCCCCATATGTTTCACTCACTGCTAGAAGGGGCAAAATTTTAAAGAAATGGTACCAAGTCACCTGTCAACATCCAGTACAAACAGAAACTGAATTACAGTAATTGGAACATATCAATGTGGACGCTATGTAGCGTGTCGCTACATAGCCAAGGGATCTAAAGTATTTACTAATTCATCCGACACTGTGAACATACCCATCAAACAGTTTTTCAACTGTAACACTTTTAGCGTGGTGTACCTACTGATATGTAATTGTGGCCCCCAATACGTGGGCAAAACAAAACGTTCCTTCAAAAGAAGGATTATGGAACATGTCCACTCAGTTACTACATTTAAGGACACCCTTGTTGCTAGACATGTCAGACTTCACCATAAAGATTCCCCCAAAGGGATGAAATTTGCAGGAATTAAAAAAATTCATATGGGCAGAAGGGGTGGTGACTTGGACATAGCTCTCAAAAAAAGAGTGTTTCTGGATTCATAAGTTTGACACCTTGGCACCCAATGGGTTAAACGAGGGCTTTACATTTACCCCATTTATTGGTACATAGGAGCAATACACACCTATCAATAACTAGAAAGGAGATTCTCAAAACAACAACATATTTTGTTTGTTTATTATAGGTACATAACATTTATCGCTCCCTGCTTTCATGCTGAATTATGTTGCTTATAACAAAGAGATAAACCAAATTTCCTGTTATCACAATGACCAACTATTATATAGACACAACAAGAGTATTGTCTGTTTATTTACTTGTTTTTTACACGTCATTTATAAAAATTACAGGAATCATATTGGTCATGTCCCATAAGCCTTACACACGAATAAGACTGGCTGAAGCCCAACCCTTGACATGGGTGGATATTTGCATAAATGATGCGTGGATGAAGAGGAAGGGGCATGGGATGCAATTATGCTTAGCCTGTAAATGGGCAGGATTAATGGGTGGATATTTGCATAAATTATGCATGAATGAAGTCGGAGTGGCATGTGATACAATTATGCTTAGCCTGCAAACGGAGAGGATTAATGGCGGGAATGCTCATGCACACCCCGAGCCCTCATTTACTAATACGGGTACAAACCTCACTCTAATCTCATTTAAAAAGCACCACAGCAGGCTGAACATCTTAATACCTCAGACAAAAGCAGCGCCGAAATGCATGTCAGGCTTACTCTATTTTTTTTTTTTTTTTTAACTCTCAACATGATTTTTGTTACCACTATGGTTAGTTGGTGAAGGGGAAACTCTCCTAAATGGGGTTTATCATTAGGGCAATTGTTAAGTTAGCATGGAAGATTTGCCTTTTGTCTAAAGTATTTTTTTGCTTCCTTTTACGTTTAGCCTTCTTTGCATAATTTTTTCAGACAGCGACCTTGAAGTCGACTAAACATTTAGCAAGTTTAATGAAGGCTCAACTACAAACTCTCTTCAGAGACAGTATCCTTTTGCAATTTTTAAGAGCAATACAAAAAAACACAGGATATAAAAAGTCCACAATAAAACTTGAAAAATGTATTTAACAACAGCATAAAAACCACAATGCGTTTCTTCCCTTAGGGCTTTCTCAAGTGGTTCTCAATGGCTTTTTTTTTTTTTTACCACTTGAGATTATATACCACTGCATGCTGTTTTACCTAGAGCTGGTTATAGCTCTACCATATGAGAGTTGACATCTTATTCAAGTGTAGTTTGTTCTGCCAGGTATATAGTACATGTAGTTTTGTCCATCTTTATTGCACTATTGGTTTGCCTCTGCTTTTGCTTCCTTTTCATATACTGCTATTAAACAAAGCTACCAAGAAAGTCCCATACCAGGACTAGAAGATCTATTGCCACCTTTGAGACTGTGCCGTACCATTTGTTATTTTTTATTCTTTAAAGTTTCACTGTGGATTCTTTTTATATCCTGTGAGTTTTTTATTGCTTTTATTGCTCTTATTATTATATACTATTGTGTTTGGAGTATTTTTCTTGGCGCTACCTATATATTGTTGTTTGACTTGTTCTAGTTTTCTTAGAGGTGGGAGGGATTGCCCTATTATCAGGTGTGCTGCCTCCCATCCTGGAGTTCTTAGTTTGTTTAGCGTTCCTTGTTCATTATTTTTTAGGTATTATACTGCTTAGCAACTAAGCTTTTGGGTTCAACCTTTCTGTGAGTATATTTTTTCTACTCACCACAGCTACCTGATATAAAATGGACTGATATACTATATACTTGTCTCTGTTTTACAACCAACCTAGCCTTTTGCCTTCATTACAATATTATTTTTCAGACAGCGACATTGAAGTCGATTTAGTGTTTAGCAAGTTCAATGAAGGCTTAGCTACATAATGTTTTTCAGAGACATTACCCTCTGTAATCCTTTGGTTATATGATTTAATTGCTAAATTCTATACATTTCATTGTTGGACTATCCTATAGGTACCACATTGTTCAAACTCTCTGCGAGTATATTTTTTACTCACCATAACTACCTTGTAACCTATATACGATTAGGATTCATAATTGTCTCTATCTTATGATTCCTTTAACAAGCAGCCTACATTGCTAGTTAACCCCTTCATCCCCATTTCTTACTTAGAGCTAATCAGCTCCCCTTTATTTTGTGTTTCTAAGTTACCTTTTTTTGTGTTTTTATTTATTTTTTTATTTTTTTTATTTTTTGGTTCAATTACTGTTCCTTTTTAAACATATATAAATTTGAGTTTTAATTATATTATATTTATATATGGACTTTACTGTGTCCTCTGGACTTCATGTCCATTGGTAATTTTTTTGTGCATTTTGCAATATAATAACAAACAGTACAAAATAGTGTGGGGTGTGCACATAGATATACAAGCATAATCTGTGAATATTCACAATGTAATAGTGTAATACGTTGCTTCTATTGTATCACAATGGTGTACCCGAATGTGACTACAGCGAGACTTTATTTTCTTTAGTTCAGATGGAGTATATTCTAGTGTGTGTGGGTGTGTGTGTATATATATATATCTTGCCTGGGTGGAATTATGTTATTAATTTAGCACATTCTGATCTAATCAAATTATATAAGGCGATATTATTATTACTCCAATATGAACTCCTTTCCATTTGGATTTGAAAGTTGATTTGATTGAATATTTCCTGAACGTAATATGTTTGCTGATGATTTCCAATTTCTAGCAATAATCAATTTTGTGGCAGCGAGTATATGTATTGTTAATATTTTTTGTTGAAAGCTACATCTTGGAAAGTCCAGATGGAAAAGGAATATTTGAGGAGTCAACAATATTCTTTGTCCAAAAATTTTCAAAAGAAGAAAGAGATCTCAATTTTAAATTCTTCCAGCCTTTCACATTCCCACCTGATATGAAACATTGTACCAATACCAACTGAGCATCTCCACGTAGATTTAATTTTTTTTTAAATCAAATGTATGCACTCTGTTTGGAGTAAGATACCATATATGAATGATTTAAAAATAGCTTTTTAAGATTTAAACTGTGAACTGATTTTCTCATCAATAAATATGCTTCTACCCAAATATTCATTGAGAAACCTTTACACATATCTCTTTCCCATTTCTCAATGGAGGATGTTTTTTTTATTACTATAAGATCACATCTTAGTTGCATAGTTTTAGACATTCATTTATTTTTATGTTGACTATTTATACAATTTTCAAAAATGGGATTTTCTTTAATCTTTATGCTGTTAATGAAATGCTTAATCCTTATATAGTTGAATTCTTCAAAATCGGGGAGTCCATAAATTGTCTTTAGATTATCAAATGCTAGAGTGGTACCTTATGGGATGATTTGATTTAGGTTCAATATGCCACATTTTTTTCCATATTTTTAAATATAAATCTTTAATATAGAATTGAAAAATACTAATATGAGTAGTTAGCAGTAATTTATTTGAGATTCCAACACTCTTTTTGAATATCTTTAAAACCCTTAATTACATTGTTTACTATTTCATTGGAGGTCTTAATCTTTTAATAGTGTTCCAAATTTATCCAAACCAGATTTGGAAAAGTGATGTTGGGGTGTGTTACTCTCTCCAGTTGTTTCCAACGGGGATCATCAGATGTTGGATTGAGCCATTTTAGGTCATGAGAAAACATGATGTTATCATAAATCTCCTTAATATTTGGAATCTTCAATCCTGCAATTTTTGATTTTTCTCGTTAGAATTTGATAAAAAAATGTTTCTTTTGTACCCCTATATAAAATTAAAAAATACATTTTTAAATTTAAGAAGTGTATTGATAGGGACCTTGAATGGAATTGATTGAAAAAGGTATATTAAATTTGGCATTACATATGATTGAATTGTATTAATTTGCCCCATCCATAAGACCAAAAAAATGGGTCGCAAGAGTATTCTTAGAATGGACAGCAACCGAAATAGCCTGCCCTTCGGTGGGTCCCCGCTGAGAACTCAAGCTGGTTTTAGCTCATGTTATGGCATTATAGAGAGAACATCTCTGAAACATAGCAGACTGGTCCCACCCATACGGGCAGTCCAGATCCAAAATGCCATCAAGTTCCCCACTGCACGAGAGGGAACGATCATTTCAGCCTTGTAAGGCATCATCAGTGAGGCATAGCTGATATCTCTCCAGGCACCATGAGCAAGGGTGGATTACCATTTAAACTAATGGAGAGCAAGAAAACGGGTCTAAGACGTCTAATCCTTTCCATTTCACAAAGTTAATTTTAATAGATGTAAGTAAATTATTATAATTAGTTTTGATTATATTGTGTAAATTTGATATTAATGTAATGCCCAAATAGTGAATTGTCTCATTCAACCAGTTCCAATCAGTGTTTTTATTGAACCTAGTTACTTGTTCAGCAGATAAATTACATTTTAATACCTGGATCTCCAAATATTTAGTTTATATCCAGAACATGTACCCTATTCCTGTACCAATTTAAGTATAGCTGGAATAGATAACAGTGAGTCGAAAAGAGTAAGCAAAATATCAACCACTTATAATGTAATTTTATGATGCTCTGAACATATATCAATACCTTTTAATTCCTTTGTTCAATCTAATTGCAGCTGCTAGGGGTTCTATTGTTAAAATGTAGAGAAGGGGCGCCAAAGGACACACTTGTCTAGTACCATTTCTAATATTAAACCAGTTGGAGATCTTCCCTGGACCAACTACTCTAGCATGTGGAATTGTATACAAAGCTATATTATCTCTATATTATCTTATCTAAATAGGCCTTGCAATCCAAAGTTCTCCAAAACCAAGCCAAGGAACCTCCAGTTTACCCTGTTAAATGATTTTCAAACATCCATTGCTAACATTGTTGCTTGTGTTTGATGTTTATTTAAATGATCGATTATATTTAATATTTTACATATGTTATCTGCCATGTCTCTACCTGAAATTAATCCAGTTTGATCCTTGTGTATAAGGTCTTGGATTATGGTTTTTAATCTATCAGCTAAATTTTTAGAAAAGATCTTAATATCTAAATTACTAAGAGATATTGGGCAATAATTTGACAGGCTATCTGGGTCCTTTCCAGGCTTGAGAATTAGTAGAACATTAGCCTACAGTAATTCTTGGTAAACCCATTCAAAGTTGAGAATAATAACAGGGAAATTATACTATATTTATAGAAAAATCACGGAGAATCAGTCAGGTCTGGGAGCTTTCCCTTTTTTCAACAACTAATTGTATTCTGAATATTGTTTTGCTCACTTGTGTTTTTTGGTACCTGGGGATGAGTGCTAGCAAGATTGCGAGTTTTACTCAGTGCACAGCCTGCTGCATGTATGCATTCCTGGATGAATCTATCCAGGGTCTATCCCTCTGTGGTGGAAAAGATGGTTAGGGGATTTTTCGAGAACTGGGCTGATTTTGCGCTTGGGTACAACCTGTATAGTCGTGATGGATTGCACCTAAACTGAAGAGAGTCTGCTGTGCTGGGGGATAGGATGGCTAGAAGGTTGGGAGATTTTAAACTAGTAGTAGGGGGGGAAATGGGGGAACAGGGGGAACTAGAGGCAATAGCATACACTAAACAATATGATATAATAGGCATAACAGAAACATGGTGGTAATTGTTTAAATAAACTCAAAAAAGCACGTATAATTTAAAAAAAGCCAATTTCAATAAGATTAGGGGAGCTCTTCAACATATCGATTGGCAAAAAACTCCTTAGTGAAAAAAACACTGAGGATAAATGGAAACTATTCAAACAAATATTAGGAAGGTACATTTCTCAGTATGTACCATTTGGTAATACGTATAAAAGAAACAAATTTAAACCAATGTGGCTTAGTAAAGAAGTAAAACGAGATTAAAAATAAGAAAAGGGCTGTGACAGAACCATCTGTCTGCTTATTGCTGGTGGATTCGTCTATTTTGCCCTGTTCGTGTAACTGGCTGGTTCCTATAGCCCAGCCATACGAATGACTGTTTTTTCCCGAACAAACCTACCGAACGGACAGCCACCCAGGAGAGAAGTGTGCTGCTGGTTAACCTATTGATCCCAATTAGAACGTTGTGGTTAACCGCAGACACTTCTCAATTAAACAAATTCAGGGTGGTCGTCGTTCGTATGTCGACCACGAGGCAGCGGCCATTTAAAACCACGCGAAAGCCCAGCGGTGTTTGGCTCTATTTCTATGGAACTAAAAACTGACACTTTTCCTGCCGAACACCGCTGAAACAACGCCTGGCTGCCTCCACGAAAGCATACGAATACCGGCCGTTCGGGAGGTTTGAAGCATACGAAAGGACTTAACCCAGATAGCCTTCCCCTGGAGTCATTCGTATACCGAAGGACTGTAAGAACTTTGACTCCATGGCGATTGAACTATGTGTGTGGGATCTGAGCGCTATTCGCCAATAATATGCACTCAGATCCAGGCTATCTGGGGATATGTGATGCGAATGGGAAATGTTATGGATTTTTATGTCTTTTATGATTTTATATTTAAAATGGCGACTGGCTTTGTCCTGGAGATAATTGAGTTACTTGGTAATTATCTCCAGGGCAGAGGGGAGGGAACCATAGTGCATTGTGGGTAAAAACTGTGACTGTGTGTCTGGAATGTCCCCATATCTGTCTGTCATTTAAGTCTCCCATTTGGTCCCCTAGGGGAGTGTCCACCAAGTGGGAGACCTGCATAAATACGGGCAGGTAGCCCACAGTAAAGCGAGATCCTGTTTGACCCTCAATGCGGAGCTTCTGTCTCGTTATTGGGGGGATTTATTATTTGCGTTTAGAGACTGCTGGATGGAACCAAAAGCCGCTTGGTGGATATTATTGTTCGGCGGCTAGCAGCAGTTCGTGGAGTTCTGTTCGAGAGGTTGGAGCCATTCACGGATCCCGATCGGGAGATTGCCGCTTCCCCTGAGTTTGGTTCGTGCACTACAGTTATGCGAACGGAGATTATTGGTACTGCAGAAGGGGAAGGTCGACTAAACGGCGGTTTCGTTTAAAGACACTGGGGGTGTCTTAACAATTGGTGGCAGCTGTGGGATGAATCCCACAGCACAGGAGGCAGCTACAAGACATGCAGTACGAGGAATTAAGGTGTGCTACCCTTAAGGATATATTGGAACGCCGAGGAAGGTCAGCAAGCAATTTAAAAAAGAGAGAAATTATTGCTTTGCTACTGGAGATGGATGCAGCACCGGGAATGGAGAGAGCTAATGTGCCCAGTATTTTGGAGTTAACACCCGAGGAAATATAATTTAACCGGGCAGTGCAAATAAGGCTGGCACATTTTGGCCCCAACCCCTCAGCTGACATCGTTGAGCGTGTGCAGGCAGCAGTAATGGTACACCAGGCGCTCCGGGAAAGAGGAGCTGCAGCAGCAGAGGTACCCAATAATAATTTTGCTAGAAAAAAGGTACCCTTTGCTGCATTTAAAATTTTTGTGGAAACAGAGGGAGAGATTGATGGGTTCCTGGCTGACTTCGAGAGGCAGTGTGCCCTACACCAGGTGCCCGCAGATGAATGGGTCACCATCCTCTCTGGGAAATTATCCGGCTGGGCTAGTGAAGCGTTTCGGGCCATCCCAGAGGAGGAGATCACCAGCTACCGGGCTGTGAAGGATGCGCTCCTAGCCAGGTATGCTGTGACCCCAGAAGCTTACAGACGGCGATTTAGAGAAACCAACAAGCAGGTTGGTGACTCTTATGTAGAGTTCATCGTACCGCAGCCCACTGGATGGCAGGATGCCAAGCGGTAACTGGGGAGGAGGTGCTACAAGTGTTCTTGCTGGAGCACTGCTTTGATAGACTACCTGCTGGGGTCCGGGAGTGGGTCAGAGATAGAAAACCCTCTACCCTACCCGAGGCTGCTCATCTGGCAGACGAATACAAGGACGCCCGCAAGTTGGATAGTACAGCTGCCAAAGCCCCTGCCAGACAGGAGTATCGACCAGCAGTAACACCAGCTCCTTCAGCATACCAACCCCCAGTACACCGCACCCCAGCCGTACCACCAGCTAATAAGTATGCGCAACCCTCTCAGTTCAATGCCAGGGACTATTCGCAACCAATCCAGTGCTTTGGGTGCAAACAGTTGGGGCACAAGTGCATGATGTTCCATTAGCTGGACATCTGGGGTCCCGCCGCACAGCCTATAGGATCTCACAGAACTTCTTTTGGCCAAACTTTAACCAGGCTGTGCGGATGTATTGCAGTACGTGTGACACATGTCAACGGGTAGGAAAGCGGGGGGACCACCCTAAGGCTAGGCTACTATCGATGCCTATTATAGGTGAGCCCTTTGCCCGCATAGCTGTTGACATTGTGGGTCCACTGGCCAGGGCTACTCCATCAGGTAAGAAATACGTTCTTATCGTGGTAGACTATGCCACTCGCTATCCAGAGGCAGTAGCGCTGTCTAATATAGAGGCAGAGACGGTTGCTGATGCCCTGGTTAGAATTTTTACTAGGGTCGGGTTCCCTAAGGAGATCCTCTCCGACCAGGGAACCCAATCCACCGCTGTGCTCACCCAGCAGCTGTGGAAGGTGTGTGGCATTAAGCCGTTACTTAGCTCACCCTACCACCCACAGACTAACGGTCTCTGCGAGCGCTTTAACGGTACCCTCAAACAGATGCTGAGGACCTTTACAGATAATTGCAGAGACTGGGAGAGGTTCCTGCCTCATCTGTTATTTTCTTACAGACTGGTGCCCCAGGAATCACTGGGTTATCCCCCTTTGAGTTGCTGTATGGGAGAAGGGTCCGCGGACCCCTAGATCTCATTCGAGGCCACTGGGAGGGGGAGACAGAGCAGGAGGGGACCCCCATAGTGCCATATGTTCTGGAACTCCGGGACCGCATGGAGAAACTGTCCTTGATGGTAAGGGAGAATATACAGGCGGCCCAGGGGAGACAGAAGAGATGGTACAATCAGGGTGCTCGACAGCGGGTCTTCCAGGTTGGGCAAAAGGTATTGGTGCTCAAACCTGTGAAGGCCAACAAGATGCCAGCATCTTGGCAGGGCCCGTACAAGGTAGTGGCGCAGATCTGCGATACTACTTACTTGATAGCCAGCTGTGCAGATGAGAGGGTCCAGCGATCCTTCCATGTGAACATGCTGAAAGAGTACCAGGAAAGACCTGAGAACATTGCAGTGGTATGTGCCCCAGCTGCAGATGATTCTGAGAATCTACCCCTTCCAGATTTATTAGAAAGGGATTCCCAGACTGACCTTACTACCCTTGTACAGCTAGGGGACAGGTTGAACCCAACAGAAAGGGTACAGGCGCAGCCCTAAATAACAACCAGGGGGGGACCTACTGTCATCCCCCTTGGTCCCCACCCCTGAGCAGCGGGTGGGGGCCCTAAATAAGAATAATGGGGGGGACCTACTGTCCTACCCCCAGCCCCCACCCCTGAGTGGCAGGTGGGGGCCCTAAATAAGGATAAGTTCTTTTGAGTTTTCCCATGCTGTGTAAAATGACTCCTAACACTCTGATTGGATGGCTTGAAATCTAACCAAATCTGTGTCATTTTACACAGCGTGGGAAAATTCCAAAGAACTTATCCTTATTTAGGGCCCCCACCCGCCACTCAGGGGTGGGGGGAGGACAGTAGGTCCCCCCTTATTCTTATTTAGGGACCCTACCCTCCACTCAGGGGTGGGGGCTGGGGGTAGGACAGTAGGTCCCCCCCATTATTCTTATTTAGGGCCCCCACCCGCTGCTCAGGGGTGGGGGCCAAGGGGGATGACTGTAGGTCCCCCCCTGGTTGTTATTTAGGGCCCCCACCCGCCGTGCGGGGGTGGGTGCTGGGGGGAGGACAGTAGGTCCCCCTACATTCTCATTTAGGGCGACCACCCACCGCTTAGTGGTGGGGGCCAGCGAGGGGGGGTACTAGGGTTTATTTTTAATAGTGAGCAGCCTTGAATAGAGATCGTGGCAGAAAATAAAGTTTAAAAATAGGTAATATGGGGGGCTTAGGGGCATTTAGGGGTGACTAAGGGGTATGTTAGATGTAGTGGATTCGGTTGGCGGGTTAAAAAAAAATGGGATTCGGCATTACAATGCCGCTTTAAATTGCCAAACTCGAATCCTGAAAATGTCCGGGTTCGCTCAACTCTAGTAGGGAGAAGGATTTGAGAATTGTTATAGACAACAAATTAGGCAGCAATATGCAATGTCAATCTGCAGTTGCTAAGGCCAGTAAGGTTTTGTCATGTATAAATAGGGGCATAAATTCTTGGGATGAAAATATAATTTTGCCTCTTTATAAAATGCTGGTAAGACCACACCTTGAATATGCTGTGCAATTTTGGGCACCTGTTCTAAAGAAGGATATCATGGCACTAGAAAAAGTGCAGAGACGAGCTACAAAATTGTTAAAAGGAATGGAGCATTTTAGTTACGAAGAAAGGTTAAAAAATGTAACTCTCTTTAGTTTGGAAAAACGGCGCCTCAGAGGGGATATGATAACATTATACAAATATATTCAGGGCTAATACAAACCAGTATCGGGAAATCTATTCATAAACAGGGTTATACATACGACAGGAGGTCACACATCTAGGCTGGAAGAAAGGAGATTTCATGAAAGGCAAATAACGGATATGGAATTATCTGCCTGAAGAGGTGTTTTTATCAGAGTCCATACAGATGTTTAAACTGCAATTGAATAAATACTTGCAAAAACATAACATACAGGGATATAATTTCTAATCAGTGGAGTAACAGATGCTTGATCCAAGGAGACATATGACTACTTTTTTGGGGTCAAGAAGGAATTTGTTCCTAGTTTGTTGAAAAATTGGAAGCGCTTCAGACTAGGTTTTTTTTGCCTTCTTTTGGATCAACTGCAAAAACATATGTGACGAAGGCTGAACTTGATGGCTTCAAGTCTCTTTTCAGCTATGTAACTATGTAACTATAAATCTCCTTAAGAGAAAATAGTTTATTTAACCCTTTAGTGACCAGGCCGTTTTTCAATTTTCTTACCGTAAAGGACCATGGCTGTTTTTAAATTTTTGCAGTGTTTGTGTTTAGCTATAATTTTCCTCTTACTCATTTACTGTACCCACACATATTATATACTGGTTTTCTCACCATTAAATGGTCTTTCTAAAGATACCCCTATTTTCATCATATCATTTAATCTACTAAAAAAAATGTGTATATATATATATACAATGAAAATAAATTAAAAACCCCCACAAAATCTGTTATGCATCTACAACCGCCAAAAAAAACACTGTGCTAAATAGTTTCCAAATTTTTTCCTCCTTTTAGAAATACCCAATGTTAACATGTTCATTGCTTTTTTTTTTTTTTGCATGTTATAGGACAATAAGTACAAGTAGCACTTTGCTATTTCCAAACCATTTTTTTTAAATAAATTAACTTATATTGTAACACTGATATCTCACAGGAATCACTGAATAACCCTTCACATGTATATATGGTTTAAAAGAAGACAACCTGTGGTATTAAATTTGGGGTATTTTGACTCTTTTCATGCCACTATTTTACCACCAATCTATGCCAAATTAAAAAAATAAAATAAATTGGTGATTCTTTTGACACACATAGCAATTTAAGAAGCATGTGCTGAGAACTTTAAGGGTTACTGCCAAAGAACACCCCAATATGTGTTCAGCAACATCTCCTGAGTACAACAGTGCACCCAATGTACAGGGTCTATGGGGTTTTGCAAACTTACAGGGGTCAAACGTAGGGATTTACCCTTGTCCATGTTTGCACATTGAAATTTGCCAGATTGGTTTGCTGGGCCTATGTTTTCTTTGAGACTGTATGGCAGCCCAGGAATGAACATTAACCCCATCATGGGGTAAATGAAGACAACCCACGGTATTCAAAATGGGGTATGTCTAGTCTTTTTTAGTAGCCACTTAGTCACAAACCCAGGCCAAAATTTGCGTTTTTATTAGATTTTTTTGTATTTTTCATACATAATATCATTGGTGAAATTGCAGTTTATCAGTATAATACATTTTACTGCTCTAAAACACTCATATTTGTGTAGAGTAATGTCTCACGAGTACAACATACAGGTTTTATGGTGATTTGGAAAGTTAGAGGGTCAAACCAGTGGCGTACATACCAGGGTCGCAGGGGTCGCGGTTGCGACCGGGCCCGGCCCACCAAGGGGCCCGGCCGCCCCTGCGACCCGGTATGTAGCCACAGGGCCAGCCTCTTCCCCTGGGGGGCTCAGGAGCCGACCACCCCAGGGCCCCCCGAGGCTGGCCCTGCTGTCACACACACACTCCTGAGCGGGTGGCCGGTCGGGCAGGCAGGCGGGCGTGCGAGGGAGCACTCAGTGCTTCCTCTTCAGCTCCCTCGCGCACCGCACTGACATCTCCCGGCGCCGGCATCCCTACGCGGCTGGGTCAAACATAAGATTTGCTAATTTCTGTTTTTGTAAATTGCTATTTGCCAGATTGGCTATGTTGCCTTTGAGATGGTATGGCAGCTCAGAAATGATAATTAACCCCTCCATGACATACTATTTAAAAAGGTAGATAACCCAGGGTATTCAAAATGGGGTATGTCCAGTCTTTTGTAGTAGCCAGTTAGCCACAAACGCTTGCCAAAGTTAGCGTTCATATTTGTTTTGCATTTTTTTACGCAAAAACTGCACTTTTACTGGTATTATCATCGCCGTGATATGTTTTACTGTTTTAAACACTCATATTTGCATTCAGCAAAGTCTCCCAAGTATAAAAATAACCCCCATGTACAGGTTTTATGGTGTTTTGGAACGTTACTGGGTTAAATATAGGGCTTGCAAATTTAATTATCTGGACTGTCTGCTTGGGTCAGGCAGGTCCCTCAAATTATAATGAATAAAATCAAATAATTATGTAATTAATATTTAAATATATATGTAGAATGTATGTGTATGTATATGTGTGTGTGTGTGTATATATATATATATATATATATATATATATATATATATATATGTGTGTATGTGTGTATATATATATATTTATATATATATATATGTGTACAGCTCAGGCAGTCCCCCTTGTTGGCAGCTCCATAGACTTAGACTTGATCACATGGAGAGGCCATAGCTGCTGCAGGGGGACTGCTGGGGTCTCGGGCAGTCCTCCCGACCAGGATCGCTGCGGATTGCCGGTCCAGGTAAGTAAATGGGTCTTATTTACTGCGTACTTACCAGGTACGTCCACGGTCGGGAAGGGGATAATATATCCACATTGTACTTGGTAATTTTAGGAAGATAGCAATTCTGAAAATAACTTTTTTTTAAAACCTTCTTTATAATCTATATTTTCTTTTCCCCTCAAGTTACATAGAAATTTGTAATAATTCTTAAATGCTTTCCCAACTTGTTTTGGAGGGATTACAGTTTTATCTCCAATTTTAATTTTAATAGTTTATTCATTTTTCTTTTTACATTTTAACTTATTTGTTAATAATTTATCAGTTTTATTATTATTTTGATACCAATTTTGTTTTAATTTATCTAACTTAACTTCCATTTGTTGCTGAAATGTATTTTTCATTTGCTTTTAAAGATTTTGAATATTATTGGAGATATTTACACATGGGTTCTTTTTATTTATTTGTTCCTGCCTTGCTAGTTGTATATGCAGTTTTGAGAGCGATTTACCGTTCTTTTTTTAAAGATCCCAATTTTATAAACAATCCACGCATATAACATTTAAAAGTACACCAAACTGTAGGAGGAGCCATTTCTCTGTTATTGTTAAAGTCATTTGCTTAGCTTGTTTAATCAGATTTTCTGTTTGATGACCAGGAGAACATAGAATATTATTTAATCTCCAATTTGATTTACAAGTATATTCAATGTTATTTTTGACTGTTACGGAAATATGGGCATAATCTGAACAAGATATTGGGTCAATTTCCGAGGAGATGAATCTCTCCAACAAATGTGTCTTAGTAATAAACAAAACAATTCTTGAATAAAAGAAATGGACTTTAGAAAAAAAATTTGTAATTCCTATCGTTAGGATGTTGTACTCTCCAGACGTCATACAGGGAATTTTTAGCCATGAGATCAAAATATTAGTTAGAATATTGTCTTCGGTTGGAATTCCTAATTAAACTAAAGGGAAGATTTCGGTCCAATTTTTCGTCCAACACACTATTAAAATCTACCCCATAATTTAATGTTCCTTGGAGAATTTGATCAATTCTATTTAGAAGTTTTTGAGAATTTTAACCGGTGTTTGATTGGGACTATAGATATTAACCAAGGTGTATAACTGATCATTAACTTTACAGACTAAAATTAGATATCTTCCGTTTGTATCCATCTCCTCGAGAATTGGCTCAAATTTTATTTTGTTGGATACAAATATAGCCACCCCCCTTTTCTTACATTTATTATTTATATTCGCTTGAAAAATTAAAGGGAATTTAGAAAATTTCCATAATTCTCGGGCTGGCTTTATCCAATCAGTCTCGTGGATATAGGAAATGTCAACTTTATTTTGACATATGGTATGATATAGGTATCCCCTTTTAAATGGGGAGTTTAAACCCTGGGCATTAATAGATAAGATCTTAAGTGACATGTTCTTTACTCCAGACTCTTTGCATCTCAGTTAGACACATCAAACTTAACTAACCCTGTCTGGATAGCGCAATACAAAAATTAATCAAAACAGACATTACATTCATACTACAAAAATACCACAAGTGTATTTCTATGATATACTATTATTTAATAGAAGTACATTCCTACATTTATTTTTAACAAATTGCATCTCTCTGCCATGAATCTAGCATTGTGGTATCTGACTTCTAACTGGAAGTAGATGACAATTAACAGGAAGTGTGTTTGTCTATGAAGTGGAAGTACAGCCACTTACTGACTGTAGTAGATATTACTGAAGGAGAATCAGTTTCGGGATATATTTCAGGAGAGAAAAATGAATGTGGAAGTACTGTAACTGTTTTAATACATATATTATTAAAAGGATATTCCATTGCCCAAATAAAAAATAAAAAATTGTCACTGTTTAGTATATATACCCCCAATAAAATCATGGTTGCATTTAATTATGCATGTTTCTCTATGCAGCTCAAGGAGTAGTCTTTGCAAGGCAGGTGCTCTGGGCAATTGCATGTTTTGAGCTTAGCTCCACTGAGCTAAACAACCAAGACACATAAGGGGACTGGGGATGAAAGAGACACACAGAAGAGCCTGGGGATGGAAATACCAAGGGGTGGGGTGAAAGAAACACAAAGGGGCTGGAGAAGAGGAAAAAGATACACCGAGAAGCTGAGGGGTGTTAGACACACAAAAGGAGGTGTAAGACACACAATGGGGTAAAATAGGGTATACAAAACACTAAAGGGGGTAAGGTACCCCAAAATCCTTGCACCAGCCCTGCTTACTGTACATATTTGCAAATCTTCAATCTATGTCATTACGTAGAATGTCAGGATGACACAGGGACAGAGACCATGCCACCCAAGAGGAAACAAGCAGCGATACCCGAGCACTGAGCGGATCGGAGAAAGCCAGCATCTGTATCCTACAGGAGCTTCTGGTGACAAGCTGACTGGGAGGATCGTTTTTGCAGTATTGCAGTTGTGTCTATTCCCCTGCACAAATAAATTCCCGTCTACAGACCAAGCTGTCCACTTTGATTAATTGGCACCATTACAGTTAGAGCAGGCTACACTTGTGAGTTGTATATATTGGAATTTTGCACTTATATTATGTATATAGAGTTGCACTATTATTTGTTTCTTTTTTCTTTTTATGTTTTTGGATTTGTTATTGAAGATGTGCAAATTTGTACAGTAAGTGTATCACAGAGTGTATACCTTTTGCACTATATATACAAATGGTGATATTTGAATATAGCTGGCACAATTTGCAAGTTTGCATAAGTTACCTATTCTATATTTTAACAGTGAAATACTGTTGATAAATTTGTGCATGTCTTAAAGACAGAGCACCTTATATATATGTATTTATGTTTTACTGAAAGTGTGTGATAGAGCTTATTTACACTATAGAAGTTCAGCTCTTTTCATATTTTTTTAAATTCTGTATAGTAAATTGCTTTAAGCCCCATTTATTAATTTGCCTTGGATTTTAGTATATATTTTTTATAGATTTAATATTATTTGATATTTGAATGTTGAAAAAATTATTGATAAAAATGTTAAATCATTTGGAAAATGTATCCACCAATATTAAAGGGACACTATAGTCACCAAAACAACTTTAGCTTAATGTCTCTGCAGTCTCGCTGCTCAATTCTCAGCCATATAGGAGTTAAATCACTTTGTTTATACAGCCATAGTCACACCTCTCTGCATGTGACTTACACAGCCTTCCTAAACACATCCTGTAAAGAGTCATCTAATGTTTACACTTCTTTTATTGCAAATTTGGTTTAATTTATAATTTCTTATCTCCTGCTTTATTAAGCTAAAGTTGTTTTGGTGACTATAGTGTCCCATTAAATAAAGGCCTAAGTTGGGCCCTGAGGTCACCCTAAAGAAACTCACTAGTGGCCAGTATTGCGTAATGCACTATATTCATGAAAAAGGAAATCTTACGTTTCTTGGCTGGGTCCAGGGTTCCCCACTCTTCTTTCTTAATTATTTACAAGTTTTTTTCTTGGCATCCCTTGGCACTGCAGGTATGGATCAGAAAAAAAAAATAGCATAAGAAATATGAGCTAACTTATCACTCTAGAAATGTGTTTCTGCCATGCACACAGTACATTTTAAGCTTCTTTGCCTGAGCGCAAGTTCAGTCCTATTCCATTTTTCTGAACACATCTTAAATCTTGACTTTTCATCACTAATCAGAAACTTGCAAACACCTGATATGATGTATTAAGAATGCCAAAAAAAGCACAGGTTCAATTGATGTCTGTTCTAAAATGATAAAACTTTTAAGTAAGGTATAAAAATATATCTTTTTTTGTCTATCGTGAAAACGAATATGCTGCAAACAGTAATCTGCATCAGTCTTCCTAACATGGCAGTCTATAGAAAGAAAGAATGTTACCGCTCAATATAGTAATCTGTAATAGAGCAAATCACAAAAAAGGCTTGAGAAACAATCAATGTGTTATCATTTCCTGTTAAAAAATGAATGAGTAAAGGTCTTAGGCTTGCAATGATACCTTACTTGGAGCATCTCAAGAATAGGATTACAGTGATATTTAACAAGATTACAGACAATTTCTCTATGACTCACTCGCTGTTATCATTTTAAACCTACATATTTCTGACTTTTGGGATTACATTTAAATCAGGATTTTACTAACAAGTCTATATATGTTTCCCTAGAATCATGCTCGCCTAGTTGAACCCTTTACCCTAAAAGACAATTAAAACAACATTATAAACCATGTTTTTTACAGTGACAACAACATAATGAATAACACATTTTTTTGGACACATAATACATAGCTGGCTTGTGATATAAAGGCATTCATTGTGTGTGCCAATTGCAGTTTACATACAATACAACTTAAATTAGGTCTATATATGCTATTTAGTCCTTTTTGTTAGGACATTTTATACTTTTTATTGTTTTATTTTGGGTCCATGAGGAAGTCTCTTATGAGATGAAACACGTTGGACCTTTTTGCTTTTTACTTTTTATAAAATAAAGCATATTATTTTTAACCATTTCCTGAGTTCGGACTTCCATACCTTGGTCACATCACTGCCAGCCAAGAGGGAGATTTGGTTTTACCCCCTAAAATTCACAGGGGCGTTTTAAACATCTAAGGCGTTTTAAACATCTAAATCTCATGAGTTCCTTTCAAATTACGCATTACCTATTATCGTTTACAATATCACACTATGTATTGTGTTTTTCTTCTGTAGACAACCAGCTAAATTCCTACTACTCTGTACATGCATATATGAAGAACCAGAAATTCCATGGCTTAGTTAGCTTGATCCGCGGCACCATTGGATTGCGGGTGGTAGGCCGAGGAGAAGGAAAGCTGAATTCCCATTTGTGTACAAAAGCTCTCCAAAATCTGGACACAAACTGGCTACCCCTATCTGAGATTATTACTTTGGGTAACCCAATGCAAATGAAAGACCTCCCGAGCAAAAATCGATGCAAGTTCTTGAGAAGTTGGTAGTTTTTTCAAGGGAATGCATTGCGATATTTTAGAGAATCTGTCAACAACCATGAGAACGACTGTATTGGCACGGGAGACCGGAAGATCTACATTAAAATCCATGGACAAGTGAGTCCAGGGTTGTTTACCATTAGGTATCGTTTGCAGGACCCACTGGAGGGTGTTGTGGGGTTTTATTTTGAGCGCATACAGGACAGGCAGCTACAAAAGTGGTGACTAGGCCACAAAAATTGTCAAGATTAACTGTTTTTTACCTGGATGTCCGGCTGCTTTGGGGTTGTGATATGTACCTAATAAATAAGTGCAGAGATAAATATGTACAAAACAACGGCCACTAGGTTTGTCTGGAGGAGCATGACTTGGTGCAGCCAGAATGTTCTTGCCTAGGGGTGAAGTGAGGTTAGTACGGATGTTGGCTAATATACGGAGGAACCACAGGAGTAGGAGTTATCTCCTCCCTAGATGGAGGAGACAACTTTTAAGACAGGCCCAAATGTTTTTAGTACCGGGCAAATAAGAAACCACATAATTGTATCTTGATAGAAAGAGGGCCCATCTAGCTTGCCGAGGGGAAAGCTGTTTAACTTTGGAAAGATATGTAAGATTCTTGTGGTTTGTGAGAATGAGAATTGGCACTGAAGTACCTTTAAGAAGATGCCCCGATTCTTTGAGAGATACAATTATAGGTTTTCTATCACCAATCTGGTAATTCCATTCCGCTGGGTTCAATTTCTTTGAGAAATACCCGCATGGATGCATGGAGCTCTCTGGGTTAGGACGTTGAGACACGAGGGTGCCTATTCCTGTCTCAGATGCATCGACTTCGAGAATGAATGGTAAGGCAGGGTTAGGGTGTGCCAGTATTGGAACTGCAGCAAAGGTGACCTTAAGAGATTCAAAGGCAGTAATGGTATCCTGTGACCAATGATGTGGATCGCCATCTCTCCTGGTCATATCCGTGAGAGATTTAACCAAGGAAAAAAAGTTGCATATGGATTTTTGATAATAATTGGCGAAGGCAAGAAAAAACCCGCTGTATAGAACGAAGGCTCATAGGTTTAGGCCATTGTAATAGAGCGGAACGTTTCTCTGGGTCCATAGAGAATCCAGTGTCAGAAATAACATAGCCCAAAAAATTGCTTGTGGCTGAACTCACATTTCTCCAATTTACAGAAGAGATTATTTTCTGAGTCTCTGTAGGACACGAGAGACGTCTGCGTGATGGTTCTCGAGAGATGTGAAATGGATAAGAATATCATCAAGATAAACCACCACATATCTCGGAGGACATAATTTTAAGTTCCTGGAAAACCGCTGGAGCATTGCAAAGACCAAAGGGCATTACTAGGTATTTATAATGCCCGCTCCTGGTGTTGAATGCGGTTTTCCATTTGTGGCTCTCTTTTATCCTGATGAGATTATATACCCTTCTCAAATCGAGTTTAGTGAAGACCGTAGCTCCCTTGAGGCGGTCAAATAACTCTGTGATCAAGGGAATGGGGTAAGCATTGTTAATAGTCATACGATTGAGACCCCTGTAGTCTATACAGGGTGTCAACATGCCACTCTTCTTTTTCACAAAGAATAATCCAGCCCCGGCAGGATAGGAGGATTTAGGAATGAATTCTCTTGACATAGCATCGGTAAATCCAGCCACAAGGTGGAATGGCATCAGGTTGGAGATCGATAGCACAGTCATAAGGACCATGTGGCAGCAGAACGCTGGCCTGACCCTTGTTCATGGTACTCAGCAGGCAACAAAGAGGCAGAAGTTGTGCACAAAGCTTTGACCAGTTTCCAGAGACAAGTAAATGTACATTGCTGGGACCAAGATAATATCTCAGATTTGCACCAATCGAATGTGGGGTTATGCTTCTGTAGCCATGGGTATCCCAAAACAACCGGGTAATATGGACAGGAAATCACTTGGAGTTGGAGCAGCCACTACAGCCAAAGATATGGGCACGGTCTCATGGGTTACATGGGTACTCTGTAGTGATCTGCCATGTGATTCGAAAACAAGTGGAGAGGTGCAAGACTGTAAGGGTTTAGCATGCTCTGATGCAAAGACACTGTCTATAAACAAGCCTGCAGCCCCAGAATTGAGTAATGCCTGGATATTAACGGATGACTCAGGCCAGGAGAGGACAATAGGAACCAAGGGTTTGTCTGTATAGATCTCTGGGGATGCGGAAAGGCCACCCAAGGTCTGTCCCTGACAGTACCTTAGATGCATGCATTTTCCTGGATGAATCGGGCAAGACTTTAACAGGTGACCCTAGTGGCCGCAAAATAGGCACAGGCCTTCCCTCCTTTTAAAGGCCCTCTCCCCGACAGAGAGGCATGTGAAAACTAACAGCCTTGACTCCACACTGCCAGAAGACTCAGGACCAGGAGGCTTGGAAGGTGAGGGAGACTAGGGTGGGGAAGAAAATCTTGGTGCCAAATATACACGTACTCCCTGAATGAGGATCTCTCTCGGAGTCTGATATCAATGAGGATAACAGTTCCTCTAGATCTTTCTCTGGCTGAAACCTCATCCTTTTATAGCATCGGAGAGCCCATGTGAAAAGGCAGGCATGAGAGTCTCGCTGTTCCAGCCACCCTCTGCTGCCAGGGTACGGAATTCACTAGCATACTCGACAATCGACACTCGTGCCCTATGCATTAGACATGAGTTGTTTGGCAGCAGAGGTGGAGCGAGTTAGAATATCAAATACCCTTTTAAAGGATGCCACAAATTCAGGGTAATTGTAAATAATGGTTCTCTCTGCCTCCCAGAGAGGATTTGCACAAGCTAGGGCTTTATCAGACAGCAAAGAAATCATGAACCCAACTTTGCCTGTGTCTGTAGGAAATGCCTCGGGAACCATTTCAATGTATCCTCTAACCTGGTTTAAAATTCCTCTAACCTGTGCTGCCCCCAAAATGCTGCGGGAGCGGGACATGCCTAGTCATTCCTCTAGTCGAAACAGGTTTGGAGGCTACAACCAGTGCTAGAACAAGAAGAGAAGTAAAGCAGAGGCGGCCACAATCGCAGGCTGACCAGGTGCTTGATCCCGGTGTGCAGTACGAATCAGGAGGATCTGCAGTACATGTGCATACTGGTCCAAATGGTGGTCCTGCTCGTCCAACCGATTAAATAGGTTAGGTAAGGTGGATTGCCTATACCGTCTGTATTCATAGCCCTTGTATAATGTTAGACACCTTCGGCCTCTCATAAGCGCCTTGGTGCTTCACCAAGCTGTTACGACCTGTTATGGCTCTGCTACGGGCTTGGCGTGTCTGACTGATAGTGTACCTGGACGACATCCTCATACTGTCCCAGTATCAAGACACCATTCGCCTCCATCTACGGTGGGCCGTGGACCTCCTCTCTCAGCTTGGTTTCTTCATGAATTGGGAGAAGTCACATATGACCCCCGCAAGAAAGATGGAGTTTCTGGGATTCTTGATCGATTTGATCAATTAGACCTAGAATCTACTTGCCTCCAAAGTTCGCTCCATCAGGAGGGAGATCCGTCGGACCCTGTCTCATCATTGGATTTCTCTAAAACAGTTGGCTTGTGTAATTGGCCTCCTGACCGCGTTGGTCCAGACGATATTCCCCACCTCAAGATTTTCCACTTGTGCAGGGTTCTATCATACGGAGATCGCATCTCTCTGGACGCGGAGACAAGAGTCGAACTCCTCAATCTGGATGTCTGGAATGGCAGAGCCATCTTCTGCGTGCAGCCGGAGGTGTCCATAAAGTCGGATGCAAGTCTTCACGGCTGGGGAGCCCGTTGCAGCCTGGTCTCCATGGGCGGTCGCCCAAAGAATCCCGTTTGCACATCAACTGCTTGAAACTGCTGGCGGGCTCCTTCGCCCTTCCAAGCTTTTCAGGCGGTTATGCCAATGTCTGTGTCTAACTCTGCATGGACAATGTATCAGCTTTCCAATACATCAACCACCTGGGCGGGACCCATTCAGCAGTCTTAGCTACGTTGACATGATATTTTTGGGATTTCTTTTTGGCCAGGAATATTATGGTGCAGATGGAATACTTTACCGGCCTATCCAATGTCACAGCCGACAGTTCCAATCAGACCCCAGTTATTGGCGACATGACTCCTCCATGACTCCTCCGTCTTTCTTTCCCTTCTCCAGCTGGGGGGTTCACTCCGTCTGGACTTGTTTGCATCCCGACTGAACCGCCAATTGCCCCTTTTCTTCAGTTGGTGACCGAACCTAGAGTTGATGGCTGTGAATGCCTTCCTCCAAGACTGGACCGGACATCGCAAATATGCTTTCTCTCCATTTTCCATGCTGCACAGAATGCTTCTCCAGGTTCGTCATCAGTGAGTGGCGATCGTTTCAGCTCTGAAACACAACTCAGGAAGAGGAGCAAAGCCAGTGAACCACTCCATCTTCCTGAGTTGTGTTTCTAAGCTGCTATATACAGCAGACACATACGCCAAGGAATCCCTAATTAAAGGGGAATTTTGAGGCTAAAATTTTGTTCTTTGTTGAGCTCATTTGCATACGTCTACCCAGAATCCCTTGCAATAGTGAGAGCACTGTTAAAGTGAGATTTCTGTGGGAAAAGCAAGTCTTATGGCTTGCCTGGTGTGTATTTTTTTTAACATTGCATTGTGTATTTGTGTTTAGCAACAGGTGGAAGCAGTTTTTATCCACTTTTTTCCCCCACCAAACTTTCTTGGTATATATGTGTGTGTGTGTGTAATATATATATATATATATATATATATATATATATATTATGTCAAGTACATGCCATATGGAGAAATTAGGGTCTTTCTTTGATATCAACTGATCTCATTTCCTTTGTTTCAGTTTTATTTTGGTTAAATAATTTATTAAAAACTGTGCTAATGCATGTCAGAATCTAAGGTGTAATGCATATTTCAACCTTACATGGTAGTGGCGCTGTTTGCTAAATAAAGCAAAACTAGTAAAAACAAATAAAAATACTTCCATGATCTGAAAGGTGTATAGGTAAACATATCAGCAGGCACTCCCATTCCCACTTGGAAATAATATTTTTTTTTCTGTTCTCTAAATATGTAAAACCTTTGTTGATCAATTTCTGTCTGACGGTTGCAGATGTACTACTCACGTTCGTTTGAGACAACTCCCATGGGAGGAGAAAGTAGATTTTTGCATTTCACAGTCAAAATGTGGAACTCCTCCAACCCAATACAGATGTTTGCATGATTTTCCTGTTTGTTTTTAAATCTTTTTTAAATGTATCAAAAATATGTTTTTGTATACCAAGAGAAACACAAGTTTATATGTACATTTTTGTATTTATCTTTACCCTTCCCTGAATTGAACACATTAACCTCTTAAGGACAGCGGGCATTCTGTGCGCCCTTTTTGGAGTGGCTCTAAATGCCGGGGGCATAGAACGTTCCCGCCGTATTTTGTACTCACACTGTACGCACCATTCTGCTCGATCCGGCCCTCCCGGGCCATGTGATTGCGGTATCATCAAGATCACATGGCCAGAATAGTTGGCTTATGCAGTGCCTGCAGTTCTCAGGCTGTCCACCTAAGGCCTGCAAAAAAGTTTTAAAAGTTGGTAAAAGTGATTAGAAAGTTTAAAGGGACTTTTTACTCACCTGGTTCCAGCGCCGGGAGCCTCGTGAAGCCCCGTCCCCTATTTCGTAAAAATGACGAAATAGGCGGGCGTGAGCAGGGAGCAATCAGACGCTTCCATTTGTAAGCGTCATTGCTCCCTTGTGCGCATGCGCCGCCCTCTGAAGTCCTGAGAGCACTACCGCACATGCGCCCGGTGTGCGCAGCCGTGAGCTGAGCTGAGCTGACTGACAGCTCAGCTCACGGTCTTTACCTGCCCCCTCTCCTCGGCTGACAGGCAGGAGAGAGAAGGCGCGCACACAGTGTTTTAATACATCTGACGTGTACAAGGTCTTTTTAGGGCCCTGCATGATAGGAAGTCCCTCTGGTGGCTGTCTGAGTGACGGCCACTGGAGGTATTCCTATCAATCAATGTAAACACTGTATTTTCTCTGAAAATACAGTGTTTACATTAGATTGCCTGCAGGGAACTATAGATCTCACCTGAACAACTACATTAAGCTGTAGGTGTTCAGGTGACTATAGTGTCCCTTTAATAAAGTAAATAAAAGTATTTAGATCTCATATATATATATATATATATATATATATATATATATATATATATATATATATATATATATATATATATATATATATATATATATATGTGATTTGCATATGCACTTACATAAAATATTCTGTATTTTATTATTAATGTATTTTAATATATATATATATAATTACATATATATTAATATTACAATACACTTAGAATGATGTTAGTTATATATATATATATATATATATATATATATAATAAAAATAGTAAATACATTTAAAAAATTAGAAAATGTTTTTTTCAAATATTTTAAAAATTGAAAAACAATTATATACCTGTTTAATTATTTTCTAACTGTATTTTAATATTAATATACATATCTATTTAAATCAAAATACATTTAGAATGACATTATAAATGCATATATCTATCTATCTACATATAGCTATACATTAAAAAACTATATTTATTTAAATTCTAAATATATATTTATATAATATTTTTACATAATTACGTCATATAATTAATTACAATTTGAGGGACTTGCCTGACAACCCAGGTAAAAAGCCCAGAGAATTTGGTTTGCAAGCCCTATATTTAACCCAGTAACATTCCAAGACACTATAAAACCTGTGTTTGACTTCGCTGAACACAAATATTAGTGTTTTAAAACAGTAAAACATATCAAAACTATGATATCGTCAGTGAAAGTGCCGTTTTATGCATTTTTCAAACACAAGCGGCACTTTGACTGACAATATAGTTGTTGTGATACATTTTACTGTTTTGAAACACTGATATTTGTATTCAGCAAAGTCTGATGAGTATAACAGTACCCCCCAAAGTTACAGGGTCAAATATAAGACTTGCATTTCTGTTTTTTCACATAGATATTTGCCAGATTGGTTATGTTGCCTTTGGGATCGTATGGTAGCCCAGAAATGTGAATTATCCCTATGATGGTATACCATTTGCAAAAGTAGACAACTCAAGGTATTGCAAATGGGGTATGTCCAGTCTTTTTTAGAGGCCAGTTAAAATACACATACACAGTTATGTGTATGGATGTGTAAGTGTATGTATGTATGTATGTATATATATATATATATATATACTTAGACACACACAGCTTGCTGAATACACAAACACACAGACTGCTAAATACATACAGACTGTTGAATACACACACTGCTGAATACACACACAGACAGGCTGCTGAATACACACAGACTGCTGAGTACACACAGACAGGCTGCTGAGTGCACACAAACAGACTGCTGAATACATACACAAAGTAAGCTGAATACATACACACAGTCCGCTAAATACACATACACAAACACACACATAGTCTGCTGAATACACACACACACATACTGCATTGAGGGGTGCAGTGTATGTGTGTGTGTGTGTGTGTCTGAGAAGTGTTGTGTGTGTGTGTGTGTCTAAAAGGGTGCTGTGTGTGTGAGGGGTGCAGTGTGTGTGTGTGGGGGGTGCTGTGTGTTTGAGAGTTGCTGTTAGCGGGTGCTGTGTGTGTGGGGGGAGGTGATGTGTGTGTTTGGGGGGAAGCTGTGTGTTTGAGATGTGCTGTGTGTGTGTGTGGGGGGGGCTGTGTGTGTGCTACAGAGTTTGAGGGGTGCAGGTAGCAAATGTGTTTTTTTTTATACTATACATTAATAAAACACTTCATCCCCCCACCCTTCTTCTTACCTTTGAAGGAGGTGGGGACACAGCCAGCCCTGGTTGTCCTATATCTTGCAGCTCATCTTGCTGCAGGCTCTCCTGTCCTCCTGTTGGCAGAATGCTATGTGGAGCATTGCTATGGTAAAATGAGGCAATGCTCCACACTACCCGCTCGTGGGAGGAGCGATCTGCCTCCCAGGTCCCTCTTCCTGCCTCCGTGTCCACCCACCCTCTCTCCCCGATCGAAGGACCTTTGGGCTGGTGAGGGAGACCTCTGATCTCCTCACCGGCCCGAAAGGGGAAACAGCCAGAAAACAGGGCGGACTCTCCATGGGCTAGCAGGGGAGATCAAAGGATCTCCACTGTCGGCCTGGGCAAGCTGGGCAGCACAGTGGGGTCTCCATGCCTGTGGTGCCCCCGGGCAACTGCCCAGCGAGCCCATGGGGAAAGACGGCTCTGGAGGGATGGACAGTGAGCTGTCCTCCCCCTAATAAATTTTTTTATATCCCTCACCTTATGTCCCCCAAATATTCAGCCAGTTGCTAGTTTTAGCCATTTAGTATACATGCCCATACCTGCAGCATGACAGCTTTGAAAATAGGAAGGGTTAACCTCCCCTGTAGAATATGAGGGTCATATTGAGCCACATAAGCTTTTATTTTTTTTAAACTATTTAATATGGCAGCTTGCTTGCAAGCACTGGCCAACCACCAAAGAATTAATCCTTGCATCACCAAGTGTTTTTTTTAATTTGTTGTTAATCCAGACACCAATTGCATCCAGGCTAAGCAAATTCTAAAAGTATTTGGGTTTACTTAATATAATAATTGCCATTGTGGTTGAAATACGCTCATTGTTTCATTTAGTGAATAACCCTGGCACATAGATCGACATGTATAGATTTACAGATATACTGTAAATATAGTCTGTGTGTGTGTGTGTGTGTGTGTGTGTGTATATATATATATATATATATATATATAATTACATTTGCTATGTGTGATGAACACCTTGTTAAATGCTTTGAACAATGTTTTGCCCGTGACCTGAAACGTCATTGAACATAATATATATGTCAAAGTATTGACTTAGAATAATGTATAAAATCTTCAGGGCATTTTTATCTGACACAAAAGATGCGAGGAGAAACACTTTAAATTGGAAAATTAAGTGTGAAATGCACACGTTGACAGCCTATTTATTCATTGCAAGAAAGGGAGCTTTGAATATCTGTATAGCGCCGGATGGAGAGCTGCACAGTCCTTTCTCATAATAAGGATTAGAGAGCATTGTCATCATCATCCCACCTACAGAATGACAATCATCTTTCAGGATGCACTGTCAGTGGAGATAATAGCAAAGTTAAATAACAATTCAAAGATTGCTCAAGTAGGCTAATGTACAAAAGTGGACAGCTTAGTGTAAGAGTGGCGTGTTGAATCTGTCAGTGTTATGAGTGATGTGCTGGATCTGTCACTGAGTAAAATTAACTTCTTTGTTCTTGTCTAAGAGTATTGTGCTAAAAGTACAAATATGTATGGTAACATGTTAAGGTATTTGAGATGCTATGTTTTTTGATGAAAATTACTGATTCCGACCAGATATGAAATTCTCATATTTACTAAAGCCAAATAGGGTCAGGTTCATTCGGTGTCTGTTTTATATAAAGTGCAGGTTCCAGACATTTAAAAAAAACAACCAATTTAAACTGTATTCAGAACAAATGCATGTGGTAGATTGCATGTGGCACATTTGCTCTTTGTAATTCACTTGGTATTTGTCCTACATGCCGCCAGTGAGGACATATCTTCTAAATGGTGGACACCCACCAGGATTTACAAACTAAATTGGTGTTGTCATAAAGGATGTTTTAAACCTTTCTATAGTTGTTAGATTGGGGTAATTTTTATTTAATTAATTTATTTTTGTTGTGGCTAACTAACTAGTGCTGGCTAGTCACTATGTAACGTAACCCACTGCCCCCTTGAGTGACAGGCCCCTGTGACAATGGTAGTTACACCACTGGTCACTGTATAGCAGTTATAGATTCAAGGTATCACTAAGTAACAGTAAGGTTCTGTGTGTTTCACTTGAGTAACAACGAGGTGCAGAGTTTCTCATTTGTAAGTATGAAGTTCTAAGTGTATTAGAGATTTACAGGTGTTTGGTGTATCTCTGAATAAACAGTAAGATGCTGAATGTATGATTATATATGAGTTGCTGAGTGTGCATTATTAAGGATTAATGTGTAGCACTCAATCTTCATTGCTCCTGCTTTACTTCCCTCCTCACTCTGTTTATTTCATGCACTATACTCATACCTACCCACCCTTTCTCCACCAAATCCTTCTAAATCAGGGCTGTCCAACCTGCGGCCCCCCCAGATGTGGCTGAACTACAACTCCCATGATTCTTTCAATGAGACAGATAGCCAGGGAATCATGGGAGTTGTAGTTAAGCAACATCTGGGGGTCCACAGGTTGGACAGCCCTGTTCTAAATCCTCCAAATACAAACTTTCAACCAAAATATTTAAATCTTACTCCCACCTTCTCTTCCCTTCTATGCTTTTGCTCTTGGCAGCTGGCGATATCTCTCCAAACCTGGTCCCTCCTTTCCCTACCTACTCCAGAAACCCCTCCAATCTTATATCCATCCCATGTAACTTTCCCTTTAGGCCTCTTTCCATTCTACCCTCTGGAATGTACGCTCTGTGTACAACATAACTAAATCTACTTCTCATTCATCTCATGCTCCCTAAACTTACTTGTTTTAACTGAAACTTGGCTATCTCCCTCTGACACAGCTAGCCCTGCCTCATTATACTGTGTTGGTCTAAAGTATACTTACAAGGCTGGCGGTGTAGGGTTTTTACTTTAACCCCACTGCTCCTTCAAATCTTTACCCACTTCCCCTTCCCTCCCTTTCCCCTCCTTTGAAATTCACTCAATGTGCTTGTTCAAAGCCACATCTGCAAACATTGCAGTTATTTATCAGCCCCCTGGTTCCCCTTGTCTCTTCCTTGACTATTTTGCTGCCTTTCTTCCTTACTTACTTTCAAGTAATATTCCATCCCTGATTCTCAGGGATTTCAACATTAACCCACCTATGACCCAGTAGCCTCACCTCCTTGGGCTATCTCAATGGGATAATATGCCCATGCATGTAGCTGGCAATACACTAGATCTTTTAAAACGCATGCACGGTCTCCAATGTCTGTAACACTCCACTTCCTCAGACCAACACCTCCTATCATTTGTTCTTGAGTGCCTCCACACCCAACATTGTCAGCCTAACCCCCTCAACTCAGAAGGAACTGATATCCATTCTGAACTCTCATCCATCCCTATCTTCTCCTGTTTCTTTCTGGCTATCTCCTCATATAATGCTTCCCCCTCAACTCTGCCCTGGACGATTAAAGTTATAAAGTATCTATTTGCGGCTAAATCCAAAGGCCACTACTGCATTCTAATTCTTCTTGACCTCTCTGTTGCCTTTGACACTGTTGATCATTGATTCTTTCTCCAAACTGACCTTTCTCTCCTCTCACTCCTCTCACAGCCTGTCTACCCGTCAGACTCTCCCCTAGTCTTCAATCCTTTAAGAAGTCCCTCAAAACCAAAAGGGCTACACACCACACTCACCTCCAATTCTGCAATAGCCTTCCTATTGTGTTCTATTCCCCACCTCCTATAGCCTGTTTGAGCAGGGTTCTCATCTACCTATTCTTTCTGTAACATTTCATTATTGTCTCATTTGCTAAATTCCCCTTTTAATGTGAAACGCTGCGGAATAAGCTAGCGCTATATAAATACCAACAGTGCCGGTGCTAGGATTTTTAGTTACACAGGCGAACATGCATTTTGGTGCCCCTCAACCTCCTTTAAAAAAAAAAAATGCATCTTCACCTGTGTGTATTTCCTCCCAAGCCACAGGCATAATTTTTCAGTCACACAGTCAAAGTCATACAGGTACACTGTCATACAAACACAGAAATAATCATACAGAGACATTTAGACACATACAGTCAGTCAGAGACATACAGACATACAGGCAAAGACATACATGCATACAGAGACATGAAGGCATTTAAAGACATACATGCATACAGAGACATGAAGGCATTTAAAGACATGCATACATACAGAGGCATACCGTCATACAGACACATACATACATACATACATACATACAGAAACATACATACAAAGACATCCAGGCACATACATACATATATACATACAGGCATACAGAAACATACAGGCATGCAGACACATACATACATACATACAGGCATACAAAGACATGCATGCATACAGAGACATGCATGCATACAGAGACATACTGCCATACAGACACATACATACAAAGACATACAGGCATACATACAGAGACATACAGAAACATACATACAAGACATACAGGCATACAGACACATACAAACATTCATACATAGAGAGGCAAACCGTCATACAGACATACATACATAAACATACATACAGAGACACACAGACACATACGTACATACAGAGACATAAAGGCATACAGTTACACACATGCATACAGAGACATATATACAGACATTCAGAGACAAACAAACATTTAGTTACATACATGCATGCATACAGATACATACATACATAGAGATAGATACATACATACAGAGACATACATACAGAGACATACATACAGAGACATACATACAGAGACATACATACATAGAGATAGATACATACATACAGAGACATACATACAGAGACATACATACATAGAGATAGATACATAGAGATAGATACATACATACAGAGACATACATACAGAGACATACATACATACATGCATACATAGAGATAGATACATACATACAGAGACATACAGAGACATACAGAGACATACATACATACATACAGAGACAGACATACATACATACATGCATACAGAGACAGACATACATACATACATGCATACATAGAGATACATACATACAGAGACATACAGAGACATACATACATACATGCATACATAGAGATAGATACATACATACATACATACATACAGAGACATACATACAGAGACAAACATACATACAAACAGAGACATACTGACATACAGAGACAGACAGACATAAATACACAGACATACATACAGAGACATACATAATTACATACCCACTCCCTGGGTGCATGCTGTCCGGCTCTGTGGAGTCCAGTCCTGCAGCCCAGCACCATCACAGGGCGCCAGCCGCGCTGTGTGGGATACAGGGAGCAGGGATATGATGTCATTCATATCCCCGCCCCCTCCACACAGCCTGCGGCAGACACCAGGATAGGAGGTGGGCGGGCCGAGGCTGAGCTCCGCGGGCGGGAATCTCTGGGCTGCGCTCGGCCACTCTGCAAGTAGTAACCAGCTGGAGGGGAGCCAGGTGCGCTTCCCTCCTTCCTGTCTGCCTGCTGTCGCGCCCCCAGGGCTGGTGCGCCCTAAGGCGGCCGCCTGGGCCGCCTTATGGTAGCGCCGGCCCTGAATACCAATAATATTAATAACCATAAACAAAAATGACTGCTTTTTCTTACTGGGTATGCTCTTCTGCACATGTGTATGGAGGAGTACATGATGAATGCACAAGAATGCATAGCATGAAAAAAAGGAAAATACAATGAACTTTTTATGACCTTTTGTTTAATTTTTTAATATTTTCCCTGGAGAAAAGAATGTTACTAAAATCAGTGGGCAAATCTTAGATGCCATTATTTGCACTCTTTTTGGCAGGAAAGTTTCTCAACCCTTTGTCAGGAACTTGCTGACACTTTATTATGAACTGTAAATAAGTTAGTACATGGGGAGTTGTTTCATTATTATTATTTTTTACCCAGCTAATCAGCCAGCCAAATATCCATGTAGTGAAAGAAAACCAAATTACACAATTAACCCCTTAAGGACTGTGGCAATTGTCCTTCACATTCTGAGCAAAAACAAAACCTAGAATTTGCGTTATATGTCTGTTCAACCATAATTTATGTTTTTTATTAAGTGCACCTACACTTATTATATATTATTTTGTTCAGGAGTAACAGGAATTTTCACATTAAATATTTATGTATGAAATATAATTTAATATGGATAAAATCTAAAAAAAAAAGTGTGAGTAATTAAGAAATGCTATTTTCCAAGTTCTGCATGGCATTTTAACTGTGAATGTCATAATACTGTTGGCTTTTACTGCAATAAAACACACATTGAATAAGGTAATGTCCTACAACTATAACAATGCGCCCCTGTATAGGTTTCATGGTGTTCTGGAAAGTTACAGGATCAAATCTAAGGCTTGCAAATAAAATTCTCTAAAATTTCTACCTGGGTTTCCCACAAATATAATGTAGTTATATAAAAATATACTTAGAATGATATATAATGATATACAATATATCTTCACTACATTTACCATTCTTTAGTTTCCATTTAGTGATATTTGAGGGATATTTATTTTCAGTTTTTAAGAAACCCTGTTGAAAAGTGCAAGTCACTCAAAATTACGACCGGCCCCCAAGTGGCGACCTACCCTCCCCCCCCACACACACTCCCTACCCCGCTTCTTTTTTCTCCTGTCTTCCCCCACATTCTTCCCTCCTCTTCCTCCTCTCTATCACCTCTCTTTCCACACGGATTTGACAGTTATCGACCTGGGGGATACTGAGGGCTTAGCACTAGACAAACTATTGAGATTGCCACTGTTATAGTGAGCAGAAGCAGAGTGGCCCGGATTTGTAAACTAGGAAGGAAAGGTGACTCAAACTGAAGACACCTCTACATTTTTCCTGTT
The DNA here is from genome assembly GCA_933207985.1 of Pelobates cultripes. Taxonomy (NCBI): domain Eukaryota; kingdom Metazoa; phylum Chordata; class Amphibia; order Anura; family Pelobatidae; genus Pelobates; species Pelobates cultripes. Next base: position 133,468,824 of record OW240919.1, on the reverse strand, counting down.
TATTCCTTTATTCAGTTCCTTATTATACAATAACATAAAAACCTTGTTGACAGCTCGTCTTTATCCATGTTGCCTATATGAAGTTGATGTTTTCCTATTGTGACGGTCATTTGTACGTAGATTTACTATCGAGTAGATTGCCAAGTTATCTATGAGTCCATATTGTATTTGCAACATTTATTGTACTATGTTCAATTTTTGGCAACTTGTGAAAATAAAGAATAAAAAAAAAAAAGAAAAGTGCAAGTCAAGGATCTAGCTCTCCAAGTTCATTCCAAGAACTTGCATAGCAACATGAAAAGCAACTCCACATTTAGAGATAAGAGAGAAGATATCATATGTAGAGTCAAGGGTGGAGGAAAACAGGAAGGAAATGGATCCCTGACGTTTTGAAGGTGAACTATAAAGTAATTAAGACTGCAAAATGGTCCTGAGCATAGAGGAGAGCTGAGCTTGTACAAAATAGAGGATAGATGAGAGGTAAGCTTGCACAGAATTGAGTATAGATGAGAGGTGAGCTTATTACACACTGAGATACCTAACTGTAGAGAAATAATCCTCTTCCACCAACTAATAATAATAAATATTGGCTGGTACAATGTTGGTATTCCAGTGACTTCCCAATCAAGTCTATCCGAATCATGTGATTGCAGTATCACCTTGATCACATGACTCTGACTAGGTTTGCTGCCGAGGGACTGCCAGAGTTGTCAGACAGGTTCCCCAATTGTGATCTGCCGGAGGGGTACGTATCTGAGTGGAGGAAGGGACAGAATGTTAGGGCATGCTTTGCATAGCATGCCCTAACATCAGGAAAGGGCCAATTTGTAAATATCTGTAATTTAGTTTTGAAATGACCACAGTTTTAGTTTTCGTGAATAAGTGCTATTAGCGATTTCATTCTGTACACAGTAGCAAAATATCCCATATGCCAACTTCATAACCCATGCATATTTTATGAAATGTGAGCTCTAGAGAAATGTATTTTTAAAAAAAATAAATAAATAAAATTGGAGTTTCTTTGACACAGGATATAAGAATTCAATTTAGCTACTATAAATGGACAGAATAATGACTAAGAAGTCTTTTCATTTTGTCCAATCTCCCCAGTTTGTAAGGTATATAGAGCATCTTCCCATTGTATCCGTCATTATTATAAAATAAGAACGAGAGCGTTACATTTTGACCTTCTCGATTCTTTCAGAAACCTATAATCTTTCATTTGACGTTCTAATATTTTTTCATGCACCTACCATGTTCGTGACAGAGAGAGCATTATAACAGCACAGTGATGAACTTCGGAACAAAGAAATTAAAAGCATCTGCTGGAAGAACAATGTTAAAAAGAATCTTAAAAGGTTTTCTCTTGAAGTCACCTTGTACCCTGAGATCACAATAGCTAATATACGAATGATCTAGCATGCTGTGATATAATGTATTTTCCCCTTTTTCAGTCTATTCTTTTTTCATGCAATTACTTAAATAAAGAAAATTCTAAATTCTGAACATTTTACATACTTTTGGCCTGATCAACAGAGTTGCAGTATTTATAGTAGCTGAAAAATGATAGGCATGATCTGATCTGATATTTATACATGATATTCCAAAGTTTAGTAGGAATATATAACCACAGATAAATTAACTGATACAGGTTCACATCTTGTATCAATGTAGCTCGTTTCAAATAAGAAGCATAAATAGATACTCCATGATATAAATGGCTTGCTCTTTTTTTCTTTATAATGTAGCTTATATATATATATATATATATATGTATGTATATATATATATATATATATATATATATATATATATAAATAAAGAATAAAAGACCATCACCAGCATTAACTGTAATTCACCAGGCTATTCAGCTTCTGGGGTGAGCTAGGAAGACATAGATGTTTATCTGAATGAGTGAGCAGACTTAATGTTACATAGATTTTTATTAATTTCTGTAATTATAATACATAATGTACAACAAGACAGGAAAGGGGGAACTCTTTGCACCGTAACCTATGCAAAGAAGATACATTGTTACAGCAATAGATGCATGAAATTAAGGTTGGCAACCATTTATCTTTATTAACATAATGACTCGGTGAGTCACAATAGAGGATGGATGTTTAACTATAACACTGGTGGTAAAGCTAGTGATCCTGAAGGATTTCACCATTGTCTTGGGGCAGTTCGTAAATTCTAAGAATGAAGGAGTCCAATCAAACATCCCCAATAAGGGTGCTAGATATAAAATGTTAGAGGATAAAATGAGTATCTAGATAATGGCCAGTCTTGAAGGACTGGTTTCAAGGTGGCAGTAGATGCTGTAGAAGGATACTGCATGAACTATTGCAGGCCATGTCATGAGATACTGCATAAACTATAGCACGGTTTGTGGTAGGATAATAAGGTACAGTGAGGGAAAAAAGTATTTGATCCACTAATGATTTGGAACGTTTGCCCACTGACAAAGAAATTATCAGTCTATACTTTTAATGGTAGGTGTATTTTAACAGTGAGAGACAGAATAACAAAAAGAAAATCCAGAAAAACGCATGTCAAAGTTATAAATTGATTTGCATGTCAATAAGTGTTATAAGTATTTGACCCCTTTGACTTAGTACTTGTTGGCAAAACCCTTGTTGGCAATCACAGAGTTCAGACATTTCTTGTAGCTGGCAACCAGGTTTGCACACTTCTCAGGAGGGATTTTGTCCCATTCCTCTTTGCAGATCTTCTCCAAGTCATTAAGGTTTCGAGGCTGACGTTTGGCAACCTTCAGCTCCCTCCACAGATTTTCTATGGGATTAAGGTCTGGAAATTGGCTAGGACACTCCAGAATTTTAATGTGCTTCTTCGTGAGCCACTCCTTTGTTGCCTTGGCTGTGTGTTTTGGGTCATTGTCATGCTGGAATACCCATCCACAAACCATTGTCAATGCCCTGGCGGAGGGAAGGATGTTCTCACATAAGATTTGACAGTACATGGCCCCATCCATCATCCCTTTGATGCAGTGCAGTTGTCCTGTCCCCTTAGCAGAAAAACATCCCCAAAGCACGTTTCCACATCCATGTTTGGCGGTGGGGATGGTGTTTTTGGGGTCATAGGCTGCATTCCTCTTTCTCCAGACCCGGAGAGTTGAGTTGATTTCATAGAGCTCGATTTTGGTCTCATCTGACCCCAACACTTTCACCCAGTTCTCCTCTGAATCATTCAAATGTTCATTGGAAAACTTCAGATGGGCCTGTGCATGTGCTTTCTTGAGCAAGGGGACCTTACCAGCATTGCAATATTTAAGTCCTTCACGGCGTAGTGTGTTACCAATTGGTTTCTTGGTGACTATGGTCCCAGCTGCCATGAAATCATTAACAAGATCCCATGTAGTTCTGGGCTGATTCCTTACCTTTCTCATGATCATTGAAATTCCACGAGGTGAGATCTTGCATGGAGCACCAGACTGTGGGAGTTATTTTGTGTTTCTTCCATTTGCGAATAATCTCACCAACTGTTGTCACCTTCTCACTAAGCTATTATATGCGAAAAATAGCATTCGTATGCTCGCCACACGGAAGCAAACGGTTATCTACCTTCACATTCTATGTTTCTATGTTTGAAGTTGCTGTTTAGTGGATGAGTGAATGCTCTGGATCTTGTGTATGATAAAATACACAAAATGCAATAAGATAAACAAAATGTTAAATATCCAGAAAGATCAAAAGAACATATTATACAAAAAAACTATGCAGCAGTTTTCTTTCGATCAGGTTTTCATTTGGAATCTTTGGTAAAACAACCCTCAATGGATACAAAAAAGGAAAAAAATGAATTAAAATTGCTGCTTAATCTGCACTTATATTAATTCTAGAAATGTACGACATGCATTATAGAACTGTGAGGTCTTTTGATCAGGTTGTCAGAATTAGAGTCTGAAAAATATCTAAGTATATACTTAATGACTTGGCTTTCCTCACAGTTTTGAATCATGTTGTGAAAAGCATGAAAATCATTTCTCACTAGCTTTATACTTGACTTCCAAAGCTACCAGAATGTAGCTTTTTATTAGAATTCTTGTGAAGTGGTTGCTTCAGGGAGCTTAAGAATTTTAACAAGTTTAGCTGTGATGGATACCTCCCAGGGGTACATGCTGCATTAACAAACCAAAGATCCTGGAGATTTTAACCTTTGATTTGAATTTACACTGAAATGTACATTCTGTATATTAAAAGAAGAAACATACAGGACAGATCAGTGACTTGGTCTTCAAAAGGCCAATGTTGCTTCCCTCGCTGAACTCACTTCAACATAAATGTAAAAACAAATGTCAATAAATAAAATTTTTACTTCAAAAAGGTTCCTTATAATCCTGTGATTGTTCGTGTAAGGCTCGAGTGGTTTGCCGTTTTAGATACAATTTACTAATTTTCTAAAGTTGAAAATAAATACTAATAGGTTGCTAAGTATCGAGCCAATGTAATGTTTAACTTTAAAACAATCAGAACGATTTTAAAAAAATTAGGAGGTGGGTTCAGAACAGTAAAATCCAAAGGAACAATTGCTTACACTACGGATCTCTATGATTTTTTACATTATTGATTTTTTAAAGTACTGTCTGTCTAGTATAAACAGTCTGTGTCCTCATACCTGTGGATTCTCAGGTGTTTTATACATTTTTCATGACAAGAAAAAAAAGTAGCCAACATTTAATAGGAGCCAGGTTAACCCATTGAGATACCAGTACAGAGGAATGAACATACAGTTATGTGAAAATGTTTTACATATCAGGACATAACAATCATCTGTTCCTTAGCTGGTCTTAAAAACAGGCAAATACAACCTAAGATGAAAAACAACACATGACATATTATACAGTGTTATGATATATTTAACAAAATTAAAGCCAAAATGGGGAAACCATGTGTGAAAAACTAATTACACAGTAATTGTTTTCTGTATGACTTTATCAGTCTCTCACATCGCTGTGGATTAATTTTGGCCCACTCTTCTTTACAATGTTGCTTGAGTTCATTGAGGTTTGCTGGTGTTTGTTTATGCACAACTCTCTTATAGAGACACTCCAAACCCCTTAAAGTACTTTAGCTTGCTGAACAGCTTTATGTGTGTAGAGTGTGTCCTCTCTTTTTTTCATTTTGGAAATATTGCAGATTTAGAAAGAAATTGGTACTTTTATAAAATGTACTGGTTAACCCTCCCCCCCTGCCCGACTTTTTAAGCAGTCCACAGGTCCTGTTAATTCCGGGTCTGATTAGCTTATTTGCAGCAGTTGTCCAGAGCACCTGCCTTGCAAAGACTTCTCATTGAGCTGCAATTGGGAAGTCTGTGATTGGACAGTCAAAGTCTGGGTGGGGTTAAAATAGGAGGGCTTGCAAAGGCAGCACTCAAGAGATCTGCAGTTTTTGGAAGCTGTTTTTAGAGGTAACTCCAATAAAAAATGCATAATTAAATGCATGCAAGTTTTCATTGAGAGTGTATCTACTAAGGAGTGATTTGTATTCATTTAGCATTTGGGCAGTAGAGTGTCCCTTTAAGGTCCAGCTTTTCAGTTGGGTTGAGGTCAGACTTTTACTGGACCATTGCATCCTTTATTATTTTCTTCTTCAGCCATTCTGTTGTTGATGTGCTTGGGATCGTTGTCCTGTTAAATAACCCAGTTTCAGCCAAGCTTTAGTTTTGGACAAATGGCCTCACATTTGACTCTTGAATATTTTGGTTCATGGTTGACTCAATAACTGCAAGGTTCATAGGTCCTGTGGCTCTAAAACAAGCCCAAATAATCAACCCTCCACCATTGTGCTTGACAGTTGGTATGGGGAGTTTTCGTGGTGCTGTGCATTATGGCCATATGTCTCTACTTTGGTCTTGTCTGTCCAAAGTACATTGTTCCAGAAGTCTTGTGGTTTGTTCAGATGCCACTTTGCAAACCTATGCCATGCTGACATGTTCTATTCAGAGAGAAGAGGCTTTCTCCTGGCAGCCCTTCAAAACAAATCATACTTGTTCAGTCTTTTTTTCTAATCGTATTGTCATGACATTTATCATGCTAACTGAGACCTGTAAATACTAAGATGTAATCCATTTTTAAATTTTTGCTATTTCTCGGCACATTGCAGAGAGCATTGCGATCTGAAAATGGGGATGCAGGGATGTCCACTCCTGGTGAGATTGACAACTGTCTTGAATGTTTTCCACTTTTTAATAATTTTTTTCATTGTAAAATGATAGACTCTAAATTGTTTGAAAATGGCCTTATAACCCTTCCCAGTTTGATGGGCAGCAAAAATTGCTTCTCTTAGATATGTGTTGATGTCTTTACTCCTTGGCATTATGTTAACACATACCTGAAGGCTCCAGACCAGGAAACTGCTAAAACTTTAGCTTAATGAAATCTATTCATTAGCAGGACTAAGCATAGGACACACGGTCATGCATTTAGATTGGAAGAAAGGAAATTTAGTCTAAGGCAAAGGAAATTTTTTTTTTACAGTAAGAACAAAATGGAGTCTATATAGATGTTTAAATGGCAATTGCATAAACACTTGTAAAAACATAATATTCAGCGATACAATTTCTAATTACTGTGTAAATAGCTTTTTGATCCATGGTGATATCTGACTGCCATTCTGGGGTCAAGGAGGTTTTTTTTCCTAGTTGTTTGCAAAATTGGAAATGCTTGAACACTGATTTTTTTAACCTACTTTTGGATCAACAACAAAAACAGGTGTGAGAAAGGCTGACCTTGATAGGTGTATGTCTCTTTTCAGTTATGTAACTATGTATCTATCAGGGTCGTGTGAAAACCCAAACACGTATTACCGAACCTTAGAATGATCGGGTTTAACATAGGTAAAAAAGAGTAGTCAAAGCGTATCCAGAATTCAGGAGAACGATACAACAATAGCCGGGTCAGGGTAACAGAAATCAGGAGGTAAAAATACAAGCCAGGTCAGGGAACCAGAAAACAGGAAGTGAAGGAGTAAGGTAAGAGATCGTTACAATACCTCCCCCTCCAGAACTGTCCACCAGGCGGGATGGAACAGGTAGATTAGGGAAATGATTATGGAAGGGATGGACCAATCGAGTAGAATGGACATTGAGAGCATCCTCCCATGATCTCTCTTTGGGACTGTAAACTCTCCAATCTATATGATATTGGAGCCTACCACGAGAAACCCTGGAATCCAAAATAGACCTAAACCTCATACTCTTCTTGTCCATTTACAGGAACAGAAGATGGCTTAGCGATAGGTTTTGTGTAATGGTTAAACAACAAAGGTTTGAGCAAAGAAAAATTAAAGGCATTAGGTATCTTTAATTAAGAGAAGGTAAGAGTAACTTCTATGAAACAAGCTTGAATCTCCTAAGTACCCTGAAAGGACCAATGTAACGGGGAGCTAGCTTCATTGATGGGACCTGCAACCTTATATTCTTAGTGCTCAACCACACCCTGTACACAGGAGCTACCGATCGTCATTTATAAGCGTATGTTTTTTGTACAACAGCCTTCTGCTTTAAGATCTGCTGTACACTTTGCCAGGTCTCACGTGTCTCCCTAACTTTTTCTGTTTCAGTTTCTGTTAATGTTTTAGAAAACTAATCACAGGGGTGAAGGGGTAAATCAGCGGCCGATCTCTGTGAGAGAACAAAAAAGGTAGGGAAGGTTCAGGGTGTGCCAAGATAGGAGCCCAAGCAAAAGATTTTTTTTTGTGTATTAAAGGCAGTAATGGCGTCAGGTGCCCATTCTTGTTGAATTCCTCCCTTTTCGTCATGGAAGTAATTGGGGATGTTATGGAGGAAACCGCTTTAAAGGAACACTATAGTCACCTAAATTACTTTAGCTAAATAAAGCAGTTTTAGTGTATAGACCATTCCCCTGCAATTTCACTGCTCAATTCACTGCCATTTAGGAGTTAAATCACTTTGTTTCTGCATGCAATTTTCAAACAGATGTAATTTACCTTAAATAATAGTATCTCAATCTCTAAATTGAACTTTAATCACATACAGGAGGTTCTTGCAGGGTCTAGCAAGCTATTAACATAGCAGGGGATAAGAAAATCTTAATTAAACAGAACTTGCAATAAAGAAAGCCTAAATAGGGCTCTCTTTACAGGAAGTGTTTATGGAAGGCTGTGCAAGTAACATGCAGGGAGGTGTGACTAGAGTTCCTAAACAAAGGAATTTAACTCCTAAATGGCAGAGGATTGAGCAGTGAGGCTGCAGGGGCATGTTCTATACACCAAAACTGCTTCATTAAGCTAAAGTTGTTCATGTGACTATAGTGTCCCTTTAAAGAATCTCCTGTAATAATTAGCAAAACCCAAGAAGCGCTGTATTGCATTCAATCCTATCGGCAAAGGCCAATCTAATATAGCCGTGAGTTTCTTAAGGTCCATTCTAAAGCCTGTACCAGATATTATGTATCCTGAAAATTGTACTTCCTTAATGTCAAAAAGACATTTCTCCTAGGGATGTACATGGGCAAAAAATTCAGAAATTCATGTAAGAAAAATAATTTGTCTGCCTCGAAAATTCGGACCAATGGCATTCGGTTCGGCACTTCCAAAATTCAGGATTTCGGCACTTCGGCAATTCGTAACTTTGTCAATTCTGGACTTCGGTAATTCGGACCCTAACCCCTAATCACTGACACCTATCCCTAACCCACTTAGGCGATTCAAAACTCCGGCTATTCGGGACTTCAGGTCAGGAAAGTGAAAAGCCAAGCCAAGTCAGTACACAGAAATAACAATATAAACGCAAGGAGAACCGAATAGCAATAAGGGGAACTCAAGGAACCACAATGGGGAAGAAACAAAGCAAAAGGCACCCCTTTTATAAGGGAGTGTCTTTTACTTTAAGACTACCCCCCAAAATGGTCTGGGCCAGTATTGATGACGCAGGGTTGCGTCATTGGCATCATGACATTGGCGCGTATGCTCCGCGTCATGAAAAGGAGCGTGATTCCAGCATCCGACACCACGTGGGCAAAAAGGAGTAAGGTAATAGATCGTGGCAGTATCTATGTAAACTAGTGTGTTTTTGAGTTGAATAAGTTAGTCTCAGCAGTCTGTGTGCACCAATGTGTTAGATTGTGGTCCTTGAGTGAGAGACAAAGTTCTTTTAGTATCTATGTAGCATACACTCTATATATCCATATTCAACAGGTGAATCACTGAAAATGTTCAATATTCACTGGGAGAAAATAGTTATGATGGAAAAAGATGGGCACTAGTGAGTCCTTTAGAGTTATCTATGTAATATTATTAATAAAGCATGGCTTTCTTCTAAAATGTAGAAATTAAGTGGCCCAACAACTACTTATGGGCTAAGGTTCTCATATAGTATTTATTGGGAAATATACTTATTTGAATCAAACATAATTATATTTTAGAGTGCAGTCAATGTATTGTTGTATAATTGTATCAGCATACTAACTGATATAACTGATAAGTAGTGAGAAAATATCAATCAGTCGACCTGTAGGAGATACGTGGCTATCTTGATCATGTCCTGTTATGTTACAGAATGAGACAGCCAGTGAGATCCTATATATACAATATAACAGGCATTGTGCTGTCTGTCAGTTGGTGCAATAGGAGACTCTATAATGGACTTCTATTATAGAAAAGCAAAATCATACTTTTAAAATAATCAAGATCAATAATACTCCATGGAGAATCACAGGGAGAAATTTGATCTAATCTTGAAACTCAGTCCATCTGATTTTTTTTTTTTTTTTTTAAATATAGCTCACAACCATCACTATATAAGATGCCACTCATTATTTTACATCTAAATTACTGTGATTTACTATTCAAATTTAGGTATGACCAGGTTACAACCACACACATTATTACAAATGATGCAACTTGGGTCATGTTATTTACCTATAAATGGCCTTGCAGTTCTCCCCTTGATCAATGTTTTGTGTTTACTGTTATTCAGAATAATAATTTTTCTCATTTCCTGTTGTCATATTATTTTGTCATGTTTTTTTCCTACTGTTTGAATTTCATTAATCTAATAGTTAAAACATCCAAGAGCGTTTAGGTTGTTTATCCATCTATCAACTCTGGTTTCTGTGAGTTTGTGCAGCCAGCATGTCGAACATTGGAAGAAGTAGAGGTGAAACAAATAATCAACATCTGCATTTTCCTACTGTGTCTACTGCATTAATTCTGTAATTTGTGCTAATTGCGCAATCCTAAGGATTCATGAAGTAAATAGCACAAATCTGTTTGCCACAGGAAAACCGGTGCAGGAAATTGGTCGTAAAATCAGGCATCGATCTCTTACCCAGAAGCAGGAGTGTGTTGGTCAGGGAACACTGTGCTGGCGTAAATTGTATCGTTGCAAGAAAATAACTCAAATCGAAGTTACTGAAAGTTAAATGAATACATGGTTTTGGGTAAAGTTCTTAGATGTCCTTCATTCTGCAGTTTAACTGAATTGGATAGTGTGACAATTCAATGACATTGTTAAGGTTAATGACCCAAAAATCTTGAAGTAACTGGATTTACTACTAAATAATTTGAATACCAATTTGCACATTGATCCACAAACTCACACAACACGGATTTAATTTTTTCTTTAATTGAGGTGTGATACATCTATCTGAAATCTCATTATATGTTGAATGATATTTCTTGGTTCTTGCGCATTCTAGAAAAGTGTAATTTGTGTTTGTTTGTTTTTTACAATCAGCAATATCTGCTAGTTCCTATTCTAAATGATAACACTAATTACGCCAATTAACAAGCACTTGGAGAGGGTTTTAGGCTTAATGTAGAATTACTTCTAAAGGGAAGATATTAACAAAAACTTAAGTAAACAATAGAATGTGAGTCTCATGTTTAAACCTGCTCCTGATAGGAAGTTAAAGCACAGGGAGAGGCATCTCATGTATGTAACATGTTGGATGCTTGTAAGATATATTCTTGATATGAACAAATGCCTCCGCTGTACCCACCCAATGTCCTGCTTTAAAGTATAGACTCAGTATTGTTTGAGGTCAAAGTATTTAGAAAAGAAAATATTAACTGAAATAGTAGCTTCAGATCAATAGTGTAAGGCTATAAAACTGGTTCTGACAAGTGTCCCGTTTGTAAATAATCTCTTGTTTTCTTTATAATTTTTTTTCTTTCTTCCTGCTTTAAAAAAAATAAAAGATAATGTTTGTGTATACAGTTGCAAGAAAAAGTATGTGAATCCTTTGGAATGATATAGATTTCTGCACAAATTGGTCATAAAATGTGATCTGATCATCATCTAAGTCACAACAATAGACAATCGCAGTCTGCCTAAACTAATAACACACAAAGAATGAAATGTTGCCATGTTTTTATTGAACACACCATGTAAACATTCACAGTGCAGGTGGAAAAAGTATGTGAACCCCTAGACTAATGACATCTCCAAGAGCTAATTGGAGTGAGATGTCAGCCAACTGGAGTCCAATCAATGAGATGAGATTGGAGGTTTTGGTTACAGCTGCCCTGCCCTATAAAAAAAAACACACTCCAGTTCTGGGTTTGCTTTTCACAAGAAGCATTGCCTGATGTGAATTATGCCTCGCACAAAAGAGCTCTCAGAAGACCTACGATTATGAATTGTTGACTTGCATAAAGCTTAGGGTTATAAAAGTATCTCCAAAAGCCTTACTGTTCATCAGTCCACGGTAAGACAAATTGTCTATAAATGGAGAAAGTTCAGCATTGCTGCTACTCTCCCTAGGAGTGGCCGTACTGTAAAGATGACTGCAAGACCACAGCGCAGATTGCTCAAGGAGGTGAAAAGAATCCTAGAGTGTCAGCTAAAGACTTACAAAAGTCACTGGCAAATGCTAATATCCTTGTTAGCGAATCTACAATACGTAAAACACTAAACAAGAATGGATTTCATGGGAGGATACCACAGAGGAAGCCACTGCTATCCAAACAAAACATTGCTGCACGTTTCCAGTTTGCACAAGAGCACCTGGATGTTCCACAGCAGTACTGGCAAAATATTCTGTGGACAGATGAAACCAAAGTTTAGTTGTTTGGAAGAAACACACAACACTAGATGTGGCGCAAAAAAGGCACAGCACACCAACATCAAAACCTCATCCCAACTGTGAAGTATGGTGGTGGGGGCATCATGGTTTGGAGCTGCTTTGCTGCATCAGGGCATGGACAGATTGCTATCATCGAAGGAAAAATGAATTCCCAAGTCAAGACATTTTGCAGGAGAACCAGCTGAAGCTCAACAGAAGATGGGTGTTGCAACAGGACAATGACCCAAAGCATAGAAGTAAATCAACAACAGAATGGCTTAAACAGAAGAAAATACGCCTTTTGAAGTGACCCAGTCAGAGTCCTGACCTCAACTCGATTGAGATGCTGTGGCATGACCTCAAGAAAGCGATTCACACCAGACATCCCAAGAATATTGCTGAACTGAAACAGTTCTGTAAAGAGGAATGGTTAAGAATTACTCCTGACCGTTGTGCACGTCTGATCTGCAACTACAGGAAACGTTTGGTTGAAGTTATTACAGCAGTCGTGGGCTGCAGCCTCATAGAAATCTGCTGTAGCTCATGTGATGTATGCCAGAGAGTGGTGCACAGTGGGAACCAACTGAAGACCTTCCTGGACTGCACACCTATCAGAGGAAACAACATTTTGCAGGATCATAACTGATATTCATAGACCCATAGCTAAGCCTAATACCACCTAAAATATGCAATTTGTTACCATAAGCAGTAGCTTTGTTGAAAATCCTAGTGAAAAAATATTTAGTAGAGTGGGATTTCCCAACAGAACTGTATCTGAGTAAGTGACCCAGTCTACTGCCAAACTACTCTGGAGACTTTGTAGGATAAAACCCATTCTAATTGCTACCTACCACCCATAGATGAATGGCTTTTATGAATGAGACCCTCAGTTTGGACCATTGTAGATACCTGCAAGGACTGGGAAATGTCAGGTGTTTTAGGTAGAAAAACACATGTATAATTAATATTTGTTAATAATTACTATAGTTGAACTAAAATCTATACTATATTAACCTATTGTAAATGATTATATGCCTCTTAGGAGGGCAATTCAACAAATTAATTTAACCTGGACAAAAAATAAATGCACTCATGAAAACTCCCAAGGAATAACCGGAACATATTCTTCTATATATGCTCATTTATTGTACACAAATAGAAAGCCCATGCAGTATCAACAAATAAATGTGCAAAAATTAAAATAAAAAATAAAAATTAAAGAAAAATAGGATTGTATTCAGTCCAGGATAAAAATTCTTCTTGCCACTTACTGATACCTTTTGGTCACAGGAAATCAATTTAATTGGCATTTCTTCATTTGCTACCCCTAGAGTCACTGCATGATAACCCTTAGCACAGGGCCGTGTACAGAAAACTTCCCAAGGAAGAGAGGCTGAACTCCCTTGGTGACAGAAGATAAAAACCCTCAGGGAAGCCAAAAAGAAAAATATTTTTAGTCCTGAAATGTCTAAAGGTGTCTATTCCGGGGACATCCGAGGAACCTTTGTGGGTCTCACTTGCGTGGCATCTGGTGTTGGCAGTCCCCACTCCTTGAGGCCTCAAGAGAAGACACTCCGTGGATGGTGTCTTTGTGGTAGAGTAGCAGTTTTGCTGGGTACCCCCATCTATTAGTGATCCCTTAAACTCGCAGGGTGGTCGTGAGAGGTGACATGTTCTTCGTAATTGGAGAGTCACGGCAGAGAGATCCATAAAGATCTTAATAGCGTTGTACGGTTCTGGCATATCGCACTAGCTTCTCCTTTGCGTGAAAGAAGTGTACTCCCACGATAATGTCCCTGGCAGTGGAGCTTTGCCAGTGTTTAGGCCGTCGGAACCTGTTGGACCTGTCAATAAGTAGTTGGTCTGGGTGGATCTCCGGCGTTAGTGCTTGGAACATATCCAATAGGTAATCGTTGAGGGCTGGAGCCAGAATTGTCTCGGGTATACCTCGGTTGCGTTGGTTATTCCTTCTAGCCTTATCCTCGATGTCAGCCTGTGGTCATTAAGTAGAGTATCAGTCTTCTGGAGTTTGTCTGCCAGGCTATTTTGGGCCTTGGCAAACTCATCCATTTTTCTTTCCACGTGGGATATACGTTGACCCATGTTGTGGATTTCCTTGGTCTGCGGTCAGCGTGTGTATCTGAGTTTTCAGATTAGCCTGCATACTTTCTGACAATTCTGCCATCATCTGGCGCATGGTTGCTGCTGTTAGGGGTCTCTCATCTGGCACTGAGCCTGGAGAAGCTGGGGGAGAAAGTGACCCTTCTTTGGAGCAGGTCTCGTCACCATCTTTAGAAGGGCTCCGGCCTTCCCGCGCTTTCAATGCAGAGGTCCTAGCCAGGAAAAAGGATGCTCTTTCCAATTTTGCAGCTTTGGATTTTTGCCTCTGTGACATAGTGTAGCTGTTTCTTACTTTTAGGGGCTATGATGGCTTTGCAGACTGATTTTGAGCTCCGTAGCACCCAAAACTTAGGATTGGGAAATCATGCGTGCATGCATACAGTTGCTTGTCCACCACCCTTCATTGACATCTTGACAAAAGCACATTACTAGACACTTTGTCTATTAATTAACACTTACCACCTTTTTATACTCTTTTTTTTCCTGATTTATTTCTCCTCGGTTCTGCTATCAAGTGCTGCTAGTGTCAAGCAATGGGATTTCAAACCTCGCAATAGCTAATTGGTATACTTCCCCCGAAAGAGTAGAGACACCAAACTGTTGAAAACAATGGCAAAACAAACATGTGTGCTCCTGTTCTCAAAGGATCAATATAGTATCGTATTTATTATTCCTGATTCTTTTATGTTGTGATCGTCATTATTTGCAGTTGAAGCTGCCTTACAGTTACTACTGTGCTGCCTTTACCAATGGTCTGAAATTGCAATTTTAACAGTCCCACCCTAAAATTTCACAGTGGTCTGCAAAGTCCAGGTTATAATTAAAAACATCACAAAGATCAGCATTTATAATGTCCCTGGTGGTATTTTCCAAGTGACCACCGGGTGAGCTGAGACAGTGCTCATGACATTTATTACACACACTGGTTATCATTGGTGTGTTGGTATGTAGTTTGCTTTTTTTCATTAGATGTTCTCCCTTTAAAATGATATCCCCTTGTTTTTTATTTATTTTTTAATAATTAAAATCACCTTAAAACCTTTTCTCATGTCAGAGCCTACCCACCCATGACAATCAGTGCAGTATGCTGTCAATGCTTCCAATTGAGGGACACTGGTTTCATTGATTTTCAGTGAGACACACTACCCCTCTCAGCATCATTATGTTGTGTGTGATGATGTTGAATGTAAAGTCCTTTGAAAATTGAAGGATGTCAAAGGGAATTACCTCTAGTCTGGCAGCCACTAAAGTCATGTTTTTGGAAATTTCTCAGGAATAACAATGTCTTATATTTTCAGAGAAAGTAGACAATAAAATGTAGTGGTGTTGGTGGTTAGACTATCCCTTTAACATGCAACAGTAAATACCATGCACTTTATTACATGTATCCTTAAAATGGATTATTGGTGAAATTGCTCTTCCCCATATGTATTTTCGATGACTGGCTGTACTTCATAACTCATCAGGTTCGTAGCATTTTCCCATTTTAAATGTTGATTAAACACTTCAGTTCTCCTTAGATTTTTACATCCAGAGGGCAATATTATAGAATGTATCTTTAACTATGCAATCCCTTAGAGATTTATCTAGCTCTTTGAATAGACTGAGGAATAGAAAACGACTGATATGTGAAATGTAATGAACTGAGAATTTTATACTTTATATCAGCTCCAAATGTGAATATGATTTGTATTTCCTGTGTGTTAGAATAAGTTTCATGCTGAATCAAAAAATTAGCACATTACAACATCTACAAAGAGTCCGGGATGAATTAGTTATCCCTGCTGGTACGGTTTAAAGTGAGCAGGCAAGAAGAAAGAGGCTCAATATGTTCCACCTTTGCAATAAATGAGAAGCATCTGCTTTTTTTACTTAATTAAATTTCTCTTCTGATTATGTTTCTCCTAAGCCAAAGGAAACTTAGGAGGGGTGTGGATTGGACGCAAAAAAGTATAATGTATTATTTTTTAAATATGATGACACTTTAATCAAGTTTTGAAAGGAAGTTTTTTTTTTTTTTTAGGAAGTATGTGTAAAAGAAATGAGGAACGCGATCCCTACCTTTTGTAAATGAAAAGATCTTTCAGCCATATATATAGGTACCTTCGATCAGACAGACAGTGTCTGAAAATGGACAGTTAGTCTCAGTGGTCTTCCCTGCTTCACTTTCTGCACAGGGAAAACAACAGAGACTAATTGTCGGTTTTCAAACACTGTTCAAGCCAAGATGCATGTATATGGATAAGGATCCTGTCATATAGTAAAGTTTTATATAGCATTTTATTCCATATATTTAATTTTTTTTAAATATATTTACGTTCAAAACTTGATGAAAATATTATTACGAAAAAGCAAAAAAAGAAGAAGAAACTTCTAAGGCTCTGTGTATATACCTATGGAACCACCCCAAGAAAAAACAGGGTAGTAGCTGGTACTACACAGAGACTTTAGTACCGATAAGAGACTCCAGGTGTCTCAATAGGGGCCTAACCCCGAATTAAACACTTAATTAATTTTTTACTCTTTTTATTTATTTTTCTCTTTCTTTCTATGCCTGTCTAGTTAGGTTACAGGGAGAGAGGCTTTATAATCGAACTCTATCAGTCTGTTATAGACTGATCTTTCTACTATCTATCACTTCATACCTCTCCCTATATGATATTGGACCTTTAATCTTACAACTATTTTTTTGTTTCCCAAAGAATTACTGATCTACAATTAAGCCCTTCTATGAACATTAATTCATTGATAGGGCTTTTATAATTAACTATCTCTTGAATATTTGGACTAAAGGCAGTCCTACTTTGGGTCTTTACAAGATTATTATATTAGACATTTCCCAGAAGGATTCTATGACTGGGATATAGGTACTTGGCGTTTCTCATTCCCAATTAGCATACTATAATAAAGCTTGTATTCAGGGTTGGGGAACGATTATGTACGTTATATTTATACTCCCACATTTTCCCTCTGTGGTTGTCATAGAATTACTAGTACCACTTGTATATACTTTTGTTTGACTATTTGGATAGCTTGTCTCTTACAGTATTTACTATAGATGCGGTAGCTAGGCTCTTATTACACTGCATCGCTATATTTATTTCCAGGTGATGTAACTAGTCCCAGGAATGTTCTCACACTGAGACTGGTTACATCTTTGTATGGTTTGAAAATATTATTATATTAAAAAAAAGCAGGATTCCATATACTAGAGCACACCAATGTGATTATAGTGCCAAGTGTAGCCTGGCTCCAACCCCGACTGTAAGTAATTAAACCATTTTAAACCAGTTTGACTTCTTAGCTGGGCACTGCTCCCCACTCCACTACATTAGTAATGAAAGTTTGAGGCAGGAACTTTTTTGCTCTCCTCATTTTTTGGACCCCAGGTAAGTAGTCAAACCATTCTAAAATGGTTTGACTACTTATAATTGGAGGAGCGCCAAGGCAACTCCTGCACCATAACCACATAGGCGTGCTGTAGTGGTTACAGTACTTGGATTTATAGTTTATTATATGATTGGAACCATTTTAGAGGTGTGGGGACTTACCGTAGACTGTTGTGATTGCTGGATTTGAAATGTTTTTTTTTTTATATGGATGCATCATTGTCCTGCTACATACTAGCAATGAAGAAAAAACCTAGACTTGCTGGATATGTTTCAGAATCTGCGACTGGGATCCACATTTTCTACAATGGTACAATTGCCTGAGAAATAATAGAAAATATACCATCAACTAGATAGAATTGGTCCAATTTTAATACTTTGCATTACACCTAGCTCATCTTCACACTGGGCTGTATTGGTGTACCAGTGTGTGTCCAAGCAACAGTTATACATAGTCAACAATGGCTTAATGGTTAATCAAAAGGGATAGTATTACTAGGCATAGCCAGAAGCATTTTATATTAGTAATGTTTGAGGAAAGTTTGTCTGTCTAGTATCATTTGTTATAGTGATCAGATCCTTTTAAGTGATAAACATCAACGCCCTCCTCTGAAAAGAAGAATCAAAAGACCAGTGCAGCAGTTACAGCAACCAGTGGCGGAACAAGCGCGGTCGCAGCTGCAACCAGGCCCGCCACTCCAGGTGGCCTGGCCACCAAGCAGAATTATGTGACCGCGGTGCCCTCCGGCCATGTTGTGGCCCTGGCCCGTGCGGTATAACCGCCGGGACGCATTGAAGGGGCCCGTCATGTGGCCCATGCTGTTAGGGCCACCCGATGGCAACTAATATCAAGGGAGCCCGGTCAGCGCTGTGGCACTTTAACAGCGCCCTGTGATGATGTCAGACTCTGGGAGGAAGTGACTATCTCAGTCACTTCCTCCCAGCAACCATCAGGAGCCACGCGGGAGGGAGTGGAGAGGAGGGAGTCAGAGTGGAAACTCTGACTCCCATCAGCCTGAGCCACCACTGGACCCCAGGGAAGTCACCCTCCTGCACCTAAAAGGTTGGAAACAGGAGGGTGACTAAAACATTTTGTATGTGTGTCTGTTTGCATGTGTCTCTGTATGTGTGTGTTTGTATATTTGTGTGTGTGTGTGTGTCTGTATGTATGTGTCTCTGTGTGTGTATGTCTATATGTGTGACGAAATGCCTTTTGTCCCTGGATTGTTAGGTGACAAGCTGCCCTTTGCCCCCGGCTTTTGGAGGAGCCTGATTGCCAGCCTCCTTCCTCATGACTATGGCCCTGGGGTGTATTGCCATTTAAAAAGACTATTTGGGGCTTATTGGCTTCTAAAGACAGTTTCTTCCCATTTGAATCCATGGGAAGGTGTGTTTCTTCCCCTCCCCCGTTTCCTGTCTATTGTTCTCCAGCAGGGCGTTGTCCCAGGCACACTGCCAAACCAGTTGGAACTGACTGCTTTTGTCCCTCCTTGGTTTCTCAACAGCCCTTGCTATGCTTTACCCCATGGAAAATCTACTCTGTTCATGGGATCTGAGCGCTGTTCACCTAGATTGGGCGCTCAGATCCGAGCTATCTGGGGATAGGTTAAATGTGGGGGTTCTGTGTAATAAAATAAGAATTATGTATTTTTATGTACTTTTACGTATTTTGCTGTTAGTGTTAAATGTAGATATTTTCTGTACCTGGAGATAATTGAGTTTACTGCAGTGCCTTAAGCCAATTATCTCCAGGATGGAGAGGAGGGATTTCATTGTGTATGGGAGAGTGTTATCATGTTAATTAGTGTTCCCATTGGTTTGTGTTCCTTTTGTCACAGTTTACCACCAGGTCCAGGGGGTGTGCCTCTGACCTGAAAACTTGTATATAAGGAGTAATAAACGCTCATTGGAGTCAGATCATCTTGTACCTTCATGAAGTTTCAGCTCATGTTTGGGGGATTGGAGAAACTACACTCTGGGGATTGCTATAATCACTATACTCCCCAGGGTATAATCACTAAGCTCTGCTAAGAGCTTGTTCCTGTTCCTGCTCTCTGGAATTCGGAGAGAGGTCGACCTGCTGGAAGCTGGACCCTGGTCCTGAGTCCAGAGTGGGTGGAGACGGCGAGACCCCAACCAAGCTGCGGCGGTTCGTGGGGTCTGCAGTGGTTATAGTGTCAGGCAGAGTGCTTGGAGTCCTCGGAAAGCACTAGGAGCATCAGTCGGCGGAAGGTATCCGGTCGGGGTGCCAGCGGTTCCGTTACTCTGGTGGCAAGCGGCGGGATTTCCTCCCGAACGGACGTACCGAATTGAAACAAGGGGTGAATGGCGCATAGATACGAACGCTTGAAACAAAATACATTGAAGGAACTGCTGGAAGCTCGAGGCATAGTGGCAAGCAACAAACCGAAAGCCACGTTAATAGCCGAACTACTGGAGAGCGATCAAACCGTCGAACCACAAATGGCGAATGCAGAGGAAACAGAGTTCCAGAGGGATGTGAGATGGAGACTCAGCCTGGTAGGACCTAACCCTGCACCAGAGATCGTGGTACAGATCTTGGCACAAGCTACAGAGTCCCAGAATGCCAGGGAAGCACGAGAAGCCAGAGACAGATCACCTCCTGTGGATATATTGTCGCAATCTGGATCTACAATGGGGCGTCAGCGGAAAATCAGCTACGCTGCATTTAAAAGCTTCGTGGAAGGTGAGATGGATATTGATAATTACTTGCAAGATTTTGAAAGACAATGTGTGTTAGAAGATTTGGAAAGAGCTAACTGGGCTGCAGTATTAAGTAGTAAACTATCAGGTAGAGCAGCCGAAGCGTTGAGAGCTGTGCCAGATGGGGATATACAAAACTATGACAAGATAAAATAAATTTTGTTAGCCCGGTACGCTGTAACTCCTGAAGCCCATAGAAGGAAATTCAGGGCCCTCAGAAGACAAGGCAAGGATTCATATACGGAGTGGGCATTTCGTATGCAACGCGCTGCCAGCAATTGGATGCAGGGGAATCAGGCAACTACCCTAGAGGATGCTGTGCAATTGTTGTTACTGGAGCAATTTTTTGATTATACTCCAGCGGAGGTGAGAGACTGGGTCAGAGACAGAAAGCCAAAAACAGTGGAGGAGGCAGCAAGGCTGGCAGACGAATTCCATGAGAGCAGGCAGATGGATGGAAACCGAGGGGTCCAGGGCCAGCGGCCTGCATCCTACATCCTTTAACATGGTTTCCATCACTTTCCCCACTACTGAAGTAAGGCTTACTGGCCTATAGTTGCCCGACTCCTCCCTATTACCTTTCTTGTAAATGGGCATAACATTTACATTTCCAGTTCGGGCCGAAGCCTAGCGCTTGCAGTGTCAATTTGACCATGGACCAGTCCACCCTATCAAATGCCTTTTCGGCATCGATGGTAAGTATGAGGCTTTGGGATTGTTCTGACTTGGCGGCATAAATGAGGCTGAGCAGTTTTGTTGTGTTGTTTTTTGCTTCGCGCCCAGGTACGAAACCAGATTGATCAGGGTGGACCAGCTCCCTAAGTAGTGGTTGGAGTCATTCGGCTAGGATCTTTGTGAATATCTTGAGATCTCCATTAATCAGAGAGATGGGGCGGTAGCTCCCACAGTCTTCGGGGTCTTTCCTCGGTTTGTGTATGAGGGTTATGTGGGCTTCTAAGGATTCGGTTGGGAGGGTGTGCCCTGTTATGAGTGCATTAAATGGGTCCACAAATGTTTTTTTTAGGATATTGGTGAAAGTTTTATAATATTTGGCTGTGAAGCTGTCCGGTCCAGGGCTTTTCCCCAGGGGGAGTCGTTTGACTACTGCGGTGAATTCCTCAGGTGTCATGGGGCTGTCGAAAGTCTGTCTGATATTCGGGGGGATAGTGTGGGTGATCCTTGTGGAAAGGAAATTGGTCACATCCTCACTGGAGGGTTGTCTCAGGTTGTATAGGTTGTATAGGTCTGAGTAAAAAGTGTGGAATTCCTTAGTGTGCTGTAGCATTCGTTTAGTCTTGGAGTTAAGAAGTGTTTGTAGTATCCTGAGTTTTTCCACTAGTTGTTTGTAGATGTCAAGGGACACATTTTGTTTGTGAGTTTGTTCTAGTTGGCGTATGTCCACGAGTAAGTCAGCTGTCTGTGCTTCTCTCAGTTTTTTTAGCTTTGAGGCTAGTGCTATAATGCGACCCCGTAGTACCGCCTTGTGGGCTTCCCAGATGATTGGAGGGGGGGAGGTGGTGGGTTTGTTTTCCTCAAAGTAGTGTCGCAGTGTATCAGTGAGTGTTTTGTTGATGTTTGGGTCATTTAGTAGGGTGTCATTCAGTTTCCATTGGGTACGGTTGGGTTTCAATGAAGGGATTTGAATAACCAGTGACAACGGGGCATGGTCCGACCAGGTGATTAGGCCATACTTGCAGGATTGGATTAGGTGTAGGTGCCTGTGGTGGAGGAAGAGCATATCTAATCTGGAATAGGTATGTTTTACCGTGAAGTAGTAGGAGTAGTCCTTGGTGTGTGAGTGGGTAATCCTCCAGCTGTCGAACAGGTTAGCTTTATCCAGTAATTGGGTCATCTTGAGTCTAGTGGGGGCGTTGTAGGATGTGGACGTGGATCTGGTGTCTAGGTTCGAATCTAGGGACATGTTTAGATCCCCTCCCATTATGAGGATACCTTCCATGTGATTTTCTATTTTGGTAATGTATTTCTTTAGGTGCGTGCTTTGTTCGGTATTAGGTAAATACATGTTAGCAAACGTCACCACTGTATTTCCCATCTTTCCCTTCACTATGAGGAGCCTGCCATGTCTGCGTAGTGACTTATGTGTGTGTAGGGTACATGTGTACCTATGAGGATGGCTACTCCTCTTGTTTTGGCTTCTTTGTAGCACCCATAGTATCCTGTGGGGTAGTAGCGATTGTGGATTGTGAGGGTTGAGCCCATTTTGAAGTGGGTTTCTTGAAGGAAAGCTACATCTGCCTTTAGGCTGTGCAGCTCCCGGAGGGTCAAAGCTCTTTTCATGGGGGAATTGAGACCCCTGACATTGAGAGTGATTACCGTGAGACTGGCCATGTTGTCTGCGGGGTGAGTGTTATGTTGTGGTGATGTTGAGTGGGTATGTAGCGATCAGAACAAAATAAAAACAGAATTAACAATAAAACAATCAAATAAACTATATACAGTTCAGCTCTTACACTTGTAGAGCTGGAAGTTGAGATGTTATTGAATGTGGAGTCAGTCTGCCCTGTTTGATGGTGGTTTTCCCCTTAGTGGCACTTAGGTCCAGGGGAAGTTGACTCTCCACTCGGTTTTAGAGTAACAGAATCAGTTCGGTGGGAGGGGGGTTGGTGTTGTAACGGTACGTCTTTCCATAGTGAGAGACGGGCAATCCATGTTATGCTAAATGATTTGGATTGGTAAATCAGGCTTGAGGGGGTGAATAGTTTATGGAACCATTTGGTGGTCACCGGTCATGGTGGGTGTGGGTGGTGATTGTTGGGGGCTCAGTGGTCTGGGTCGGATTGGGTCGTTAGTGCCGGTCCGGCATTTGGCCCGTGATTAGTGCGTGCATCTCATCTTCCAACTCCGCAAGGACCCAAGACATCTAGTAAAGTATTGTAACTAGGACAATGGCATGATAGGCATTTGGAACATATCCAGTTAACAATAATCATAGCTCCTAAGTTTGTGACACAATTTGGTTCAAATATACCTAGAAGCATACTAGGAGCACGCCAAGCAGGTGTTTGTAAGAAGTACCGTGGGAGAGGCGCAGGGGAGGAGAAGAGTTGTGAGGACAGGGAGTAGAGCAGAGGTACGTAAGGGGGGGTTTATAAGGGTAGGCAGAGTAAGGGGGGAGGGTGGGAGAAGGGGGGCTTGAGGAGGCAATATGTGCTCACACCATGTAAACCTGTTTAAGAGTAAGTATGATACCAGTCAGTGGGTCTTCCGCTGGACTTCCCATAGGCATATCATTGCCGTTCAGTAAACTCAAGGTTTCTAGGGTTGAGTTCAGGAGTCTGTACAGTTCCAAAGTGGTTAGAATTTAGTCCTGGATTCGCAGTAGAGGCAGTGCGATACATACTCCTTTGGGGCCAGTCAGAGTGAGGCTTGATGGAGTCCTTGGTTCTGGTAGAGATGGGGAGGTCTGACTCGTCTGTCATAACGTTGGGGAGACTAGAGTGTTCTTTTCCGAGGAAGATGTGTGCATGTGGATCTTGGCCTCTAGGGTAAGTTGAGTCACTATAGCGTCTCTTGTTGGTGGGAGTCCAGGGGAGTACGTGGTTCTTGTACACGCTTGTGTTCCAATCTGGGCCAGAATGAATCCAAAAGTGAGGTCAGTCCGTTGAATAGAGTCTCTACTGTCAGTATTTGGGGGTTAGACCATAGTATCATGGTAAGGGCGGGTGGTGACCGGTGGTGTTGATAAGGAGATTTATTTACTGTGTGGGGGGTCCTGCTCTCGGTCTGTGTCCCCCTTGATGTGTGATTTGGTCATTGTAGCATCTCTTCGAATGGGTCTGTCCTCTCAGTCTTGGGGCATTGTGGTGCTGCGGAGGCAGATGTATTGGTCCATACCAGTCTGGGATGCAGACTTCTGGAAGGTCAAGGGCTGAAGTGAAGGTCTGTATATCCTCGGCCGATGAGAGGGTGGCAGTGACCCCGTTGTGTGTTGCTGTGATGGCGAGGGGGAATCCCCATCTGTAGCGTATATTCCTGGATCTTAAGAGGTCAGTGAGTGGTTTCATTACCCTCCTTGCCTGGAGAGTCATCCAGGATAGGTCTGGGTAGATCTGAACTGGTCTTCCATGGTGCAGGAGTGGTTGGGATGTCTGGCGGAGGCTCCTAAGGATGTCCTCTTTAACACTGTAGTAGTGCAACCTGCAGATTACATCTCTGGGGGAGTCCCCTCCAGGATTCCTGGGTTTGAGTGCCATATGCGCTCTATCTAGCAGATTGGGCATTGTTACGTCTCGTTGGAGGATTAGGTTAAAAAGTTCTTGCAAAGTGGAGTGTAGGTTTTCCCCCTCAGCCTCAGGTAAGCCTTTCATCCTTAAATTGTTCCGGCGTCCCCTATTGTCCAAGTTGTCAAGTGCCCTGTACATAGCTGCCATTTGTGTGTTATGAGCTGCTACAGTGCTTTGTAGGGCTTGTAGTTGTGTGCATGTGCAGTCATGATCATTTTCTAGGGAGTTAACCCTTTCACTGACCTGCCTGACTTCCGTAGAGATGTCATTCCTGCTTGGAAGGGAGATTTCTGAGTATTTCTTTCAGATCCTTGTCCCTATCAGTGTCAGATGTGAGTGATATGCTGTCTGATGCTGCCGGGCTGGAGGGTGCTGAGGATTGCTCTGCTGGGTCGTCCAGCGCCATATTGGGGCCTGCGGCCTCATTTCACCGGTCGCCCTGATCTTTTAAATATTTAGTCAGGTTGCTCGTTTTAGCCGCGGAGTGCTTGCCCGCCGTGTTGGGGGCTGTCGAGAGGTGTTTGGGGTGTCCCATGATGCGGTAGGTGCCTGATGGTTACGGACTGCCCTGTGTCTCTCACGGAGCTCTGTTAGCAAGCGTCCATTCGCGCTCGCAGCTAACTCCATCCCTCGTGTGTGTCTGTGTGTGTATGTGTGCCTGAAAGTGTGTGTCTCTGCATATGTGTGTGTCTATGTGTGCGTCTGCATGTGTATCTGTTTGCCTGGATGTGTGGCGGGGACATATGGGGGGATAGACGTATGGGGGGCCCAATGGTAATTTTCCCACCGAGGCCCCATGGTTTCTAGTTACGCCTCTGCCAGCAACAATATGTCCACCTATAGCCAGAACCTAGTGACAACACTTGAGTTATTGTTTATTATATGATTGGAACAATTTTAGAGGTGTGAGGGACTTACCACAGACTGCTGTGATTGCTGGATTTGAAATGCTTTTCATATGCATGCATCATGGCCCTACTACAATCTAGCAATGAAGAAAAAACCTAGACTTGCTGGATATGTTTCAGAATCTGCAACTGGGACCAACATTTTCTACAATGGTACAATTGCCTGAGAAAGAATATCACATTAGTCAATACAATTATAAAATAACCTATTTTGCATAATTAAAAAAATTCCATCATATAAGAAAAACACTGATTTCAAAATGGATACAATGGTTACAAAAATTCAAAGGAGTGTAAACTGACATTTCGACTTTTGCGGTTTAGTTAAACCAATCATTCACTGAATTCAACAGTAATTGAATATGTAATCTAAACAAATAAAACCTCTAGAAAAAAATAATGGGATTTGGAGTTCAGACAAACAAACAATTCATGGTGTAAAAACCTCTATTATTATTTTGATGGTCCAGATTCATATCTCGCAAACCTGTAGGCACATAATTCTCAGGTCTACCCAGGGCCAGCCCGTCCACAGGTCCCCATTGGGCCATGACTCCAGGCAACACTTTGACAGGGGTGGCATTTTGCATTTAACCAGCCTGATATATATGTGTGTGTTTGTGTGTGTGTATATATATATATATATATATATATATCTCAAGTGCCGCTATATATACATGCAGATCCTGGCCCCTGCAAGTTTGGCCTGTGAAGAGGGGCCCAGGATTGTACCTTCTCCTTCAACACAACCAGCTCTTCTCCTCTTGTGAGCCATGAGAGCATTGTCATGGATTGCCATGGCAACGCGCTGGCATGCTTTGAATGCCGCACAGAGCGTTGACATGGCAACCTGCAGTAATGGTCTCGCAGCTAGCGAGTGAAGCTGATTGTGCTGGAGGGGATGATTAGACTATGCGGTAACACCTGGCCACCTGATAACCTAGAGTACCCCTCCCTTCCCACAGGTAAGAGGCAGGTTAACAATATGAGTTGCTAACAAAAAAGGTTCTAGACATGTCACATGACAAAGTGATAAGCATTTATAGAAAATGGTAGTATATCTACAAAAAAATCTGTGCAAATAAAAAATCAATTGCATAGAACACTTCTTAAATATATCATACCAAAATATTTCACACTATGCTAAGGTTATCCTTACCTGAACCAGGATGCTAATAACAATAACTATGTTACTAATATAGTCTCATGTTAGTCAATAAATCCTAGTGAGACCCATTTTGCAGATAAACTCTGACATTTGGCTTGTCTGGTAATACAATGTATGGTGCCAATGTGTATAAATATATTGCTGTCCTGTAGAAAAGAAGAATCACTATATTTCAGACATATATAACATTGCTTCCACTGAATATTGAGTACACATCTAAAATCAACTGCACATCAATGCTTAATTAAGAGCCTATTGGACCTGGTGCTGATGATTGTGATGGGCGGAATTACAGAATCTTATAGACCAAAAAAAAGGCTAAAACAGCCATACCTCCCAAGTGACTAGTATCTGGTGTAATGCAATAAACATGATATGCAAATGCTGTGTGTAGATTATGTTTTCATGTTTGTATGTCTCTGTGTGGAATGTAAATAATGTGCTTTGTTGGCATTTTAATGAAAAGTTAAAAGAACAATATCAACCATTCAACCACCCTTGAGTTATACAAAAAAAGTTGATGTAGTATGATTTTAAGAAATGTACCCTCAATGAATAGAATGCAATATTCCGTTTTCACTCTCATTTTTCCTGGAATTGAATGAAATTCATTGTTTCTACCATTTTATTCATTTTAAATAAACCAAATAAGTTTGTTTTTTTGTCGGCCAAGTCTGTATTTAGGCCTCGAGCAAGACAAAGTAATTTGAAAATCTGCAATCCTTTATCAATTTGAGAAGAAAAAGCCATCTCAGAAGAACTGGAATAGCTTGTGGTTGTATTGCAAACAAAGCAAGTCTTGTGTAAAATTATGTATGCCAGTCATTGTGCAGTCAGACCACAGATAAATTTGTTTAATAACAATCTCTCAGGATCTGATCTTTATAGCTTAGTTATTAAATGCATTGAAATGAAACAAACAGCTGACTATGGTTATTTTCTTTCCTCAGGCTGCCAAGGGAAAAAATCATATATTTAGTGTTTACTTTTATCAAATATTGCTGCAAACAAGGTTTGTAATCCAAACTGGTATGGTTAAGTTAACTGGTTTCAGCCCTTGCTTGTTGATTCCAGATCATTTGCAGGACATATTGACTTGCAAGATTAAAAATACAATGTACTGTGTATGTTCTGGGCTTGGAATCATTATTTTGAGATTCCTCAACCTTTTAACTGATTCAATACCTGATAGCATTCCATGTAAGGGTTTATAAAATTTGAAGGCAGAGGAAATATGCATCTTCTCCACAGATCTTGGCACCTAAAGGACCAGTTTGTGCGCCATAACAAAGTAATTGAAATTAAGTTATTATTATGCCAGGATGTCCCTGGTGTTGGCTTACCTTTAGGATTAAAACTGTTCACAGTACGTTCTGTTTCTATGAATGGGGAACTACTGGCTTAGAGCTTCGCTTGCCTGATGTCTTGAGCCTTCCCTTATCTAGGATTAAAAAAAAGTAGAAGGGCTGGGGAGCAAAGTGATCCATTGCTGGAGCACAGAGTTTGTGTTTAAAGCATTTGTGCATGGTGTAACCATTAAAGGTTAGCCAGTGCCAGGGACCTCATGGCACCATAACAACTTTAGATTGATAAAGTTTTTATGGTTCCCAAACTGGTCTTTTTATAGGGGTGTATACAAAAACTGTATGTAGCTAAGAGCGCTATTTATAAGTCCCCTGAGTACTGTTTTGGAGTTTGTATAATTTACAAAGCTGCTTACTGGGCTTCAAAAGGTTGTACAAAAAAATGTTGTTCAAGACAGGAGGAGATAACACGAATGGATTCTTCCTTTCTACTGGTTAGAGTTTCCAAATTGACAAAACAGAATCCCGATTGATGTCCTAATACATAGGGACGGATTACAGTCTATGAATTACAGGGATGCAATGGGAATCTATAGTTGCAATTTTATTTTAGCTACTAGAAGCTTTATCTAAATTATCACATCTATCTGCAAATTTAATTACCACACAAAATGGGTGGAAAACCCCAGCAGGGTAAAATGGATGTTATGCCAAAACAAGTCTCTAAACGTTTAGTATACTTGCTCTGAAGTGTACATCCAGCCTTTGCATACATTAGTCAACATGGCAGCAGAATGTGAATGGGGCAAAAATAGTTAATGTAGGACCCACATAAGAGGTTTGCTTTGATGTGGCAGGTGGACTTACATCTAATGGCCACTGGAGTTACTAAATAACCTCCATTTATTTAAATATACATAGGGATTTGGGCTAGTGTGCAGGTAACTTTTTTATCTTTGGTTTTTATTGTATGTATTGTGACTGATGCATGCTATGGTCCTTGCTGCCACCCAGGAGTAGTGTACGTTGAGCACAGGACATATTTTTGTGTATTTGTATTTACTTTTGTATCACACAGCCATGTGCTGCCGTCCATCCCATTTGTTCCCTATTAAGGGTTAATAAGTATGTTGGGTTTTAGAAAAATACACCTCCCTGTATCATTAGAGATTTCTTTGACTGAAGCTGAAAGAAGCAAGGTGAATTGTTAGTGTAGGACTGACCTAAAAGCTTTGCCTTCACGTGGCAGATGGGCTTACATCTAATGCAATTGGAGTTACTAAATAACCTCTATTTATTTAAATATACATAGGGATTTGGGCTAGTGTGCGGTAACTTTTTTGATTTTTTTTATTATATGTATTGACGCTGATGTGTGCTATGGTTGTTGCTGCTGCCCAGGAGTAGTGGGAGTTTGAGCACAGGACTCTTTTTTTTTTTTGTGTATTTATGCCAAAATGGCCACATATTGCTAGGTCTAAGTTAAACTGGAGTCAGATGTTTTAGATCTAACTTGAATATGTGAGTATATGTAAATAGCTACCCTCTCTTCCGCCTGAAAGCTGCAGCTCCACTTCGAGCATGCACCTTAAGAAGGACGCGAATCCAACCGTGGCACATTAAGTCAACCCGCTACCAGAGCAGAGATGCTCCCCTTCAGCTGAACACTGCTGGATGAAGTCTTGCACCTTGTCAGACTTTCTCCATTATAAATTTGTCTTGCATTCATACAGCGCAGCACTTACCCTTACGAAACAGTCTCACTTTTCCTCTCACATTAGTTCATGCTCCCACAATCCTAGGCATCTCTTTAATACCTTTAACGCTCTTCTTTGCCCTGCTGCATTCATCCCCAATCTAATTTTAGAGCTGATAGCTTTGCATGTTACTCTACAGACAAGATTAAACAGTTGAGTAATTAATTCTCTGCCCTTCCCTCCTCACTTGGACCGTACCTTCCCTACCCTTCACGCCTTTTCTCCAGCTACTGAACAGGAGGTGGCTGTGCTTCTCCTTTCCTCTTGTCCCTTCACTCATGTCTTCTCCCCTAACCTCTCCCCTGCTGTCCATCAATGTGTCATCAATTCCTTTTCTTCCATCTGAATAGATGTCATTCATCTTTCTGAAACTCAATCTCTCTAAAATTAAGTTTCTTATTTTTTCCATCCTCACAACACTGATCCTCCTCTTTCACTTTCTTTGCAGGCTGATGGTACCTGCCTCACCCCATCCTTGCAAGCTCACTGTCTAGGTGTCATTTTGATTCTGGCCTTAGCTTTGCCCCTTATGTCCAGCCTGTTGCTAAAACCCATCAATTCCACCTTAAAAACATTCCCCGCTTACGCCCCTTTCTTATGCAAGATGCTGCGCAGAGCAAGGAAGACCAGAAAGGTCTGTCTATTTTCAAACACTGTTTGATCCAAAGTGCATGGCTGAAGCTAAAGGTAGGAAGTAGTTTTTCATTTTTTTTACATAAATGTTATTAAAGGGACACTATAGTCACCAGAGCAACTACAGTTTATTGCATTTTTTCTGGTGAGTAGACTAATTTCCCTCAGGCTTTTTGCTGTAAACACTGTATTTTCAGAGAAAATGCAGTGTTTACATTACAGCCTAGTGATAGCTCCCATGGCCACTCCTCAGGTAGCTGTTAAAGGTATTCCTTAAGAAGTCCTGCCTAATGTGCATCATTACCATTCAGTATCTCCACCCTCTGCATGCAGACACTGAACTTGCCTCATAGAGATGCAATGATTCAATTAAATGAGGAGATGCTGATCGGCCAGGGCTGTGTTTGACTTGTGTTGGCTCTGCCCTGATCTACCTCTTTGACAGTCTCGGCCAATCCTATGTAAAAGCATTGTGATTGGCTTAAACCAGGGGTGGACTGAGAGCCTTTGGGGCCCCCGGGCAAAATTAGATCCCAGGCCCTTTTAAGGCCAAATATATGTGCATTAAATAAATGTTAAATATTACTCTCATATAATACAGCATTTATATTGTGAAGACCTGTGTATCAATGCATGTTTGTATTTGAGTCTGTGTGAATGTACTTGTGCATGTCTGGATGACTACATGTGCTTTTTTGTATATAGTGTCAGTGTGAATGCATATGTGTATTTAGCGTTAGTGTGTGTCTGCATGTGCAGGGGTGTGGAATATTAAAAAAAAATCTACTTGTCCAAGGGGAGTGACAGGTGACAGAGTGTGTGAGGGAGTGGGTGACAGATGGAAGAGTGTGGTAGTTGGTGACAAATGGCAGAGTGAGGGGGTACCTGGTGGCAGAGTGAGGGAGGGGGTGAGTGGTGGCAGAGTGAGGGGGAGACACAGTGAGGGGGTGACTGGTGACAGAGGGAGGAGGGGGTGACTGGTGACAGAGGGAGGAGGGTGTGACTAGTGACAGAGTGAGGGAGGGAGGGGGTGACTAGTGACAAAGTGAGGGAGGGAAGGGGTGAAACAGTAAGGGGGTGACTAGTGACGGTGAGGGAGGAGGTGAATAGTGAGAGAAAGGGAGGGGGTGACTAGGGAGGTAAGGGGTGATTAGTGACAGAGTGAGGGAGGGGGTGACACAGTGACAGAGTGAGGGAGGGGTGACTAGTGACAGAGTGAGGGATTGACTCCCCATCTTCCCTTTATTTCCTACCTCTCTCTCTGCTCCTTCAGGTCTCTCCCAGTCTGCTGCTCCTTCCCCTCGCTGGCTGTGAGAGGGATCTGTGTGTGAGGAGAGTACAGGAAGAGATGTCACTTCCTAGCCCCACCTCTCCCCATCACACAGAGGGGACAGGAAGAATGAGACCTGGCAGAGAGAGAGAGGAGGTAATGCTGCCCAGTCTCATTTGAGGATAGGGGGTGATGTGCGTAGCGGTAGGTTGCTGGGGCCTTGCGCTCCATCAAGGGCCCAACAGCCTATCAATGGAAGAGATCTTTTTTTTTTTTTTTTTTTGCCGTTCCAGTTGGAGAGATTTCTGATCTCTCCAGCTGGAACATGGCTGTGCGATCGGGCCCCTGGCTGTCTCGGGCCCTCAGTCCATGACCGATGTGCCCAAGTGGTCAGTCCACCCCTGGCTCAAAACCACTACTTCTGATGATGTCAGGAAGACAGGGAGTAGAGCTGCAGTCTTGAATACAACTAAGATTGTATATTTAGGTGGCAAGAGGAGGAGGGGGTGGCAAGATGGTGGTTTTAACAATATAGGTTAGGGCTGTATAGATTCAGAAATATATGTGTGTTCCTAACCCTATAGTTTTTCTTTAAAACATTGTTTTATTTCCTTTGAAAACTTGATGAAAGGATTAATATAATAAAAATAGTTTTGAGGTGACCGTTGTCCTGTAACTAGTAAATCATGAATGACTGGAGAGATCTTCTCAATTTCATCCCCCTGATAAAAATATCTGCCCCATCCCCTCTGGCTCCTACACCCATGTATGGCTGCCAATTTTCTTTTTACTTTTTTTTCTTTCTTTTGTGACAACCACTTGCATGACTGAGTCAAATGTTATGGTGAGTCATAACAGATTCAGAATGCTACAGATTTGTTTTCTGGCTCTGACAGATAAAGCTTTATAGTGTAGTGATAAAGAATTTCAAACAAGCTTTATTGCAAAAAGAAATCTTGCACAATGCCTTCGGTCTTCTGAGATAATTTTAACCATTAGAGAATATTTTCTATTGTTTTGTTGACACTTTCTTGTTCGGTTTAGTTTCATCATAGGTTGATAACTAGATCATTGGTTAATTTTGACAAATAAAATGTTCAGTAGTTGACTATATTCAATAAAATTTTAAATTTAGGTTGCATTAATTTCATCCACTTGCTCAAATTCTCAAAGAGATATTATTATAAAATATGAAACTAATAATTGTGGGGTAAATTACTAATTATTTCTATTTAATGACTACAATAATAAACTGGTTTTATTGTAGAACCATAGATAAGATATGTTATTAGCTGACTAGTTGTTACTCTGCTTATATAGTCCAGTACTATTCTTATGTATGACATTCCTATTGTTAATAATAAATAAATAAAACTCTCTATTTTTTGAACTTACATTATTAAAGCGGAACTGTCACTTTCTGGGATTTTTATTTTAGGTTTACTGATATGTTTATATTTAACACATATGTGTTTGTAGGCCCTGAAAAATAATATAAAATGTAAACACCTACACTCAGGGCACAAGGATACTGTAGGCAACACTAATACAGTGCTCCCTGCATGGTTCACCCTCAGTGGACTGGCCTGATTGATTGACATGCAGCCAGGGCCGGACTGGGAACAGAAAGCAGCCCTGGAAAAAATAATTCTAGCCCTTTAATTCATTGTTCACATAGTATGCTTGTATTTTTTATATCTATGTGCTTTGGAATATTTTTTTTCTTACCTGCAGTCCCTCGCTCCAGATTATCCATGGGTGTTACAGTGCTGTAACACCCACTCTCCAGGCCGCCCCCTGTCTGTTGTGATTGGCCCTGCTTGGAGACAATTCTTTAAGCAGGGCAATCCTCCATGTCGATATCAGCATATCGCATCAGTGCGTCAATTGTATAATTTCATCAAATATATATATATATATATATATATATATTAAAAAGCATGTTCCACATTAATAAATCACACAAGTTCAATGGCACACATACACACACACTGACTACAGAAAAGCTCACTGACACACACAAGCTTACTATGAACAGGCTCACTGACCCATGCACAAGCTCACTACAGACATGCTTACTGTCACATACAAGCTCACTGACAAACATTCACTCAAGCACACTACAGACAAGCTCAGTGACAAACACAATCTCACTACAGACAAGCTCATGACACACACAACCTCTCTGACCCACACAAGCTCACTAATGATAAACATAGAAGTGTCGTATCCCACACAAGCTTACTAACACACAGAAGCTCTCTGACTCACACAAGTTCACTACAGACAAGCACAAAAACACACTTAAACGTTCTTGCCCAATACACAAGCTCACAACAGACAAGCTTACTGACACACACAAGCTTACTACAGGCAAGCTCACTGACACATACAAGCTCCCTGATCCATACACAAGCTCGCTGACATACAGAAACTCTCTATACAAGCACACTACAAGCTCACTGATACACACAAGCATACTGCCACCTCTGTCTGTGTACCAGCCTCTAGCAGCCCCAAGTGCAGCATCCCACCGGGAAATTCCCCGGTATTACTGGCATGCCAGTAAATGTGGCGGATCTGCCCATTTCTTAGTGGGGAGAGTTACGCAATTGCATCACTTGCCGCCCCCTTAGATGTTATTTGTTAAATCTGTTAAAAAAAGGTTAAAGTAAGTTATGGGAAATTTGCACTCTTTAATGCAGTGGAATAATTTTCAGAAAAATAACCGATCCCATTTAATAAAGCAGTGAGATCCTGGATAGGACAGATAGGATAGGACCTTTATAGCATTTACGTATAATATTCTCTTTATGTGAGTGTGGAGTAATAGTTCTGCCCATCAGGCCCTGTCAATGTTTTTAAACATTTTATTTGAATTTTAGACCAGTTCACCTATTTGTTTTAGTTCCACCTTGTTTTGCATCTGAAAAAGTGATTTACTACCTATGATTGTCATTCTTAATATCCGTAAAAGCAAATATTTTTGCCTTTTTTGTTTGCTTATTTTTTTTTTTTTATTGTAAGTATATATTTTTTTCACCCAGATGGCTGAATTTCTTTGCTTGCTCAAGTTTATCCTTGGTTTGCTGTACTTTTTAAAATCAATATATCGAACAACATGTCTTCCACTTAACATGACTCTATAAATGTTTTATGATACATGCTGGTCCAGATATTATATCTTCTAGGACAAACTTCTTCTAGGGAGATGTAAAATAATTTTTAACTTGGTGTTCAGGACCTCTCTCAATTCTGCAGCCGCTCAGATTTTGATTAAATAATTCTTGTTCCAGAAAACTTCTTGCAAAACCAAGTACAAACTTAAAAGAAGGTTTGACATCTTACATGTAGTCTTCTGGGCACCTGTTGCTGCCTCTCTTGCTGCTGGAATCTCTGTGCGGGGCAGACACATTGTCTGCGAGCATCAGCTGAGCCCATTTAGGAAATTACTGTAGACCTGCTGACGGGACTTCATTCATTAGCAGAGATTCCAGATGCAAACGAGGGACCCCAGGTAAGTTGTCAAATGATTTTTATTTTTTTATTTTTTTTCAATTTTTATGGTTTTACAATGTGTACAGATTTACATTCCAATACGGTACATTGTTTAGAGTAAGCGTTACAATATGTGCATGCTATCAGTTCACAGTTTTGAGATGAAAGATTCTTAAGGTACACCATACTTTGTTACAGCATACTTATTATAATTCTTTCAGCTCTTTATTCCAGATGCGCTCTAGTGGTGGTGCTGTTTGTGCTGGTTTCTGGTCTTAACTTAGAAATGTACTGTACGTTCCTAATGGTGGTTGGGTTGTTATGGGGGGTTGAACTTGGAGGTAGAACCAGGATACAGTTCCCCAAATAACTGGGGGGAAGGTTGGGAAGAGGGTCGACCCGTGTTGCATCTACCCATTTTATATGTGTTATCTCATTTTGTGTCATTTATCTTGGTGCATCATTTGTGGTTTTCCATGACGCTACCATTCATTATTGTTCATTATTGTTAGTTATCGTTAGGGCCTTTCCTTTGTATTAGTGGTTTTGTGGCGTGTGTTGGTGCCTTTTCCACCTTTCCCACGCCATCCTCCAGTATGCCTGTGGGGGTCTATGCGCTCTAGCCGCCATTTCATACTTTTTTGTATCTTCAATTTGTTGAATGCATTCATTTATGTGCGGAGGTTTTGTTTGTATCCATTTTCTGCTTATACTTGTGAGTGCGGCGGAAGTAATGTGGTATATTAAGTATCTGTCAGCTTTTTTAATGCTAGTTGGTAGGCTAGTGTTCAGGTGCTTGTGGTAGGTTAGTCTTGGTCACCTTTTGTATTAGGGAGTGTATGTCTGTCCACAGTTTCCCCAGATCTGGGCCTGTCCACCACATGTGCAGCATTGTTCCTGGGTGTTTGTTGCAACAAATCCCTGAATGTGCCGGTGTGATGTGTTTCATTCGTGTAGGGACCAAGTATCAGCGGTACAGTATTTTCCTACTTATTTCCAAATGGGACGTGTTCAGTGTTAGGGTTCTATTTGCGCAGAATATGTATGCCCATTGGTCGTCCGTTAATCTCTTGCCCAATTCTGTTTCCCACGCTTGGACAAATGTAAGGTCATGTGGGGATTTTGTTAGATAGTTTTGATTGTATATCTTAGATAATGGATGTGAAGGCTGTTTGTTCTGTAGGCACATCTGCTCTAGGACTGTAAGGTTCGTCCACCTGTCTTTTGAGGGAAGTAAATGTGTTTTCCCAGCTAAGGGCCAATCTGCCTATGTGCGAATTCTGCTGAGTTAGAGAGTTTTTATTCCCTTTGCAGCTGGTTAAATGGTATAAGTTTATGTTGGTCATATAGCTGGTATAGGTGTCTCAAACCTGTCGTGTTCCAAGTGACGATGTTCACAAAGGGTATGAGTTCTGTGAAGGAAGAAAGTGGCATTGTGGGTGACAGTGTTGAGTTTGTTTTATGGATTTTGTGATGTCTGTCCCATTCTCTCAGTGTTGTCGCGGTTGTAGGAGCCATGTGTATGTGTTTTCTCCTGTGTTGTGGCAGTAGCCAGGCAAGAGAAGTAATGTGTTGTCCGTCTGCGTGTTCAGCCTTGATGTCTATCCATGAGTTTGGTGTTGAGGATTGTTGTAATGTTGTTATGAGTTGGTACATAATGTTTGCTGCTGTCCTTGGCTTTTTGGGTGCCCAAATAAATGTGTTAATCACTTTCTGAGCTATCTTGAGGAATGTTTGGGGTAGTTTAATTTTAATGTGCGGAATAAGTATTGCAGTTTTGGTAATATTAAAATTTTTACTGCAGCAATTTTTCCCATCCATGAGACAAATTTCCCCTTCCATCCCATCATCTGTTGTTTTATAGAGTTTAGGGTTTTGATGTAGTTGTCTCTGAGCAGGCGGTGTTCTTGTTTTGTGAAATTGATCCCCAGGAATGTAAGGCTGTCCTTCCATTCATATTTGTGTGTCTATTTCAGAATTGCTGTTGTGTGTGGTGGTGTGTGTAGGCATATGGCCTGCATTTTTGTGGTGTTCAATTTATAGTATGAGCAATCACTATATTGTTTCAGAGTGGTATGGAGAGCCGGGATAGAAACTATCGGGTCAGTAAACGAGAGCATGACATCATCAGCAAACATGGTAATTTTGTATTCTTTGTCTGCTATATGTACTCCTTTAATGATTACGTTGTCCCTGATGGATTGTGCTAGTGGTTCAAGGGCGAGGATATAGAGTATTGGGGATAGTGGGCATCCTTGACGGGTGCCGTTTGTGATTTCAAAGGGTTGGGACACAAAGCCTCCATTCATTATTTGGGCAGCAGGGGTAGAGTAAAGTGCCGGGACTAGGCCTTGAAATTTGGGTGGGAAGTCAAATTTTTGCAGGACTGCTCAGAGGAAATCCCAGTGCAACCTGTCAAAAGCCTTTTTGGCATCAAATGACATAAACACTCTAGGTTGTTTGTGGGCCTTTTTACCATAAAGCAGGCTGTGAAGTTTTCTTGTGCCCTCTGCCTCCTGTCTCCTCTTCACAAATCCCACTTGGTCTGGGTGTATCAGGGAAGGTATGATGGTCGCTACTATAATAGCCTATATTTTTGCGAGGATTTTTGTGTCCGTATTTAGTAGGGAGATGGGGCGTAGATTTTTTGGCTGATCGGGAGTCTTCCTCGGTTTTGGTAATGTGGCGCAAGTAACATCTCTGGTGGCATGTTTGCCGATTGTACTATGTTATTTAGTGCTGTGACTAGGTGCGGGGCTAGAGTGTTGTGCAATGTTTTATAATATTCGTTGGTGAAACCATCTGGGCCTGGTGATTTCCCTGATGGTAGTGAGCGTATTGTCTGCATCAGTTCTTGTAGTGTGAGTGGTTTTTGTAGACTTTCTTTATGCAATTGTGTGAGAGTCAGTAGTCTTATGTTGGCAAGGAAGTTTTGTATTTCAGTGTGATTGGGTTGGTGTGTCTGTGTATTGTCCCGCAGGTTATAAAGACTTTTGTAGTAGTTAGCAATCATTGTGTTAATTTTCGGGGGTCATATATTTTCCCTCCTGCATTGCTAGGTCTGTTACCCTGTGTGTAATGCTGTAATTTGAGTTTGTGGAGGTTCTGGGCAGTTTTGTGGAGCAGCAGGTAATTGATTTGTTTAGTGGTATGTGCTATTTCTATTAGTCTTTCATCTTTGGGTTTTATTAATTGTTCGTTATTGAGATCTTGTAGCTCTATCAATAATTGTAGATATTTATTTTGTGTGCTCCGTTTTATATACGCTGCTCTGCTTATGAGTAGTCCTCTAGTTACTGCCTTGTGGGCTTGCCATAGTGTGGTGGGCAGGAGTTCTGGATTTTGATTTGTCTGGAAATAATAATTTGTCTGTTTCTAATTTAGTGTTAAAGTCTGCATCAGTCAGTAATGTGTTGTTCAATCGCTATGGGGATTTCCCTCTGTGGTTGTAAGTGTCATGGGGTCGTGGGTTATGAGTGTTACTGGGGCATGATCTGACCAGACGATGTCCCACAGCTGACATTTGGTCACCTGTGAGATCATATCACGTGACACCACAATGTGATCTATTCTAGAATGCATTTTGTGAATTGCTGAGTTGAATGAATACCCTCTCATGTTTGAATGAAGGGTACGCCAGATGTCGTATAGGCCATAATCTGAAATAAGTTTAGTGAGTGTCTTCCATTGTTGTGTCCATACGTGGGTGTAGTACATGATTGAGGTCTCCACATATTATTAAAGAAGTCATGTTATGGTGGGGAATTTTGTTCTGTACCTTGTGTAGTAAGTTGCGTTGGTTGGTGTTTGGACTGTATATCCCCACTAAGGTATATAATGCGTTGTAGATATTGCAGTGCAGTATGAGGTATCGTCCCTGGGTGTCTTTTTTCATCTGTAAAAGTTCAAAGGTTAGTGATTTATGGAACAGGAAAGAGACACCTCTTGTTTTAGAGGAGTAAGTGGCGTGATATTGGGTTGTAAATTCCTGTTTCCTAAACTCTGGGACCCTGCAGTGTGCAAAGTGTGTTTCTTGGAGACAAAGAATGTCTACGCTGTCCTGTTTAGCACCTGCTAGTAGAGTCCTGCGTTTGTGTGGGGTATTTAATCCCCTAACATTATGTGATTGTATTTTCATAAGTTGTTAGTTTTGGGGGAACATCAGTTGTGGTTACATCTGTGTATTCGTTTCGCAGTTTATGGTGCCTTTTTTCGAGGTGTGGAGTAGGTTGGTTTGACTGGGTGACCTTGTCGTTGTTTCTCTTGCCTTGAATTGTACAGTGAACCTGGGTCGGGTCAGTGACACATTGGTGGGGTTTTCTGGAAGTGGGAGAGGGGAAATAAAAGTGGGGGTAAACATGAACTAGATATTTACACAACCTCTGGTCGTGAGGCATGGTACTCTTATGGGTACCTTGGGGGTGGAAACTTCTGTGTTTCCTAAAGGTGGCTTTGGGTCTAAATGATACTTTATATAATAGATGTTTCATCCTGAGTCAGGGCTGTGGGTTGAACATTGGCATACATTGAGTACATATCATAGGTGTTGCAGATGTTCTCTAACTTAAAATATTATACATTACATTTTTGTAGCCTGTATATCTTAGATATTGAAGACATTTTTTTACCATATCACATTCTACATTACCTATGTATAACTTGTGGTATAAAAAAGAAAAATCTAAAGTCTAAAGCTTATTATACCTTATGTATTTATACCTTGTATATCCTAGGTGTTGAAGACAATCTCTAACATAGCATATTATACATTACATATTAATAAATTGTGGTGTAGGAAACTTTAGATCTAAAACTTATGCTTTGCGTCACCTGTGCAGCACTCTAGGCATTGTACGTTTGTGAGTGCCATGGGCTTCTTAGACACTGCGCTAGTGCTATAGTATGCCTGACTGTCCAAATATCCCACTAATCTCCCTCCAATGGTCTAATTGCCCTGGCGTGTCACACAGATGACATCTATTAACTCATATTTATCGATTATATAATGCAACTTTTTTTTTTCTTAACTATTCCTACAGTTGCACTTAGCATATTTATGTTGCGTAAGATGCAGGTTGTTTTAGATCATAAGATGGGAGAGTGGAGATTAATTGGCAGTAATAACCCTTAGCAGTTAATTTACATGGTCTCTTCATCTTGTCTCAGTCACTCAGAAGGCCACTGGAGGTGCTTCCTGTGCCAGTGTTGCACAGTATGAAAGAATGCATCTTTATGAGGAGATGCTGATTGGCACAACATTTTGCTATACATGCACAATAGCCTTCTAATGCTTTCCTATGGGAAAGCTAAGTACTGGCCGAGATGATCAACATTGATGATTTCAGCCATGGAGGAATTGCTAACTGTGGCGAGACCAGCAAGGCATTGGAGAAAAGGTGAGTAAAAACACCTTTTTACTGTGATCTAAAGGGGGCAAGGATTACATGTATATGATCCTGACACTACAGTGTTCCTTTAAAATATATGTACAAAAAGTAAAAACATGTATTAATAATAGCAGCCTTGTTACTTTACTAGATACATTGAGAAAGAATGTGGTGCAACTAAAAACAAACCGAAAAAAAATTGTTATGCTCACTATTTTGAAATTGAGTAACTATTGCTGAATCTCTTAATTTGCAGTTGTTGATGACAATTCTAAGAGGCATAGAGGTTGAAAGTAGTAATCTTGGTAGGTAAAATGTATTAAAGAAGCAAGAAAACTACAGCATGCCACAGTAAATTAGAGTGGTGATTGTTATGTATCATTTAATGGACTGTATGTTTACTTTATCTGTTATATTGATTGCAATAGAGTTTATTTCAAATGTCTCTTTAGAAATCAAGCAAATGATCTCCCTCCAAAAAAAAAAAAGAAAATTGCCCCTTTTATTGAGCTTTTCTTATGTTGGTAATACACCATATAAAGGGATATATAATTATATTTAAACTTGAATAAATAAAACAGCACCTGCAAGGCTGTATTTAGAGCTTTACATATTTGTTTAGCCTCTTAATGTCCTTCATAGAAATATAGTATTTAGTTGTTAAAATCCTTTATGGTGACACAGAATGTCCTGCGGTTTTGGAGTGAACAGGGTTAAATTCTTGCTTCTTCATGGGGCTCCCTTCTCTCAGTTGGGGCCATATTTAGTGCTGACTGATGAGCTGTGTACAACACTCATCGTGAGCGCTTCACACCGCCATTTAAATCACTATGGCAGAATGATCGTTTTCAGTCATAGTGATTCTCTCAGAATCTGGTGGGATTCTAACATCCCCGATAGAGGTAGGGAGCTATGGGCTTTAAGAAGACCCCAGCTGGATCTCCATCCATGCTGGAATTCCACAACACAGTGTTACTAGTGAAAACAGCAGAAGGAATCCCTGGTGTTAGATTTTGGGTTGGCGTCAGCATTATGGTTGTAGTTAGGGTTAGTGTTTTCATTAGGTCTAAAGTATGGTTAGGGTTGGTGATGATCTAGAGTTGGTGTTAGTGTAGGGTTAATGGTGGGTTACGATTAATGTAGGGTTGGAGGTTGGTATTAGTGTAAGGTTAGGGTTGATTTTTAGTATGAGGCTTGATGTTAGGAGTGATTAGGGTATGGGTTAGGGTTAGCCAGGATTGGTGTTAGAATTAGTGTTAAATAGTATTATGGATAGTGTTGCAGGGTTTCTACCTAATTTCTGTAATTATTGCTAAACTTGTAGTCTCAGCATACAAACTTTTGCATCATGAGACATTTTATTAGTTTTGTAGTTAGTTTTTCTTAAGATCAGATGCCTAAAATTGCACAGCATATTCATATTTTATGAATTAATATCCTTTTTAATCAGGGCCAGACTGGGAAAAAAATTGGCCCAGGCATTTTTTATCCACAGCAGCCCACTGAAAAGGGGGTTGGGCCAGATAGGGTGTGTTTTGGCATCCCCAATAACAAGCAAGCCCCATCTCAAAGTGAGCATGTTGGTTCAATGCTCTTCCAGGGCAGACCATGCGCAGAGCTCTGCTGAAGAGCTCTGGCATGAGAAAAGGGCCCTGTATTTGTTCTGCACAGAACAAGCAAATTTAATAACATGCTTGCGTTGTGTTTGCTTGAAACTTGTCTCAGGGGTTTCCATAATTGGGATACTCACTGTGTCCCATTTATGGAGACACTCTGTGTTTGCTTACATGGAATCTAGTGTGTGCATAGGGGAGCCAGAGTGTGCATGTCAGAAATGTAGTGTGTGTGTAGGTGGTGCAGCATCTGTGTTTGGGCATCTAATGTGTGTTTGAAGGACCCAAAATGTGTATAGGAGACCTAGTGAGAGTGTGTGTGTGTGTGTAGAGAATTCAGAGTGTATATAGAGATCTAGTGTGTGTATATCTGTAGATGATCCAGAGTTGGGTAAGGAATCTAGTGCTTGTCTGGAATATAATGTGTTTAGGGGTACAGTATGTGTGTAAGGGGCTCTGTAGTATATATACATATATGTTTGGAAGTATTGTGTGTGTGTGTGTGTGTGAGTGGTGCAGCAGCGTGTTTGGGGGCTGCTGAGTGTATATGTGAGGTGTGCAGTGTATGTGTGAGGGGTGTAGTGTGTGTGTGAAGGATGTAGTGTGCATTTGTGAGGAGTATAGTGTGTGTGAGGGTGCAGTGTGTGTGTGAGGGATATGTGTTTGTGTGTGTGGGTGCAGTATGTGTGTGTGTGAGTGAGGGTGCTGTGTGTGTTAGGATACTGTGTGAGGGTGATGTGTGATGTGTGTTAGGGTAATGTGTGTTGTGTGTGTGATGTGTGTTAGGGTGCTGTGAGTGAGGGTGCTGTGTGTGTTAGTTAAGGTGCTGCATGAGGGTGATAGAGCTCCTCCGGGTTCCTCCCCTGGCTGTCTCCCTCTCGAGCCGTCGGACCCGTTTCACTGCATATGGGCCAGTGAGGGAGATCTTTGAACACAGCGGGGCCAGCCCTGAATAGTGCGGGCCTTGCATTTGCCCGGTTTGCCCGATGGCCAGTCCGGGTCTGCTTCTAATACATGACGATACTTTACTGGCCGTGGCAACTGCTGATTGATATTGCACATTGTTGCCTAGTTTGTTGTCTATAGCAATTCTCAAATCCTTCTCATGTGTTGTTATCCCCAATTCACCACTGTTTAAGGTGTAAGTTGCCTGTGCATTTTTAAGAGGAGTTTAGTGGAAGAAAAAAAGGAAAGTTTATGAGTATATTTTTTGATTGTGCATAAATTTTAGTTATTGTTTAATTTGACTGATGTTTGCACATTATGGTTGCTGCACTTTAATTGTTGTTATTAATATTATTTTGATTGCTCATAAAAGTTAAATTGCACTAAACCTATTTGTTGCTGTACTTTTATAACAATACTTTATTAATTAGTGCAAGTATTTATCACCTCGTAGCACTCAAGTAACCTAGATACACCTCTGTCACTGTTACATACAGCGATGGATGATGGTTCTTGGAAGAACTATTAAATACTACACCTGTGTATGAGAAGTTTAGAATATCTGGTATGTCTTTTTACTGTTAATACAAAGATATGTAACAGGGTTGATGTTCCAGGAGGGATAAGCCAAATGGCAAATGATTTAGGTATACTAGAAAAAATGGTCAGAGATGTGGCAACTGATATACTTAGATGTAAAAACCCAAGGGCAGAGTACAGAATATTCAATATTCAACATCTAAGGAAAGGGCTTTAGGGATAGTTATTTCAGATGACTTAAAGATAGGCAGATAGTGTAATAAAGCAGCAGAAACTAATGAAAGTAGTTAGAAAATTTGGCAGACTGAATGGTTCGTATCTGCTGTCACATTCTATGTTTCTATCTATTACGCACAAACATATAAATAAATATATGTGAATATGAAAGTTGCTTAAATACAGACTGTGATGTGCTCATTCATGCGTGTTCTCTGCGGAGCTATAAGGCAGCCAGTTCAATGAATGCTACTGCCTTACAGATCATTGACAAAGCTCCGACGAGATCAGAGACAGCCACAAAACAGAACATTACGAAGAAATATGCAGTAAAAGAAAGATATATTTAACAAAAAAAAATGGATGAAAATTAAAGTAATAATTCCAGACAAAGCTGCGTTATCTCTAATTTGCCTTTGTACTGATGATCCCAGGGTGGAGAGCAGTAAATACAATAAATTGCACTCATTTTTTAACGTATTTCCATGAAGTTGTATGTCAAGAAAACGCTACCTTCCATGACATTTTTTTGTGAGGGCTTCAATTTGTCTTCCTTATAAATGCATAAATATAACAACACAGTAAGCATAAAACGAAAAGGGTTATAAAATTACATTGGAAAACAACACCATTAAACATTGATGAGATGCAAGTCTGGTATCTTATCTGAAAGCCAGTAAAGCAATTTTACATATTTTGTGCATAGAATATTTTATCTGTGTCTATTTTTGAGTTTAAAAGCAATGGCAAATATTCATCGTTGTTGCAAGCCAAAACAAACCTGGAGGCTTTGATTTCACTATTAGCACTGTTAGCTATGCCATGCTCCACTGAAGCAATGCTTAGTGAATGCACAAGGCAAACATTTACAGTGTCAATAACTTGTGTTAAATAGGCACCCTTATTGTTTTTATCTGATACATCTGGATTTCATTATGTAAATCCTATGTTAA
This sequence comes from Pelobates cultripes, assembly GCA_933207985.1. Taxonomy (NCBI): domain Eukaryota; kingdom Metazoa; phylum Chordata; class Amphibia; order Anura; family Pelobatidae; genus Pelobates; species Pelobates cultripes. Next base: position 133,424,105 of record OW240919.1, on the reverse strand, counting down.
CCCTGTGCACAGTGAAAAAGATTTGTTTTGGCCAAAATGGAAAAGAAAAATTAGGACGCCCGAGTTTCAGCAATAACACAGTTTGGTTTGCCCAACGTTAAAAGAAAAAATAATCAGGTGAACTTAAAGGGTGGAAAAATGGGCTAATTAGTGCACTGAAAAATATATGCATAATATAAATAGTATGTATATATTATTTTATGTATATATTTTGAAATACATGGGTAGGTCCAAGTTTGCGTCATTTGGTTCACAGATCAAGTGACAAAAAGTAACATAGTTAAATAGTTACGTAGCTTTTCTCACATCTGTTTTTGCTGTTGATTAGAAAGAAGGCAAATAACGCAGTGTGAAGCGCTTCCGATTTTTCCAACAGACTAGGAAAAAATTCCTTCATGACCCCAGAATGGCAATCTGATCTTTCTTTGGATCAAGAAGCTATTACCCCACTCATTTAAAATTATATCTCTGAATATTATAATTTTGCAAGTATTCATCCAATTGGTGTTTAAACATCTGTATAAACTTATAAAACCAGATAATTCCACATCCGTATTATTCTTACTGTAAAAACCCTTTCCTTTACCTTAGACTAAATCTCCTTTCTTCCAGTCTAAATGTGTTACCTTGTGTCCTACGTATAGTATTGTTTATGAATAGATTTCCAGACAATGGTTTGTATTGGCCCCAAATATATTTGTATAATGCTATCATATCACCTCTGAAGCACTGTTTTTCAAAACTAAAGTGATTTAAATTTGTTAATCTCACTTCATAACTAAAATATTCCATTCCTTTTATCAATTTTGTAGCCTGCCTTTCTCTAGTGCCATGATATCCTTCTTTAGAACAGGTGCACAATAGAGAAGTAGGAGCAGTAAAAAAAAATCTTTATTCATTTTTAACAACTTAATAATTGTTAAATATACACTGCTCAAAAAAAATAAAGGGAACGCTTAAACAACACAATGTAACTCCAAGTCAATCACACTTCTGTGAAATCAAACTGTCCACTTAGGAAGCAACAATCAATTTCACATGCTGTTGTGCAAATGGGATAGGCAACAGGTGGAAATCATAGGCAATTAGCAAGACACCCCCAAGAAAGGAGTGGTTCTGCAAGTGGTGACCTATGCTTCCTGGCTGATGTTTTGGTCACTTTTGAATTCTTGCGGTGCTTTCACTCTAGTGGTAGCATGAGACGGAGTCTACAACCCACACAAGTGGCTCAGGTAGTGCAGCTCATCCAGGATGGCACATCAAGGCGAGCTGTGGCAACAAGGTTTGCTGTGTCTGTCAGCATAGTGTCCAGAGCATGGAGGCGCTACCTGGAGATAGGCCAGTACATCAGGAGACGTGGAGGAGGCCGTAGGAGGGCAACAACACAGCAGCAGGAACAGGAGGAGCACTGCCAGAGCCCTGCAAAATGACCTCCAGCAGGCCACAAACGTGCATGTGTCTAATCAAATGGTCAGAAACAGACTCCATGAGGGTGGTATGAGGGCCCGACGTCCACAGGTGGGGGTTGTGCTTACAGCCCAACACTGTGCAGGACATTTGACATTTGCCATAGAACACCATGATTGGCAAATTCGCCACTGGTGCCCAGTGCTCTTCACAGATGAAAAGCAGGTTCACACTGAGCACATGTGACAGACGTGACAGAGTCTGGAGACGCCGTGGAGAACGTTCTGCTACCTGCAACATCCTCCAGCATGACCGGTTTGGCAGTGGGTCAGTAATGGTGTGGGGTGGCATTTCTTTGGGGGGGGCACACAGCCCTCCATGTGCTCGCCAGAGGTAGCCTGACTTCCATTAGGTACCGAGATGAGATCCTCAGACCCCCTGTGAGACCATATGCTGGTGCGGTTAACCCTGGGTTCCTCTTAATGCAAGACAATGCTAGACCTCATGTGGCTGGAGTGTGTCAGCAGTTCCTGCAAGATGAAGACATTGATGCTATGGACTGGCCCGCCCGTTTCCCAGACCTGAATCCAGTTGAGCACATCTGGGATATCATGTCTCGCTCCATCCACCAACATCACGTTGCACCACAGACTGTCCAGGAGTTGGCAGATGCTTTAGTCCAGGTCTGGGAGGAGATCCCTCAGGAGACCATCTGCCACCTCATCAAGAGCATGCACAGGCATTGTAGGGAGGTCATAAAGGCAGGTGGAGGCCACACACACTACTGAGCCTCATTTTGACTTGTTTTAAGGACATTACATCAAAGTTGGATCAGTCTGTAGTGTGTTTTTCCACTTTAATTTTGATTGTGACTCAAAATCCAGATCTCCATGAGTTGAAAAATTTGATTTCCATTTTTTTATTTTTGTTTGATTTTGTTGTCAGTCTGTACAAAGTAATTCAGAAGAATATTTAATTCATTCAGATCTAGGATGTTATATTTGTGTTCCCTTTATTTTTTTTGAGAGTGTATAATATAGATAAATAGAGGGTTTATATTTATTGCTTCTCATTTTTATCCATTTATTGGTCACTTCTCACTTCATCTTTGAAAATAAATCAACATTTAGTGGCTGTCCACTAGCCATCAATCATATCTTTTCCATGAATCGTCTGTTTTTCTGGCAACACAGGCAGCATTCTAAACCACAAATCAAATTGAACATTTCCATTGCTCAAAAAATGTAAAGAAACCAGCGCTTATAAACTCAATCAATAGTAGACCATCTGATAGATAAATTCAAAGTAGCTGCTAAAACATTCCAAATGACTCCTTCCAACTGTCACACATAGAAAATGATACAAAGTAAATGAATGTAGCGCTTTTTCTTAAAATAAAACAGATAAATCACCTTATAAAATGATTATATGAAGGTTGTCTCAATGGATACACCAAGTAGATATCTTGTGCAATTGTGTAGTATCAAGTATATCAAATGAATATCTGTAGTTTACACTCACAAACGAGGAGCTGTGGGCCGAGCTCCAGTTTTTTGCGTCTTTGGATCCGTTTAGGCGATCCACCCCTGTTTCCGAAATTTTCCTTTTCTGCAAAACAATAGGCACAACCAATTGCGCAGTATTGCTCCAATTATGTGTAATATAATGTATTATATACTTAAGAGTCAATACTCACAAAAAAAAAAAGAGGCATGGACCGCACACGCTGGGCTAGTGGGCGGCACTAGCGTGTGATGATGAGCGGCACCGAGCATTTACCCGCCTGTAGGAAGATATTTAAACTGGCGGAGGGAACTGAACATTATTTATTGACTTTTTATCCGGCTGAGGAAGCCAAATTGTATTGGCGAAACGTGTACCGGTTTTTAGCCTGTGTATATTTAATAAATTGTTACTTTTTGAATTTTTTAAAGAATTTCGGTTCCAGAAATATTCTTTCCAGCAAAGGAATGCAGCCTTTAATCTGCATACGTGGGTTTATTGAGTCATATATCCATGACTTCATGTTTGTGAGTATTGACACTTAAGTATATAATACATTATATTACACATTATTGGAGCAATACTGCGCAATTGGTTGTGCCTATTGTTTTGCAGAAAAGGAACATTTTGGTAACAGGGGTGCATCGCCTAAACGGATCCAAAGACGCAAAAAACTGGAGCTGGACCCACAGCTCCTCGTTTGTGAGTGTAAACTGCTAGAAATTTGTTCTTATATTTATTATTGTGTGACCTACACTATGTTGAATTGTTCTCTACAGATATTCAGTTGATATACTTGATACTACACAATTGCACAAGATATTTACTTGGTGTATCCATTGAGACAACCTTCATATAATCATTTTATAAGGTGATTTATCTGTTTTATTTTAAGAAAAAGCGCTACATTCATTTACTTTGTATCATTTCCATTGCTCAGATTTGAGTGAATTCAGAAGAACCGAATCACCAAATGTAGCCTATACAACTCGAACAGTGGCTCCATGCCCAGATGTACGACACATTTTTACTAACTGACGCAAGCTGGTGTTTATATAGCAATGCTTAGATAATATAGAACACCTGCTTCAAACACATCCCATCACAGATTGCTCAAAACAAAATGTATTTTGCTACTGTGGAACCTCTAATGGCACCCATTGAGATTCCAAACCTAGTTTAAAGTTGCTCTAATATAGCTCAAACTAAAGAGAAAGCATACATGCAAGTAAAAAGTACTGTTATCGAATCCCAAACTGTCTTCACTACAGATGGTATACAGAGAAGGACCAGGCACACCAATTATCATCCAAAAGCATTTTTATCATTTTAAAATAATTATCAATTGTTGGGTAAAAAGTAAACTTACTCTAATGATCTACAAGACACTACATAGTATAGGGCTCCAATATGTTAGCAATAAAGTTGCTTACACAAGTACTGAGTGGCCACCACTTATAGTTGTCACAGGATGTGCCCACTCCTGTCTCCCTACCACACTTCAGTGTCAGTACTCATTTGTTGTACCATCCATGCGTCAGTTCTGAGGTTGGACCCTACACAAGGGCATCTTTTTATGATTCAGAATCTGTGCATCATAATAATGACATACATGGTGTCACTATGTTTTAGATGCTCATGCACATATTGGGAGCACAGAAATTATGCAAAACTCACCAATATGTCGAGGCCTTTGTAATCTTGTTCCGACTGCTAATCTGTGCCGTGTTGTCATTTCTATTAGGCTCCAATAGTGCGTCTTTGTGTGACTTAGTTTATCCTTGACCTAAGATAAATCTGGCATCCATTACCTGGCTTTGTTTCCTCGCTAATCAAATCTCTGGTTCTCTCTGACTTTTGCCTGTTAATGGCTATTCCTCTCTCTCTCTGTTATATGTTAAGTCCGGCCTCTTCTAAGGACCAGTAATATGTTCTCCTTCCTTCCCGTCTAGTTAAGGGTGAGTTAATATACTGTGTGTTGGTGTTTATACCATGACCGTAACCTTTGCTAATCAAGAACTGACCATACCACCCTAGATGTAGGTCATTCTCTAGCATGGCTCCTTACATATGGAACTAGAAATTAGGAAGGATCTCTTTCTCAGATCTGCCACAAGCCTACAACTATTACGTAGGAAGTGTAAACCGCTCATCGGCTGACTTACCTTCCCTGAAAAGAGAAATGTCACTTCCTGTGATTTTTTAAAAAAAATTAAATTCATTTATCCTTATAAATACAAAAAGTATGTATTTGTGAGGTGAGAAAGTTAAAGCGGCACTGTCATGCCGAACTCTTCTCCCCCTCTCTCAGGATCTGTTATTCTTTTCTTCCTGTCTTCTTTAGTTTTCTTTAAAATCATAAGACAAAGTAGGGACTCTTTGCCTTATGGGGGATTCCTCCGCTTGACCAGATCTGACCAGCGGAAGAGCAAAGTGTGCTTCATTTCCGCTGGTCAGAGCAATTTTCCCATGATCCCTAGCTTTCCTCAGTGTTCCCACAATGCTTCCTGTCATTTTACACAAAACTGCCGAATTGCGTTCTAACTGAATGACAACAGTCTGTTCGTTTGTTTTAGAACGCAATTCGGCACTTTATTCGGATCAGAATTTCATTTGAATGAATGAAACTCCGATCCTATTCATTGCCGCGGCTGCATCTTGCAGCCGCTTAGTAGATAACTCCCTAATTTCCACGGTATCAGGGAGCTATCTACTAAAAGGCTGAAAGACCTAAATTGGTCTTTCAGCCAAATTTACTAATACTAAGTAAAGATTACTTAATATTAGTAAATAATATGCCCCTACTCGCTATACTGCGAGTAGGGGCATGTCTGGTAAACAGTGAGCAGCCTGTGGCTGCTCACTGTAAAAAAAACTATTGGCCCCCACCCCTAAACGACGGGTGGGGGCCCTAAAATAAAATAAGGGGGGGAGACCAAATTACCTACTGCCCCCCCCGGCCCCCACCCCTGGGCGGCGGGTAGGGGCAATAATGAGGGGG
>OW240919.1:133361561-133418094 GCA_933207985.1 Pelobates cultripes | reverse complement strand
ATGGATGTTTAACTATAACACTGGTGGTAAAGCTAGTGATCCTGAAGGATTTCACCATTGTCTTGGGGCAGTTCGTAAATTCTAAGAATGAAGGAGTCCAATCAAACATCCCCAATAAGGGTGCTAGATATAAAATGTTAGAGGATAAAATGAGTATCTAGATAATGGCCAGTCTTGAAGGACTGGTTTCAAGGTGGCAGTAGATGCTGTAGAAGGATACTGCATGAACTATTGCAGGCCATGTCATGAGATACTGCATAAACTATAGCACGGTTTGTGGTAGGATAATAAGGTACAGTGAGGGAAAAAAGTATTTGATCCACTAATGATTTGGAACGTTTGCCCACTGACAAAGAAATTATCAGTCTATACTTTTAATGGTAGGTGTATTTTAACAGTGAGAGACAGAATAACAAAAAGAAAATCCAGAAAAACGCATGTCAAAGTTATAAATTGATTTGCATGTCAATAAGTGTTATAAGTATTTGACCCCTTTGACTTAGTACTTGTTGGCAAAACCCTTGTTGGCAATCACAGAGTTCAGACATTTCTTGTAGCTGGCAACCAGGTTTGCACACTTCTCAGGAGGGATTTTGTCCCATTCCTCTTTGCAGATCTTCTCCAAGTCATTAAGGTTTCGAGGCTGACGTTTGGCAACCTTCAGCTCCCTCCACAGATTTTCTATGGGATTAAGGTCTGGAAATTGGCTAGGACACTCCAGAATTTTAATGTGCTTCTTCGTGAGCCACTCCTTTGTTGCCTTGGCTGTGTGTTTTGGGTCATTGTCATGCTGGAATACCCATCCACAAACCATTGTCAATGCCCTGGCGGAGGGAAGGATGTTCTCACATAAGATTTGACAGTACATGGCCCCATCCATCATCCCTTTGATGCAGTGCAGTTGTCCTGTCCCCTTAGCAGAAAAACATCCCCAAAGCACGTTTCCACATCCATGTTTGGCGGTGGGGATGGTGTTTTTGGGGTCATAGGCTGCATTCCTCTTTCTCCAGACCCGGAGAGTTGAGTTGATTTCATAGAGCTCGATTTTGGTCTCATCTGACCCCAACACTTTCACCCAGTTCTCCTCTGAATCATTCAAATGTTCATTGGAAAACTTCAGATGGGCCTGTGCATGTGCTTTCTTGAGCAAGGGGACCTTACCAGCATTGCAATATTTAAGTCCTTCACGGCGTAGTGTGTTACCAATTGGTTTCTTGGTGACTATGGTCCCAGCTGCCATGAAATCATTAACAAGATCCCATGTAGTTCTGGGCTGATTCCTTACCTTTCTCATGATCATTGAAATTCCACGAGGTGAGATCTTGCATGGAGCACCAGACTGTGGGAGTTATTTTGTGTTTCTTCCATTTGCGAATAATCTCACCAACTGTTGTCACCTTCTCACTAAGCTATTATATGCGAAAAATAGCATTCGTATGCTCGCCACACGGAAGCAAACGGTTATCTACCTTCACATTCTATGTTTCTATGTTTGAAGTTGCTGTTTAGTGGATGAGTGAATGCTCTGGATCTTGTGTATGATAAAATACACAAAATGCAATAAGATAAACAAAATGTTAAATATCCAGAAAGATCAAAAGAACATATTATACAAAAAAACTATGCAGCAGTTTTCTTTCGATCAGGTTTTCATTTGGAATCTTTGGTAAAACAACCCTCAATGGATACAAAAAAGGAAAAAAATGAATTAAAATTGCTGCTTAATCTGCACTTATATTAATTCTAGAAATGTACGACATGCATTATAGAACTGTGAGGTCTTTTGATCAGGTTGTCAGAATTAGAGTCTGAAAAATATCTAAGTATATACTTAATGACTTGGCTTTCCTCACAGTTTTGAATCATGTTGTGAAAAGCATGAAAATCATTTCTCACTAGCTTTATACTTGACTTCCAAAGCTACCAGAATGTAGCTTTTTATTAGAATTCTTGTGAAGTGGTTGCTTCAGGGAGCTTAAGAATTTTAACAAGTTTAGCTGTGATGGATACCTCCCAGGGGTACATGCTGCATTAACAAACCAAAGATCCTGGAGATTTTAACCTTTGATTTGAATTTACACTGAAATGTACATTCTGTATATTAAAAGAAGAAACATACAGGACAGATCAGTGACTTGGTCTTCAAAAGGCCAATGTTGCTTCCCTCGCTGAACTCACTTCAACATAAATGTAAAAACAAATGTCAATAAATAAAATTTTTACTTCAAAAAGGTTCCTTATAATCCTGTGATTGTTCGTGTAAGGCTCGAGTGGTTTGCCGTTTTAGATACAATTTACTAATTTTCTAAAGTTGAAAATAAATACTAATAGGTTGCTAAGTATCGAGCCAATGTAATGTTTAACTTTAAAACAATCAGAACGATTTTAAAAAAATTAGGAGGTGGGTTCAGAACAGTAAAATCCAAAGGAACAATTGCTTACACTACGGATCTCTATGATTTTTTACATTATTGATTTTTTAAAGTACTGTCTGTCTAGTATAAACAGTCTGTGTCCTCATACCTGTGGATTCTCAGGTGTTTTATACATTTTTCATGACAAGAAAAAAAAGTAGCCAACATTTAATAGGAGCCAGGTTAACCCATTGAGATACCAGTACAGAGGAATGAACATACAGTTATGTGAAAATGTTTTACATATCAGGACATAACAATCATCTGTTCCTTAGCTGGTCTTAAAAACAGGCAAATACAACCTAAGATGAAAAACAACACATGACATATTATACAGTGTTATGATATATTTAACAAAATTAAAGCCAAAATGGGGAAACCATGTGTGAAAAACTAATTACACAGTAATTGTTTTCTGTATGACTTTATCAGTCTCTCACATCGCTGTGGATTAATTTTGGCCCACTCTTCTTTACAATGTTGCTTGAGTTCATTGAGGTTTGCTGGTGTTTGTTTATGCACAACTCTCTTATAGAGACACTCCAAACCCCTTAAAGTACTTTAGCTTGCTGAACAGCTTTATGTGTGTAGAGTGTGTCCTCTCTTTTTTTCATTTTGGAAATATTGCAGATTTAGAAAGAAATTGGTACTTTTATAAAATGTACTGGTTAACCCTCCCCCCCTGCCCGACTTTTTAAGCAGTCCACAGGTCCTGTTAATTCCGGGTCTGATTAGCTTATTTGCAGCAGTTGTCCAGAGCACCTGCCTTGCAAAGACTTCTCATTGAGCTGCAATTGGGAAGTCTGTGATTGGACAGTCAAAGTCTGGGTGGGGTTAAAATAGGAGGGCTTGCAAAGGCAGCACTCAAGAGATCTGCAGTTTTTGGAAGCTGTTTTTAGAGGTAACTCCAATAAAAAATGCATAATTAAATGCATGCAAGTTTTCATTGAGAGTGTATCTACTAAGGAGTGATTTGTATTCATTTAGCATTTGGGCAGTAGAGTGTCCCTTTAAGGTCCAGCTTTTCAGTTGGGTTGAGGTCAGACTTTTACTGGACCATTGCATCCTTTATTATTTTCTTCTTCAGCCATTCTGTTGTTGATGTGCTTGGGATCGTTGTCCTGTTAAATAACCCAGTTTCAGCCAAGCTTTAGTTTTGGACAAATGGCCTCACATTTGACTCTTGAATATTTTGGTTCATGGTTGACTCAATAACTGCAAGGTTCATAGGTCCTGTGGCTCTAAAACAAGCCCAAATAATCAACCCTCCACCATTGTGCTTGACAGTTGGTATGGGGAGTTTTCGTGGTGCTGTGCATTATGGCCATATGTCTCTACTTTGGTCTTGTCTGTCCAAAGTACATTGTTCCAGAAGTCTTGTGGTTTGTTCAGATGCCACTTTGCAAACCTATGCCATGCTGACATGTTCTATTCAGAGAGAAGAGGCTTTCTCCTGGCAGCCCTTCAAAACAAATCATACTTGTTCAGTCTTTTTTTCTAATCGTATTGTCATGACATTTATCATGCTAACTGAGACCTGTAAATACTAAGATGTAATCCATTTTTAAATTTTTGCTATTTCTCGGCACATTGCAGAGAGCATTGCGATCTGAAAATGGGGATGCAGGGATGTCCACTCCTGGTGAGATTGACAACTGTCTTGAATGTTTTCCACTTTTTAATAATTTTTTTCATTGTAAAATGATAGACTCTAAATTGTTTGAAAATGGCCTTATAACCCTTCCCAGTTTGATGGGCAGCAAAAATTGCTTCTCTTAGATATGTGTTGATGTCTTTACTCCTTGGCATTATGTTAACACATACCTGAAGGCTCCAGACCAGGAAACTGCTAAAACTTTAGCTTAATGAAATCTATTCATTAGCAGGACTAAGCATAGGACACACGGTCATGCATTTAGATTGGAAGAAAGGAAATTTAGTCTAAGGCAAAGGAAATTTTTTTTTTACAGTAAGAACAAAATGGAGTCTATATAGATGTTTAAATGGCAATTGCATAAACACTTGTAAAAACATAATATTCAGCGATACAATTTCTAATTACTGTGTAAATAGCTTTTTGATCCATGGTGATATCTGACTGCCATTCTGGGGTCAAGGAGGTTTTTTTTCCTAGTTGTTTGCAAAATTGGAAATGCTTGAACACTGATTTTTTTAACCTACTTTTGGATCAACAACAAAAACAGGTGTGAGAAAGGCTGACCTTGATAGGTGTATGTCTCTTTTCAGTTATGTAACTATGTATCTATCAGGGTCGTGTGAAAACCCAAACACGTATTACCGAACCTTAGAATGATCGGGTTTAACATAGGTAAAAAAGAGTAGTCAAAGCGTATCCAGAATTCAGGAGAACGATACAACAATAGCCGGGTCAGGGTAACAGAAATCAGGAGGTAAAAATACAAGCCAGGTCAGGGAACCAGAAAACAGGAAGTGAAGGAGTAAGGTAAGAGATCGTTACAATACCTCCCCCTCCAGAACTGTCCACCAGGCGGGATGGAACAGGTAGATTAGGGAAATGATTATGGAAGGGATGGACCAATCGAGTAGAATGGACATTGAGAGCATCCTCCCATGATCTCTCTTTGGGACTGTAAACTCTCCAATCTATATGATATTGGAGCCTACCACGAGAAACCCTGGAATCCAAAATAGACCTAAACCTCATACTCTTCTTGTCCATTTACAGGAACAGAAGATGGCTTAGCGATAGGTTTTGTGTAATGGTTAAACAACAAAGGTTTGAGCAAAGAAAAATTAAAGGCATTAGGTATCTTTAATTAAGAGAAGGTAAGAGTAACTTCTATGAAACAAGCTTGAATCTCCTAAGTACCCTGAAAGGACCAATGTAACGGGGAGCTAGCTTCATTGATGGGACCTGCAACCTTATATTCTTAGTGCTCAACCACACCCTGTACACAGGAGCTACCGATCGTCATTTATAAGCGTATGTTTTTTGTACAACAGCCTTCTGCTTTAAGATCTGCTGTACACTTTGCCAGGTCTCACGTGTCTCCCTAACTTTTTCTGTTTCAGTTTCTGTTAATGTTTTAGAAAACTAATCACAGGGGTGAAGGGGTAAATCAGCGGCCGATCTCTGTGAGAGAACAAAAAAGGTAGGGAAGGTTCAGGGTGTGCCAAGATAGGAGCCCAAGCAAAAGATTTTTTTTTGTGTATTAAAGGCAGTAATGGCGTCAGGTGCCCATTCTTGTTGAATTCCTCCCTTTTCGTCATGGAAGTAATTGGGGATGTTATGGAGGAAACCGCTTTAAAGGAACACTATAGTCACCTAAATTACTTTAGCTAAATAAAGCAGTTTTAGTGTATAGACCATTCCCCTGCAATTTCACTGCTCAATTCACTGCCATTTAGGAGTTAAATCACTTTGTTTCTGCATGCAATTTTCAAACAGATGTAATTTACCTTAAATAATAGTATCTCAATCTCTAAATTGAACTTTAATCACATACAGGAGGTTCTTGCAGGGTCTAGCAAGCTATTAACATAGCAGGGGATAAGAAAATCTTAATTAAACAGAACTTGCAATAAAGAAAGCCTAAATAGGGCTCTCTTTACAGGAAGTGTTTATGGAAGGCTGTGCAAGTCACATGCAGGGAGGTGTGACTAGGGTTCATAAACAAAGGGATTTAACTCCTAAATGGCAGAGGATTGAGCAGTGAGGCTGCAGGGGCATGTTCTATACACCAAAACTGCTTCATTAAGCTAAAGTTGTTCATGTGACTATAGTGTCCCTTTAAAGAATCTCCTGTAATAATTAGCAAAACCCAAGAAGCGCTGTATTGCATTCAATCCTATCGGCAAAGGCCAATCTAATATAGCCGTGAGTTTCTTAAGGTCCATTCTAAAGCCTGTACCAGATATTATGTATCCTGAAAATTGTACTTCCTTAATGTCAAAAAGACATTTCTCCTAGGGATGTACATGGGCAAAAAATTCAGAAATTCATGTAAGAAAAATAATTTGTCTGCCTCGAAAATTCGGACCAATGGCATTCGGTTCGGCACTTCCAAAATTCAGGATTTCGGCACTTCGGCAATTCGTAACTTTGTCAATTCTGGACTTCGGTAATTCGGACCCTAACCCCTAATCACTGACACCTATCCCTAACCCACTTAGGCGATTCAAAACTCCGGCTATTCGGGACTTCAGGTCAGGAAAGTGAAAAGCCAAGCCAAGTCAGTACACAGAAATAACAATATAAACGCAAGGAGAACCGAATAGCACTAAGGGGAACTCAAGGAACCACAATGGGGAAGAAACAAAGCAAAAGGCACCCCTTTTATAAGGGAGTGTCTTTTACTTTAAGACTACCCCCCAAAATGGTCTGGGCCAGTATTGATGACGCAGGGTTGCGTCATTGGCATCATGACATTGGCGCGTATGCTCCGCGTCATGAAAAGGAGCGTGATTCCAGCATCCGACACCACGTGGGCAAAAAGGAGTAAGGTAATAGATCGTGGCAGTATCTATGTAAACTAGTGTGTTTTTGAGTTGAATAAGTTAGTCTCAGCAGTCTGTGTGCACCAATGTGTTAGATTGTGGTCCTTGAGTGAGAGACAAAGTTCTTTTAGTATCTATGTAGCATACACTCTATATATCCATATTCAACAGGTGAATCACTGAACATGTTCAATATTCACTGGGAGAAAATAGTTATGATGGAAAAAGATGGGCACTAGTGAGTCCTTTAGAGTTATCTATGTAATATTATTAATAAAGCATGGCTTTCTTCTAAAATGTAGAAATTAAGTGGCCCAACAACTACTTATGGGCTAAGGTTCTCATATAGTATTTATTGGGAAATATACTTATTTGAATCAAACATAATTATATTTTAGAGTGCAGTCAATGTATTGTTGTATAATTGTATCAGCATACTAACTGATATAACTGATAAGTAGTGAGAAAATATCAATCAGTCGACCTGTAGGAGATACGTGGCTATCTTGATCATGTCCTGTTATGTTACAGAATGAGACAGCCAGTGAGATCCTATATATACAATATAACAGGCATTGTGCTGTCTGTCAGTTGGTGCAATAGGAGACTCTATAATGGACTTCTATTATAGAAAAGCAAAATCATACTTTTAAAATAATCAAGATCAATAATACTCCATGGAGAATCACAGGGAGAAATTTGATCTAATCTTGAAACTCAGTCCATCTGATTTTTTTTTTTTTTTTTTAAATATAGCTCACAACCATCACTATATAAGATGCCACTCATTATTTTACATCTAAATTACTGTGATTTACTATTCAAATTTAGGTATGACCAGGTTACAACCACACACATTATTACAAATGATGCAACTTGGGTCATGTTATTTACCTATAAATGGCCTTGCAGTTCTCCCCTTGATCAATGTTTTGTGTTTACTGTTATTCAGAATAATAATTTTTCTCATTTCCTGTTGTCATATTATTTTGTCATGTTTTTTTCCTACTGTTTGAATTTCATTAATCTAATAGTTAAAACATCCAAGAGCGTTTAGGTTGTTTATCCATCTATCAACTCTGGTTTCTGTGAGTTTGTGCAGCCAGCATGTCGAACATTGGAAGAAGTAGAGGTGAAACAAATAATCAACATCTGCATTTTCCTACTGTGTCTACTGCATTAATTCTGTAATTTGTGCTAATTGCGCAATCCTAAGGATTCATGAAGTAAATAGCACAAATCTGTTTGCCACAGGAAAACCGGTGCAGGAAATTGGTCGTAAAATCAGGCATCGATCTCTTACCCAGAAGCAGGAGTGTGTTGGTCGGGGAACACTGTGCTGGCGTAAATTGTATCGTTGCAAGAAAATAACTCAAATCGAAGTTACTGAAAGTTAAATGAATACATGGTTTTGGGTAAAGTTCTTAGATGTCCTTCATTCTGCAGTTTAACTGAATTGGATAGTGTGACAATTCAATGACATTGTTAAGGTTAATGACCCAAAAATCTTGAAGTAACTGGATTTACTACTAAATAATTTGAATACCAATTTGCACATTGATCCACAAACTCACACAACACGGATTTAATTTTTTCTTTAATTGAGGTGTGATACATCTATCTGAAATCTCATTATATGTTGAATGATATTTCTTGGTTCTTGCGCATTCTAGAAAAGTGTAATTTGTGTTTGTTTGTTTTTTACAATCAGCAATATCTGCTAGTTCCTATTCTAAATGATAACACTAATTACGCCAATTAACAAGCACTTGGAGAGGGTTTTAGGCTTAATGTAGAATTACTTCTAAAGGGAAGATATTAACAAAAACTTAAGTAAACAATAGAATGTGAGTCTCATGTTTAAACCTGCTCCTGATAGGAAGTTAAAGCACAGGGAGAGGCATCTCATGTATGTAACATGTTGGATGCTTGTAAGATATATTCTTGATATGAACAAATGCCTCCGCTGTACCCACCCAATGTCCTGCTTTAAAGTATAGACTCAGTATTGTTTGAGGTCAAAGTATTTAGAAAAGAAAATATTAACTGAAATAGTAGCTTCAGATCAATAGTGTAAGGCTATAAAACTGGTTCTGACAAGTGTCCCGTTTGTAAATAATCTCTTGTTTTCTTTATAATTTTTTTTCTTTCTTCCTGCTTTAAAAAAAATAAAAGATAATGTTTGTGTATACAGTTGCAAGAAAAAGTATGTGAATCCTTTGGAATGATATAGATTTCTGCACAAATTGGTCATAAAATGTGATCTGATCATCATCTAAGTCACAACAATAGACAATCGCAGTCTGCCTAAACTAATAACACACAAAGAATGAAATGTTGCCATGTTTTTATTGAACACACCATGTAAACATTCACAGTGCAGGTGGAAAAAGTATGTGAACCCCTAGACTAATGACATCTCCAAGAGCTAATTGGAGTGAGATGTCAGCCAACTGGAGTCCAATCAATGAGATGAGATTGGAGGTTTTGGTTACAGCTGCCCTGCCCTATAAAAAAAAACACACTCCAGTTCTGGGTTTGCTTTTCACAAGAAGCATTGCCTGATGTGAATTATGCCTCGCACAAAAGAGCTCTCAGAAGACCTACGATTATGAATTGTTGACTTGCATAAAGCTTAGGGTTATAAAAGTATCTCCAAAAGCCTTACTGTTCATCAGTCCACGGTAAGACAAATTGTCTATAAATGGAGAAAGTTCAGCATTGCTGCTACTCTCCCTAGGAGTGGCCGTACTGTAAAGATGACTGCAAGACCACAGCGCAGATTGCTCAAGGAGGTGAAAAGAATCCTAGAGTGTCAGCTAAAGACTTACAAAAGTCACTGGCAAATGCTAATATCCTTGTTAGCGAATCTACAATACGTAAAACACTAAACAAGAATGGATTTCATGGGAGGATACCACAGAGGAAGCCACTGCTATCCAAACAAAACATTGCTGCACGTTTCCAGTTTGCACAAGAGCACCTGGATGTTCCACAGCAGTACTGGCAAAATATTCTGTGGACAGATGAAACCAAAGTTTAGTTGTTTGGAAGAAACACACAACACTAGATGTGGCGCAAAAAAGGCACAGCACACCAACATCAAAACCTCATCCCAACTGTGAAGTATGGTGGTGGGGGCATCATGGTTTGGAGCTGCTTTGCTGCATCAGGGCATGGACAGATTGCTATCATCGAAGGAAAAATGAATTCCCAAGTCAAGACATTTTGCAGGAGAACCAGCTGAAGCTCAACAGAAGATGGGTGTTGCAACAGGACAATGACCCAAAGCATAGAAGTAAATCAACAACAGAATGGCTTAAACAGAAGAAAATACGCCTTTTGAAGTGACCCAGTCAGAGTCCTGACCTCAACTCGATTGAGATGCTGTGGCATGACCTCAAGAAAGCGATTCACACCAGACATCCCAAGAATATTGCTGAACTGAAACAGTTCTGTAAAGAGGAATGGTTAAGAATTACTCCTGACCGTTGTGCACGTCTGATCTGCAACTACAGGAAACGTTTGGTTGAAGTTATTACAGCAGTCGTGGGCTGCAGCCTCATAGAAATCTGCTGTAGCTCATGTGATGTATGCCAGAGAGTGGTGCACAGTGGGAACCAACTGAAGACCTTCCTGGACTGCACACCTATCAGAGGAAACAACATTTTGCAGGATCATAACTGATATTCATAGACCCATAGCTAAGCCTAATACCACCTAAAATATGCAATTTGTTACCATAAGCAGTAGCTTTGTTGAAAATCCTAGTGAAAAAATATTTAGTAGAGTGGGATTTCCCAACAGAACTGTATCTGAGTAAGTGACCCAGTCTACTGCCAAACTACTCTGGAGACTTTGTAGGATAAAACCCATTCTAATTGCTACCTACCACCCATAGATGAATGGCTTTTATGAATGAGACCCTCAGTTTGGACCATTGTAGATACCTGCAAGGACTGGGAAATGTCAGGTGTTTTAGGTAGAAAAACACATGTATAATTAATATTTGTTAATAATTACTATAGTTGAACTAAAATCTATACTATATTAACCTATTGTAAATGATTATATGCCTCTTAGGAGGGCAATTCAACAAATTAATTTAACCTGGACAAAAAATAAATGCACTCATGAAAACTCCCAAGGAATAACCGGAACATATTCTTCTATATATGCTCATTTATTGTACACAAATAGAAAGCCCATGCAGTATCAACAAATAAATGTGCAAAAATTAAAATAAAAAATAAAAATTAAAGAAAAATAGGATTGTATTCAGTCCAGGATAAAAATTCTTCTTGCCACTTACTGATACCTTTTGGTCACAGGAAATCAATTTAATTGGCATTTCTTCATTTGCTACCCCTAGAGTCACTGCATGATAACCCTTAGCACAGGGCCGTGTACAGAAAACTTCCCAAGGAAGAGAGGCTGAACTCCCTTGGTGACAGAAGATAAAAACCCTCAGGGAAGCCAAAAAGAAAAATATTTTTAGTCCTGAAATGTCTAAAGGTGTCTATTCCGGGGACATCCGAGGAACCTTTGTGGGTCTCACTTGCGTGGCATCTGGTGTTGGCAGTCCCCACTCCTTGAGGCCTCAAGAGAAGACACTCCGTGGATGGTGTCTTTGTGGTAGAGTAGCAGTTTTGCTGGGTACCCCCATCTATTAGTGATCCCTTAAACTCGCAGGGTGGTCGTGAGAGGTGACATGTTCTTCGTAATTGGAGAGTCACGGCAGAGAGATCCATAAAGATCTTAATAGCGTTGTACGGTTCTGGCATATCGCACTAGCTTCTCCTTTGCGTGAAAGAAGTGTACTCCCACGATAATGTCCCTGGCAGTGGAGCTTTGCCAGTGTTTAGGCCGTCGGAACCTGTGGGACCTGTCAATAAGTAGTTGGTCTGGGTGGATCTCCGGCGTTAGTGCTTGGAACATATCCAATAGGTAATCGTTGAGGGCTGGAGCCAGAATTGTCTCGGGTATACCTCGGTTGCGTTGGTTATTCCTTCTAGCCTTATCCTCGATGTCAGCCTGTGGTCATTAAGTAGAGTATCAGTCTTCTGGAGTTTGTCTGCCAGGCTATTTTGGGCCTTGGCAAACTCATCCATTTTTCTTTCCACGTGGGATATACGTTGACCCATGTTGTGGATTTCCTTGGTCTGCGGTCAGCGTGTGTATCTGAGTTTTCAGATTAGCCTGCATACTTTCTGACAATTCTGCCATCATCTGGCGCATGGTTGCTGCTGTTAGGGGTCTCTCATCTGGCACTGAGCCTGGAGAAGCTGGGGGAGAAAGTGACCCTTCTTTGGAGCAGGTCTCGTCACCATCTTTAGAAGGGCTCCGGCCTTCCCGCGCTTTCAATGCAGAGGTCCTAGCCAGGAAAAAGGATGCTCTTTCCAATTTTGCAGCTTTGGATTTTTGCCTCTGTGACATAGTGTAGCTGTTTCTTACTTTTAGGGGCTATGATGGCTTTGCAGACTGATTTTGAGCTCCGTAGCACCCAAAACTTAGGATTGGGAAATCATGCGTGCATGCATACAGTTGCTTGTCCACCACCCTTCATTGACATCTTGACAAAAGCACATTACTAGACACTTTGTCTATTAATTAACACTTACCACCTTTTTATACTCTTTTTTTTCCTGATTTATTTCTCCTCGGTTCTGCTATCAAGTGCTGCTAGTGTCAAGCAATGGGATTTCAAACCTCGCAATAGCTAATTGGTATACTTCCCCCGAAAGAGTAGAGACACCAAACTGTTGAAAACAATGGCAAAACAAACATGTGTGCTCCTGTTCTCAAAGGATCAATATAGTATCGTATTTATTATTCCTGATTCTTTTATGTTGTGATCGTAAAATTTCACAGTGGTCTGCAAAGTCCAGGTTATAATTAAAAACATCACAAAGATCAGCATTTATAATGTCCCTGGTGGTATTTTCCAAGTGACCACCGGGTGAGCTGAGACAGTGCTCATGACATTTATTACACACACTGGTTATCATTGGTGTGTTGGTATGTAGTTTGCTTTTTTTCATTAGATGTTCTCCCTTTAAAATGATATCCCCTTGTTTTTTATTTATTTTTTAATAATTAAAATCACCTTAAAACCTTTTCTCATGTCAGAGCCTACCCACCCATGACAATCAGTGCAGTATGCTGTCAATGCTTCCAATTGAGGGACACTGGTTTCATTGATTTTCAGTGAGACACACTACCCCTCTCAGCATCATTATGTTGTGTGTGATGATGTTGAATGTAAAGTCCTTTGAAAATTGAAGGATGTCAAAGGGAATTACCTCTAGTCTGGCAGCCACTAAAGTCATGTTTTTGGAAATTTCTCAGGAATAACAATGTCTTATATTTTCAGAGAAAGTAGACAATAAAATGTAGTGGTGTTGGTGGTTAGACTATCCCTTTAACATGCAACAGTAAATACCATGCACTTTATTACATGTATCCTTAAAATGGATTATTGGTGAAATTGCTCTTCCCCATATGTATTTTCGATGACTGGCTGTACTTCATAACTCATCAGGTTCGTAGCATTTTCCCATTTTAAATGTTGATTAAACACTTCAGTTCTCCTTAGATTTTTACATCCAGAGGGCAATATTATAGAATGTATCTTTAACTATGCAATCCCTTAGAGATTTATCTAGCTCTTTGAATAGACTGAGGAATAGAAAACGACTGATATGTGAAATGTAATGAACTGAGAATTTTATACTTTATATCAGCTCCAAATGTGAATATGATTTGTATTTCCTGTGTGTTAGAATAAGTTTCATGCTGAATCAAAAAATGAGCACATTACAACATCTACAAAGAGTCCGGGATGAATTAGTTATCCCTGCTGGTACGGTTTAAAGTGAGCAGGCAAGAAGAAAGAGGCTCAATATGTTCCACCTTTGCAATAAATGAGAAGCATCTGCTTTTTTTACTTAATTAAATTTCTCTTCTGATTATGTTTCTCCTAAGCCAAAGGAAACTTAGGAGGGGTGTGGATTGGACGCAAAAAAGTATAATGTATTATTTTTTAAATATGATGACACTTTAATCAAGTTTTGAAAGGAAGTTTTTTTTTTTTTTTAGGAAGTATGTGTAAAAGAAATGAGGAACGCGATCCCTACCTTTTGTAAATGAAAAGATCTTTCAGCCATATATATAGGTACCTTCGATCAGACAGACAGTGTCTGAAAATGGACAGTTAGTCTCAGTGGTCTTCCCTGCTTCACTTTCTGCACAGGGAAAACAACAGAGACTAATTGTCGGTTTTCAAACACTGTTCAAGCCAAGATGCATGTATATGGATAAGGATCCTGTCATATAGTAAAGTTTTATATAGCATTTTATTCCATATATTTAATTTTTTTTAAATATATTTACGTTCAAAACTTGATGAAAATATTATTACGAAAAAGCAAAAAAAGAAGAAGAAACTTCTAAGGCTCTGTGTATATACCTATGGAACCACCCCAAGAAAAAACAGGGTAGTAGCTGGTACTACACAGAGACTTTAGTACCGATAAGAGACTCCAGGTGTCTCAATAGGGGCCTAACCCCGAATTAAACACTTAATTAATTTTTTACTCTTTTTATTTATTTTTCTCTTTCTTTCTATGCCTGTCTAGTTAGGCTACAGGGAGAGAGGCTTTATAATCGAACTCTATCAGTCTGTTATAGACTGATCTTTCTACTATCTATCACTTCATACCTCTCCCTATATGATATTGGACCTTTAATCTTACAACTATTTTTTTGTTTCCCAAAGAATTACTGATCTACAATTAAGCCCTTCTATGAACATTAATTCATTGATAGGGCTTTTATAATTAACTATCTCTTGAATATTTGGACTAAAGGCAGTCCTACTTTGGGTCTTTACAAGATTATTATATTAGACATTTCCCAGAAGGATTCTATGACTGGGATATAGGTACTTGGCGTTTCTCATTCCCAATTAGCATACTATAATAAAGCTTGTATTCAGGGTTGGGGAACGATTATGTACGTTATATTTATACTCCCACATTTTCCCTCTGTGGTTGTCATAGAATTACTAGTACCACTTGTATATACTTTTGTTTGACTATTTGGATAGCTTGTCTCTTACAGTATTTACTATAGATGCGGTAGCTAGGCTCTTATTACACTGCATCGCTATATTTATTTCCAGGTGATGTAACTAGTCCCAGGAATGTTCTCACACTGAGACTGGTTACATCTTTGTATGGTTTGAAAATATTATTATATTAAAAAAAAGCAGGATTCCATATACTAGAGCACACCAATGTGATTATAGTGCCAAGTGTAGCCTGGCTCCAACCCCGACTGTAAGTAATTAAACCATTTTAAACCAGTTTGACTTCTTAGCTGGGCACTGCTCCCCACTCCACTACATTAGTAATGAAAGTTTGAGGCAGGAACTTTTTTGCTCTCCTCATTTTTTGGACCCCAGGTAAGTAGTCAAACCATTCTAAAATGGTTTGACTACTTATAATTGGAGGAGCGCCAAGGCAACTCCTGCACAATAACCACATAGGCGTGCTGTAGTGGTTACAGTACTTGGATTTATAGTTTATTATATGATTGGAACCATTTTAGAGGTGTGGGGACTTACCGTAGACTGTTGTGATTGCTGGATTTGAAATGTTTTTTTTTTTATATGGATGCATCATTGTCCTGCTACATACTAGCAATGAAGAAAAAACCTAGACTTGCTGGATATGTTTCAGAATCTGCGACTGGGATCCACATTTTCTACAATGGTACAATTGCCTGAGAAATAATAGAAAATATACACTCAACTAGATAGAATTGGTCCAATTTTAATACTTTGCATTACACCTAGCTCATCTTCACACTGGGCTGTATTGGTGTACCAGTGTGTGTCCAAGCAACAGTTATACATAGTCAACAATGGCTTAATGGTTAATCAAAAGGGATAGTATTACTAGGCATAGCCAGAAGCATTTTATATTAGTAATGTTTGAGGAAAGTTTGTCTGTCTAGTATCATTTGTTATAGTGATCAGATCCTTTTAAGTGATAAACATCAACGCCCTCCTCTGAAAAGAAGAATCAAAAGACCAGTGCAGCAGTTACAGCAACCAGTGGCGGAACAAGCGCGGTCGCAGCTGCAACCAGGCCCGCCACTCCAGGTGGCCTGGCCACCAAGCAGAATTATGTGACCGCGGTGCCCTCCGGCCATGTTGTGGCCCTGGCCCGTGCGGTATAACCGCCGGGACGCATTGAAGGGGCCCGTCATGTGGCCCATGCTGTTAGGGCCACCCGATGGCAACTAATATCAAGGGAGCCCGGTCAGCGCTGTGGCACTTTAACAGCGCCCTGTGATGATGTCAGACTCTGGGAGGAAGTGACTATCTCAGTCACTTCCTCCCAGCAACCATCAGGAGCCACGCGGGAGGGAGTGGAGAGGAGGGAGTCAGAGTGGAAACTCTGACTCCCATCAGCCTGAGCCACCACTGGACCCCAGGGAAGTCACCCTCCTGCACCTAAAAGGTTGGAAACGGGAGGGTGACTAAAACATTTTGTATGTGTGTCTGTTTGCATGTGTCTCTGTATGTGTGTGTTTGTATATTTGTGTGTGTGTGTGTGTCTGTATGTATGTGTCTCTGTGTGTGTATGTCTATATGTGTGACGAAATGCCTTTTGTCCCTGGATTGTTAGGTGACAAGCTGCCCTTTGCCCCCGGCTTTTGGAGGAGCCTGATTGCCAGCCTCCTTCCTCATGACTATGGCCCTGGGGTGTATTGCCATTTAAAAAGACTATTTGGGGCTTATTGGCTTCTAAGCCAATTATCTCCATGATGGAGAGGAGGGATTTCATTGTGTATGGGAGAGTGTTATCATGTTAATTAGTGTTCCCATTGGTTTGTGTTCCTTTTGTCACAGTTTACCACCAGGTCCAGGGGGTGTGCCTCTGACCTGAAAACTTGTATATAAGGAGTAATAAACGCTCATTGGAGTCAGATCATCTTGTACCTTCATGAAGTTTCAGCTCATGTTTGGGGGATTGGAGAAACTACACTCTGGGGATTGCTATAATCACTATACTCCCCAGGGTATAATCACTAAGCTCTGCTAAGAGCTTGTTCCTGTTCCTGCTCTCTGGAATTCGGAGAGAGGTCGACCTGCTGGAAGCTGGACCCTGGTCCTGAGTCCAGAGTGGGTGGAGACGGCGAGACCCCAACCAAGCTGCGGCGGTTCGTGGGGTCTGCAGTGGTTATAGTGTCAGGCAGAGTGCTTGGAGTCCTCGGAAAGCACTAGGAGCATCAGTCGGCGGAAGGTATCCGGTCGGGGTGCCAGCGGTTCCGTTACTCTGGTGGCAAGCGGCGGGATTTCCTCCCGAACGGACGTACCGAATTGAAACAAGGGGTGAATGGCGCATAGATACGAACGCTTGAAACAAAATACATTGAAGGAACTGCTGGAAGCTCGAGGCATAGTGGCAAGCAACAAACCGAAAGCCACGTTAATAGCCGAACTACTGGAGAGCGATCAAACCGTCGAACCACAAATGGCGAATGCAGAGGAAACAGAGTTCCAGAGGGATGTGAGATGGAGACTCAGCCTGGTAGGACCTAACCCTGCACCAGAGATCGTGGTACAGATCTTGGCACAAGCTACAGAGTCCCAGAATGCCAGGGAAGCACGAGAAGCCAGAGACAGATCACCTCCTGTGGATATATTGTCGCAATCTGGATCTACAATGGGGCGTCAGCGGAAAATCAGCTACGCTGCATTTAAAAGCTTCGTGGAAGGTGAGATGGATATTGATAATTACTTGCAAGATTTTGAAAGACAATGTGTGTTAGAAGATTTGGAAAGAGCTAACTGGGCTGCAGTATTAAGTAGTAAACTATCAGGTAGAGCAGCCGAAGCGTTGAGAGCTGTGCCAGATGGGGATATACAAAACTATGACAAGATAAAATAAATTTTGTTAGCCCGGTACGCTGTAACTCCTGAAGCCCATAGAAGGAAATTCAGGGCCCTCAGAAGACAAGGCAAGGATTCATATACGGAGTGGGCATTTCGTATGCAACGCGCTGCCAGCAATTGGATGCAGGGGAATCAGGCAACTACCCTAGAGGATGCTGTGCAATTGTTGTTACTGGAGCAATTTTTTGATTATACTCCAGCGGAGGTGAGAGACTGGGTCAGAGACAGAAAGCCAAAAACAGTGGAGGAGGCAGCAAGGCTGGCAGACGAATTCCATGAGAGCAGGCAGATGGATGGAAACCGAGGGGTCCAGGGCCAGCGGCCTGCATCCTACATCCTTTAACATGGTTTCCATCACTTTCCCCACTACTGAAGTAAGGCTTACTGGCCTATAGTTGCCCGACTCCTCCCTATTACCTTTCTTGTAAATGGGCATAACATTTACATTTCCAGTTCGGGCCGAAGCCTAGCGCTTGCAGTGTCAATTTGACCATGGACCAGTCCACCCTATCAAATGCCTTTTCGGCATCGATGGTAAGTATGAGGCTTTGGGATTGTTCTGACTTGGCGGCATAAATGAGGCTGAGCAGTTTTGTTGTGTTGTTTTTTGCTTCGCGCCCAGGTACGAAACCAGATTGATCAGGGTGGACCAGCTCCCTAAGTAGTGGTTGGAGTCATTCGGCTAGGATCTTTGTGAATATCTTGAGATCTCCATTAATCAGAGAGATGGGGCGGTAGCTCCCACAGTCTTCGGGGTCTTTCCTCGGTTTGTGTATGAGGGTTATGTGGGCTTCTAAGGATTCGGTTGGGAGGGTGTGCCCTGTTATGAGTGCATTAAATGGGTCCACAAATGTTTTTTTTAGGATATTGGTGAAAGTTTTATAATATTTGGCTGTGAAGCTGTCCGGTCCAGGGCTTTTCCCCAGGGGGAGTCGTTTGACTACTGCGGTGAATTCCTCAGGTGTCATGGGGCTGTCGAAAGTCTGTCTGATATTCGGGGGGATAGTGTGGGTGATCCTTGTGGAAAGGAAATTGGTCACATCCTCACTGGAGGGTTGTCTCAGGTTGTATAGGTTGTATAGGTCTGAGTAAAAAGTGTGGAATTCCTTAGTGTGCTGTAGCATTCGTTTAGTCTTGGAGTTAAGAAGTGTTTGTAGTATCCTGAGTTTTTCCACTAGTTGTTTGTAGATGTCAAGGGACACATTTTGTTTGTGAGTTTGTTCTAGTTGGCGTATGTCCGCGAGTAAGTCAGCTGTCTGTGCTTCTCTCAGTTTTTTTAGCTTTGAGGCTAGTGCTATAATGTGACCCCGTAGTACCGCCTTGTGGGCTTCCCAGATGATTGGAGGGGGGGAGGTGGTGGGTTTGTTTTCCTCAAAGTAGTGTCGCAGTGTATCAGTGAGTGTTTTGTTGATGTTTGGGTCATTTAGTAGGGTGTCATTCAGTTTCCATTGGGTACGGTTGGGTTTCAATGAAGGGATTTGAATAACCAGTGACAACGGGGCATGGTCCGACCAGGTGATTAGGCCATACTTGCAGGATTGGATTAGGTGTAGGTGCCTGTGGTGGAGGAAGAGCATATCTAATCTGGAATAGGTATGTTTTACCGTGAAGTAGTAGGAGTAGTCCTTGGTGTGTGAGTGGGTAATCCTCCAGCTGTCGAACAGGTTAGCTTTATCCAGTAATTGGGTCATCTTGAGTCTAGTGGGGGCGTTGTAGGATGTGGACGTGGATCTGGTGTCTAGGTTCGAATCTAGGGACATGTTTAGATCCCCTCCCATTATGAGGATACCTTCCATGTGATTTTCTATTTTGGTAATGTATTTCTTTAGGTGCGTGCTTTGTTCGGTATTAGGTAAATACATGTTAGCAAACGTCACCACTGTATTTCCCATCTTTCCCTTCACTATGAGGAGCCTGCCATGTCTGCGTAGTGACTTATGTGTGTGTAGGGTACATGTGTACCTATGAGGATGGCTACTCCTCTTGTTTTGGCTTCTTTGTAGCACCCATAGTATCCTGTGGGGTAGTAGCGATTGTGGATCGTGAGGGTTGAGCCCATTTTGAAGTGGGTTTCTTGAAGGAAAGCTACATCTGCCTTTAGGCTGTGCAGCTCCCGGAGGGTCAAAGCTCTTTTCATGGGGGAATTGAGACCCCTGACATTGAGAGTGATTACCGTGACACTGGCCATGTTGTCTGCGGGGTGAGTGTTATGTTGTGGTGATGTTGAGTGGGTATGTAGCGATCAGAACAAAATAAAAACAGAATTAACAATAAAACAATCAAATAAACTATATACAGTTCAGCTCTTACACTTGTAGAGCTGGAAGTTGAGATGTTATTGAATGTGGAGTCAGTCTGCCCTGTTTGATGGTGGTTTTCCCCTTAGTGGCACTTAGGTCCAGGGGAAGTTGACTCTCCACTCGGTTTTAGAGTAACAGAATCAGTTCGGTGGGAGGGGGGTTGGTGTTGTAACGGTACGTCTTTCCATAGTGAGAGACGGGCAATCCATGTTATGCTAAATGATTTGGATTGGTAAATCAGGCTTGAGGGGGTGAATAGTTTATGGAACCATTTGGTGGTCACCGGTCATGGTGGGTGTGGGTGGTGATTGTTGGGGGCTCAGTGGTCTGGGTCGGATTGGGTCGTTAGTGCCGGTCCGGCATTTGGCCCGTGATTAGTGCGTGCATCTCATCTTCCAACTCCGCAAGGACCCAAGACATCTAGTAAAGTATTGTAACTAGGACAATGGCATGATAGGCATTTGGAACATATCCAGTTAACAATAATCATAGCTCCTAAGTTTGTGACACAATTTGGTTCAAATATACCTAGAAGCATACTAGGAGCACGCCAAGCAGGTGTTTGTAAGAAGTACCGTGGGAGAGGCGCAGGGGAGGAGAAGAGTTGTGAGGACAGGGAGTAGAGCAGAGGTACGTAAGGGGGGGTTTATAAGGGTAGGCAGAGTAAGGGGGGAGGGTGGGAGAAGGGGGGCTTGAGGAGGCAATATGTGCTCACACCATGTAAACCTGTTTAAGAGTAAGTATGATACCAGTCAGTGGGTCTTCCGCTGGACTTCCCATAGGCATATCATTGCCGTTCAGTAAACTCAAGGTTTCTAGGGTTGAGTTCAGGAGTCTGTACAGTTCCAAAGTGGTTAGAATTTAGTCCTGGATTCGCAGTAGAGGCAGTGCGATACATACTCCTTTGGGGCCAGTCAGAGTGAGGCTTGATGGAGTCCTTGGTTCTGGTAGAGATGGGGAGGTCTGACTCGTCTGTCATAACGTTGGGGAGACTAGAGTGTTCTTTTCCGAGGAAGATGTGTGCGTGTGGATCTTGGCCTCTAGGGTAAGTTGAGTCACTATAGCGTCTCTTGTTGGTGGGAGTCCAGGGGAGTACGTGGTTCTTGTACACGCTTGTGTTCCAATCTGGGCCAGAATGAATCCAAAAGTGAGGTCAGTCCGTTGAATAGAGTCTCTACTGTCAGTATTTGGGGGTTAGACCATAGTATCATGGTAAGGGCGGGTGGTGACCGGTGGTGTTGATAAGGAGATTTATTTACTGTGTGGGGGGTCCTGCTCTCGGTCTGTGTCCCCCTTGATGTGTGATTTGGTCATTGTAGCATCTCTTCGAATGGGTCTGTCCTCTCAGTCTTGGGGCATTGTGGTGCTGCGGAGGCAGATGTATTGGTCCATACCAGTCTGGGATGCAGACTTCTGGAAGGTCAAGGGCTGAAGTGAAGGTCTGTATATCCTCGGCCGATGAGAGGGTGGCAGTGACCCCGTTGTGTGTTGCTGTGATGGCGAGGGGGAATCCCCATCTGTAGCGTATATTCCTGGATCTTAAGAGGTCAGTGAGTGGTTTCATTACCCTCCTTGCCTGGAGAGTCATCCAGGATAGGTCTGGGTAGATCTGAACTGGTCTTCCATGGTGCAGGAGTGGTTGGGATGTCTGGCGGAGGCTCCTAAGGATGTCCTCTTTAACACTGTAGTAGTGCAACCTGCAGATTACATCTCTGGGGGAGTCCCCTCCAGGATTCCTGGGTTTGAGTGCCATATGCGCTCTATCTAGCAGATTGGGCATTGTTACGTCTCGTTGGAGGATTAGGTTAAAAAGTTCTTGCAAAGTGGAGTGTAGGTTTTCCCCCTCAGCCTCAGGTAAGCCTTTCATCCTTAAATTGTTCCGGCGTCCCCTATTGTCCAAGTTGTCAAGTGCCCTGTACATAGCTGCCATTTGTGTGTTATGAGCTGCTACAGTGCTTTGTAGGGCTTGTAGTTGTGTGCATGTGCAGTCATGATCATTTTCTAGGGAGTTAACCCTTTCACTGACCTGCCTGACTTCCGTAGAGATGTCATTCCTGCTTGGAAGGGAGATTTCTGAGTATTTCTTTCAGATCCTTGTCCCTATCAGTGTCAGATGTGAGTGATATGCTGTCTGATGCTGCCGGGCTGGAGGGTGCTGAGGATTGCTCTGCTGGGTCGTCCAGCGCCATATTGGGGCCTGCGGCCTCATTTCACCGGTCGCCCTGATCTTTTAAATATTTAGTCAGGTTGCTCGTTTTAGCCGCGGAGTGCTTGCCCGCCGTGTTGGGGGCTGTCGAGAGGTGTTTGGGGTGTCCCATGATGCGGTAGGTGCCTGATGGTTACGGACTGCCCTGTGTCTCTCACGGAGCTCTGTTAGCAAGCGTCCATTCGCGCTCGCAGCTAACTCCATCCCTCGTGTGTGTCTGTGTGTGTATGTGTGCCTGAAAGTGTGTGTCTCTGCATATGTGTGTGTCTATGTGTGCGTCTGCATGTGTATCTGTTTGTCTGGATGTGTGGCGGGGGACATATGGGGGGATAGACGTATGGGGGGCCCAATGGTAATTTTCCCACCGAGGCCCCATGGTTTCTAGTTACGCCTCTGCCAGCAACAATATGTCCACCTATAGCCAGAACCTAGTGACAACACTTGAGTTATTGTTTATTATATGATTGGAACAATTTTAGAGGTGTGAGGGACTTACCACAGACTGCTGTGATTGCTGGATTTGAAATGCTTTTCATATGCATGCATCATGGCCCTACTACAATCTAGCAATGAAGAAAAAACCTAGACTTGCTGGATATGTTTCAGAATCTGCAACTGGGACCAACATTTTCTACAATGGTACAATTGCCTGAGAAAGAATATCACATTAGTCAATACAATTATAAAATAACCTATTTTGCATAATTAAAAAAATTCCATCATATAAGAAAAACACTGATTTCAAAATGGATACAATGGTTACAAAAATTCAAAGGAGTGTAAACTGACATTTCGACTTTTGCGGTTTAGTTAAACCAATCATTCACTGAATTCAACAGTAATTGAATATGTAATCTAAACAAATAAAACCTCTAGAAAAAAATAATGGGATTTGGAGTTCAGACAAACAAACAATTCATGGTGTAAAAACCTCTATTATTATTTTGATGGTCCAGATTCATATCTCGCAAACCTGTAGGCACATAATTCTCAGGTCTACCCAGGGCCAGCCCGTCCACAGGTCCCCATTGGGCCATGACTCAAGGCAACACTTTGACAGGGGTGGCATTTTGCATTTAACCAGCCTGATATATATGTGTGTGTTTGTGTGTGTGTATATATAAATATATATATCTCAAGTGCCGCTATATATACATGCAGATCCTGGCCCCTGCAAGTTTGGCCTGTGAAGAGGGGCCCAGGATTGTACCTTCTCCTTCAACACAACCAGCTCTTCTCCTCTTGTGAGCCATGAGAGCATTGTCATGGATTGCCATGGCAACGCGCTGGCATGCTTTGAATGCCGCACAGAGCGTTGACATGGCAACCTGCAGTAATGGTCTCGCAGCTAGCGAGTGAAGCTGATTGTGCTGGAGGGGATGATTAGACTATGCGGTAACACCTGGCCACCTGATAACCTAGAGTACCCCTCCCTTCCCACAGGTAAGAGGCAGGTTAACAATATGAGTTGCTAACAAAAAAGGTTCTAGACATGTCACATGACAAAGTGATAAGCATTTATAGAAAATGGTAGTATATCTACAAAAAAATCTGTGCAAATAAAAAATCAATTGCATAGAACACTTCTTAAATATATCATACCAAAATATTTCACACTATGCTAAGGTTATCCTTACCTGAACCAGGATGCTAATAACAATAACTATGTTACTAATATAGTCTCATGTTAGTCAATAAATCCTAGTGAGACCCATTTTGCAGATAAACTCTGACATTTGGCTTGTCTGGTAATACAATGTATGGTGTCAATGTGTATAAATATATTGCTGTCCTGTAGAAAAGAAGAATCACTATATTTCAGACATATATAACATTGCTTCCACTGAATATTGAGTACACATCTAAAATCAACTGCACATCAATGCTTAATTAAGAGCCTATTGGACCTGGTGCTGATGATTGTGATGGGCGGAATTACAGAATCTTATAGACCAAAAAAAAGGCTAAAACAGCCATACCTCCCAAGTGACTAGTATCTGGTGTAATGCAATAAACATGATATGCAAATGCTGTGTGTAGATTATGTTTTCATGTTTGTATGTCTCTGTGTGGAATGTAAATAATGTGCTTTGTTGGCATTTTAATGAAAAGTTAAAAGAACAATATCAACCATTCAACCACCCTTGAGTTATACAAAAAAAGTTGATGTAGTATGATTTTAAGAAATGTACCCTCAATGAATAGAATGCAATATTCCGTTTTCACTCTCATTTTTCCTGGAATTGAATGAAATTCATTGTTTCTACCATTTTATTCATTTTAAATAAACCAAATAAGTTTGTTTTTTTGTCGGCCAAGTCTGTATTTAGGCCTCGAGCAAGACAAAGTAATTTGAAAATCTGCAATCCTTTATCAATTTGAGAAGAAAAAGCCATCTCAGAAGAACTGGAATAGCTTGTGGTTGTATTGCAAACAAAGCAAGTCTTGTGTAAAATTATGTATGCCAGTCATTGTGCAGTCAGACCACAGATAAATTTGTTTAATAACAATCTCTCAGGATCTGATCTTTATAGCTTAGTTATTAAATGCATTGAAATGAAACAAACAGCTGACTATGGTTATTTTCTTTCCTCAGGCTGCCAAGGGAAAAAATCATATATTTAGTGTTTACTT
This sequence comes from Pelobates cultripes, assembly GCA_933207985.1. Lineage (NCBI taxonomy): Eukaryota > Metazoa > Chordata > Amphibia > Anura > Pelobatidae > Pelobates > Pelobates cultripes. The sequence continues at coordinate 133,393,095 of OW240919.1, read as the reverse complement.
TTATCAAATATTGCTGCAAACAAGGTTTGTAATCCAAACTGGTATGGTTAAGTTAACTGGTTTCAGCCCTTGCTTGTTGATTCCAGATCATTTGCAGGACATATTGACTTGCAAGATTAAAAATACAATGTACTGTGTATGTTCTGGGCTTGGAATCATTATTTTGAGATTCCTCAACCTTTTAACTGATTCAATACCTGATAGCATTCCATGTAAGGGTTTATAAAATTTGAAGGCAGAGGAAATATGCATCTTCTCCACAGATCTTGGCACCTAAAGGACCAGTTTGTGCGCCATAACAAAGTAATTGAAATTAAGTTATTATTATGCCAGGATGTCCCTGGTGTTGGCTTACCTTTAGGATTAAAACTGTTCACAGTACGTTCTGTTTCTATGAATGGGGAACTACTGGCTTAGAGCTTCGCTTGCCTGATGTCTTGAGCCTTCCCTTATCTAGGATTAAAAAAAAGTAGAAGGGCTGGGGAGCAAAGTGATCCATTGCTGGAGCACAGAGTTTGTGTTTAAAGCATTTGTGCATGGTGTAACCATTAAAGGTTAGCCAGTGCCAGGGACCTCATGGCACCATAACAACTTTAGATTGATAAAGTTTTTATGGTTCCCAAACTGGTCTTTTTATAGGGGTGTATACAAAAACTGTATGTAGCTAAGAGCGCTATTTATAAGTCCCCTGAGTACTGTTTTGGAGTTTGTATAATTTACAAAGCTGCTTACTGGGCTTCAAAAGGTTGTACAAAAAAATGTTGTTCAAGACAGGAGGAGATAACACGAATGGATTCTTCCTTTCTACTGGTTAGAGTTTCCAAATTGACAAAACAGAATCCCGATTGATGTCCTAATACATAGGGACGGATTACAGTCTATGAATTACAGGGATGCAATGGGAATCTATAGTTGCAATTTTATTTTAGCTACTAGAAGCTTTATCTAAATTATCACATCTATCTGCAAATTTAATTACCACACAAAATGGGTGGAAAACCCCAGCAGGGTAAAATGGATGTTATGCCAAAACAAGTCTCTAAACGTTTAGTATACTTGCTCTGAAGTGTACATCCAGCCTTTGCATACATTAGTCAACATGGCAGCAGAATGTGAATGGGGCAAAAATAGTTAATGTAGGACCCACATAAGAGGTTTGCTTTGATGTGGCAGGTGGACTTACATCTAATGGCCACTGGAGTTACTAAATAACCTCCATTTATTTAAATATACATAGGGATTTGGGCTAGTGTGCAGGTAACTTTTTTATCTTTGGTTTTTATTGTATGTATTGTGACTGATGCATGCTATGGTCCTTGCTGCCACCCAGGAGTAGTGTACGTTGAGCACAGGACATATTTTTGTGTATTTGTATTTACTTTTGTATCACACAGCCATGTGCTGCCGTCCATCCCATTTGTTCCCTATTAAGGGTTAATAAGTATGTTGGGTTTTAGAAAAATACACCTCCCTGTATCATTAGAGATTTCTTTGACTGAAGCTGAAAGAAGCAAGGTGAATTGTTAGTGTAGGACTGACCTAAAAGCTTTGCCTTCACGTGGCAGATGGGCTTACATCTAATGCAATTGGAGTTACTAAATAACCTCTATTTATTTAAATATACATAGGGATTTGGGCTAGTGTGCGGTAACTTTTTTGATTTTTTTTATTATATGTATTGACGCTGATGTGTGCTATGGTTGTTGCTGCTGCCCAGGAGTAGTGGGAGTTTGAGCACAGGACTCTTTTTTTTTTTTTGTGTATTTATGCCAAAATGGCCACATATTGCTAGGTCTAAGTTAAACTGGAGTCAGATGTTTTAGATCTAACTTGAATATGTGAGTATATGTAAATAGCTACCCTCTCTTCCGCCTGAAAGCTGCAGCTCCACTTCGAGCATGCACCTTAAGAAGGACGCGAATCCAACCGTGGCACATTAAGTCAACCCGCTACCAGAGCAGAGATGCTCCCCTTCAGCTGAACACTGCTGGATGAAGTCTTGCACCTTGTCAGACTTTCTCCATTATAAATTTGTCTTGCATTCATACAGCGCAGCACTTACCCTTACGAAACAGTCTCACTTTTCCTCTCACATTAGTTCATGCTCCCACAATCCTAGGCATCTCTTTAATACCTTTAACGCTCTTCTTTGCCCTGCTGCATTCATCCCCAATCTAATTTTAGAGCTGATAGCTTTGCATGTTACTCTACAGACAAGATTAAACAGTTGAGTAATTAATTCTCTGCCCTTCCCTCCTCACTTGGACCGTACCTTCCCTACCCTTCACGCCTTTTCTCCAGCTACTGAACAGGAGGTGGCTGTGCTTCTCCTTTCCTCTTGTCCCTTCACTCATGTCTTCTCCCCTAACCTCTCCCCTGCTGTCCATCAATGTGTCATCAATTCCTTTTCTTCCATCTGAATAGATGTCATTCATCTTTCTGAAACTCAATCTCTCTAAAATTAAGTTTCTTATTTTTTCCATCCTCACAACACTGATCCTCCTCTTTCACTTTCTTTGCAGGCTGATGGTACCTGCCTCACCCCATCCTTGCAAGCTCACTGTCTAGGTGTCATTTTGATTCTGGCCTTAGCTTTGCCCCTTATGTCCAGCCTGTTGCTAAAACCCATCAATTCCACCTTAAAAACATTCCCCGCTTACGCCCCTTTCTTATGCAAGATGCTGCGCAGAGCAAGGAAGACCAGAAAGGTCTGTCTATTTTCAAACACTGTTTGATCCAAAGTGCATGGCTGAAGCTAAAGGTAGGAAGTAGTTTTTCATTTTTTTTACATAAATGTTATTAAAGGGACACTATAGTCACCAGAGCAACTACAGTTTATTGCATTTTTTCTGGTGAGTAGACTAATTTCCCTCAGGCTTTTTGCTATAAACACTGTATTTTCAGAGAAAATGCAGTGTTTACATTACAGCCTAGTGATAGCTCCCATGGCCACTCCTCAGGTAGCTGTTAAAGGTATTCCTTAAGAAGTCCTGCCTAATGTGCATCATTACCATTCAGTATCTCCACCCTCTGCATGCAGACACTGAACTTGCCTCATAGAGATGCAATGATTCAATTAAATGAGGAGATGCTGATCGGCCAGGGCTGTGTTTGACTTGTGTTGGCTCTGCCCTGATCTACCTCTTTGACAGTCTCGGCCAATCCTATGTAAAAGCATTGTGATTGGCTTAAACCAGGGGTGGACTGAGAGCCTTTGGGGCCCCCGGGCAAAATTAGATCCCAGGCCCTTTTAAGGCCAAATATATGTGCATTAAATAAATGTTAAATATTACTCTCATATAATACAGCATTTATATTGTGAAGACCTGTGTATCAATGCATGTTTGTATTTGAGTCTGTGTGAATGTACTTGTGCATGTCTGGATGACTACATGTGCTTTTTTGTATATAGTGTCAGTGTGAATGCATATGTGTATTTAGCGTTAGTGTGTGTCTGCATGTGCAGGGGTGTGGAATATTAAAAAAAAATCTACTTGTCCAAGGGGAGTGACAGGTGACAGAGTGTGTGAGGGAGTGGGTGACAGATGGAAGAGTGTGGTAGTTGGTGACAAATGGCAGAGTGAGGGGGTACCTGGTGGCAGAGTGAGGGAGGGGGTGAGTGGTGGCAGAGTGAGGGGGAGACACAGTGAGGGGGTGACTGGTGACAGAGGGAGGAGGGGGTGACTGGTGACAGAGGGAGGAGGGTGTGACTAGTGACAGAGTGAGGGAGGGAGGGGGTGACTAGTGACAAAGTGAGGGAGGGAAGGGGTGAAACAGTAAGGGGGTGACTAGTGACGGTGAGGGAGGAGGTGAATAGTGAGAGAAAGGGAGGGGGTGACTAGGGAGGTAAGGGGTGATTAGTGACAGAGTGAGGGAGGGGGTGACACAGTGACAGAGTGAGGGAGGGGTGACTAGTGACAGAGTGAGGGATTGACTCCCCATCTTCCCTTTATTTCCTACCTCTCTCTCTGCTCCTTCAGGTCTCTCCCAGTCTGCTGCTCCTTCCCCTCGCTGGCTGTGAGAGGGATCTGTGTGTGAGGAGAGTACAGGAAGAGATGTCACTTCCTAGCCCCACCTCTCCCCATCACACAGAGGGGACAGGAAGAATGAGACCTGGCAGAGAGAGAGAGGAGGTAATGCTGCCCAGTCTCATTTGAGGATAGGGGGTGATGTGCGTAGCGGTAGGTTGCTGGGGCCTTGCGCTCCATCAAGGGCCCAACAGCCTATCAATGGAAGAGATCTTTTTTTTTTTTTTTTTTTGCCGTTCCAGTTGGAGAGATTTCTGATCTCTCCAGCTGGAACATGGCTGTGCGATCGGGCCCCTGGCTGTCTCGGGCCCTCAGTCCATGACCGATGTGCCCAAGTGGTCAGTCCACCCCTGGCTCAAACCACTACTTCTGATGATGTCAGAAGACAGGGACAGAGGTAGCAGCTGCAGTCTTGAATACAACTAAGATTGTACTATATTTAGGTGGCAAGAGGAGGGGTGGCAAGATGGTGGTTTTAACAATATAGGTTAGGGCTGTATAGATTCAGAAATATATGTGTGTTCCTAACCCTATAGTTTTTCTTTAAAACATTGTTTTATTTCCTTTGAAAACTTGATGAAAGGATTAATATAATAAAAATAGTTTTGAGGTGACCGTTGTCCTGTAACTAGTAAATCATGAATGACTGGAGAGATCTTCTCAATTTCATCCCCCTGATAAAAATATCTGCCCCATCCCCTCTGGCTCCTACACCCATGTATGGCTGCCAATTTTCTTTTTACTTTTTTTTCTTTCTTTTGTGACAACCACTTGCATGACTGAGTCAAATGTTATGGTGAGTCATAACAGATTCAGAATGCTACAGATTTGTTTTCTGGCTCTGACAGATAAAGCTTTATAGTGTAGTGATAAAGAATTTCAAACAAGCTTTATTGCAAAAAGAAATCTTGCACAATGCCTTCGGTCTTCTGAGATAATTTTAACCATTAGAGAATATTTTCTATTGTTTTGTTGACACTTTCTTGTTCGGTTTAGTTTCATCATAGGTTGATAACTAGATCATTGGTTAATTTTGACAAATAAAATGTTCAGTAGTTGACTATATTCAATAAAATTTTAAATTTAGGTTGCATTAATTTCATCCACTTGCTCAAATTCTCAAAGAGATATTATTATAAAATATGAAACTAATAATTGTGGGGTAAATTACTAATTATTTCTATTTAATGACTACAATAATAAACTGGTTTTATTGTAGAACCATAGATAAGATATGTTATTAGCTGACTAGTTGTTACTCTGCTTATATAGTCCAGTACTATTCTTATGTATGACATTCCTATTGTTAATAATAAATAAATAAAACTCTCTATTTTTTGAACTTACATTATTAAAGCGGAACTGTCACTTTCTGGGATTTTTATTTTAGGTTTACTGATATGTTTATATTTAACACATATGTGTTTGTAGGCCCTGAAAAATAATATAAAATGTAAACACCTACACTCAGGGCACAAGGATACTGTAGGCAACACTAATACAGTGCTCCCTGCATGGTTCACCCTCAGTGGACTGGCCTGATTGATTGACATGCAGCCAGGGCCGGACTGGGAACAGAAAGCAGCCCTGGAAAAAATAATTCTAGCCCTTTAATTCATTGTTCACATAGTATGCTTGTATTTTTTATATCTATGTGCTTTGGAATATTTTTTTTCTTACCTGCAGTCCCTCGCTCCAGATTATCCATGGGTGTTACAGTGCTGTAACACCCACTCTCCAGGCCGCCCCCTGTCTGTTGTGATTGGCCCTGCTTGGAGACAATTCTTTAAGCAGGGCAATCCTCCATGTCGATATCAGCATATCGCATCAGTGCGTCAATTGTATAATTTCATCAAATATATATATATATATATATATATATTAAAAAGCATGTTCCACATTAATAAATCACACAAGTTCAATGGCACACATACACACACACTGACTACAGAAAAGCTCACTGACACACACAAGCTTACTATGAACAGGCTCACTGACCCATGCACAAGCTCACTACAGACATGCTTACTGTCACATACAAGCTCACTGACAAACATTCACTCAAGCACACTACAGACAAGCTCAGTGACAAACACAATCTCACTACAGACAAGCTCATGACACACACAACCTCTCTGACCCACACAAGCTCACTAATGATAAACATAGAAGTGTCGTATCCCACACAAGCTTACTAACACACAGAAGCTCTCTGACTCACACAAGTTCACTACAGACAAGCACAAAAACACACTTAAACGTTCTTGCCCAATACACAAGCTCACAACAGACAAGCTTACTGACACACACAAGCTTATAATGAGGGGGGGGGGACCTACTGCTCCCCCCCCCCCCCCCCCCCCTGGGCGGCGGGTGGGGGCCATGAAGAGGGGGGGGACCTACTGTCCTCCCCACCCCTGGGGTGGGGGCCATAGTGAGAATGAGGAGGGGACCTACTGCCCCGGCCTAGGCGGGTGGGGTGGCCATAGTATGAAATGAGGGGACCTACACTTTGACCTGGTGGGGGCCATAGCGAAATGAGGCACGGCGGTTATGATGGTTTTTTTATTTGGCCTTTTTTGGGGCTGAAAAAAGAAGATTTGAGAAAAAAGAAGACGTCGAATGGTAAGTTTAATTTTATTTTACAGGTTAGTTATTTTATCCCCCCCTCACTATTTTTTAGGGTGAGGGGGGTAGGTAGGGACTTGTTTTTTTTTGGGTGGGGGGTGGGTGACTAGGGGCTTGGGGACCCCTAGTCACCTTGGGGGGGGTAATTGACTTAGGGCCCCCACCCGCCGCCCAGGGGTGGGGGCCGGGGGGGGGAGGACAGTAGGTCCCCCCCCCTCATTATCTTCATGGCCCCCACCCGCCGCCCAGGGGTGGGGGCCGGGGGGGGGATAGTAGGTCCCCCCCCCATTCTCATTATGGCCCCCACCCGCCGCCCAGGGGTGGGGGCCGGGGGGGGGGCAGTAGGTCCCCCCCCCATTCTCATATGGCCCCCACCCATGCGCCCAGGGTGGGGTAGTAGGTTCCCCCCCTCATTCTCACTATGGCCCCACCCGCCGCCCAGGGGTGGTGAGAGGGTGCTGCCCACCCCTCCTCTCCACTATCATCCGCCCGGTGGGGGGGGCAGTAGGTCCCCCCCTCATTATCTTCATGGCCCCCACCCGGCCCAGGGGTGGGGAGAAGTAGGTCCCCCACCATTCTCATTATGGCCCCACCGCGCCAATAGTTGTTTTTTTTTTTTTACAGTGAGCAGCCACAGGCTGCTCACTGTTTAGTAGACATGCCCCTACTCGCGGTATAGCGAGTAGGGGCATTTGGGAGATTTTAATCTCCCTTGTGCTATTATGGGGGTCATATTGACCCCCATAGAGTGAGAGGGGGACCTGGGGGGGCTTATGAAGTGGTGGGGAGCACTGCTCCCTGCCGCTTCTATAGTTACATATTACAAGGAGGGAGCTGCGTGCCGGTAGCTCCCTCCTTGTAATAAACTGAACGAACAAACAAACACTGATACATTGTGTTTGTTAGTTTGTTCGGCTGATATTTCTATTCACTCATTCGTCTGTCTGATGAATGAATGAATGGATGAAATTCCCGTTCGCATGTCCAGGTGTTTCATGGGCATGTGCGGGAATCTCAGTGTCTGCCTACTGTGGGCTGATGACGTGTCCCACAGGGACTTCACCTACCCACACAAAGATGGCTGCGCCCCGAATATAGATCGGGGCAGAAAATAAGGATTAAAAAATAGGTAATGCTGGGGGCTTAGGGGCATTTGGGGGTGACTAGTGAGTCAATTGGATGTAGTGGAGGCGGGTGAGGGGTTAAAAAAAAAACAGAATTCGGCATGACAGTGCCGCTTTAAAATAAAATATACAAATCCACACATCTTTACTCTACAACTGAGTGCCCCAACTTAGCTCACTGTCGATCATTACTAAAAGCTATGTCCTTTGCATCTGGCATATGGAGAAGAGATGAAATGAAAAATTATTTCTATTTATCCTCTTCATTTGCAATGTTGCTTTGGCTTTGCCTTGTCTGAACTGGATTATCATGTAATTTGGTAAATCTCTGAGTACCTAATGGAAAAAAAGATTATCATGAATTGCAGGTGATTTTTTTTTGGTATAATATTTATTCTTTTGGTGAAGCACAGGAGCACGAGGCCAAAATTTGCTTAGATAACCGTGTAAATGAACAATCATGGTCATGTACATATGTTACATCAGGACATTCTGCTACAATTAAGCAGGAATGGGGAAAAAAGTTAAAAACAAACACTCCCCATGTTTTCATACACATGGTAAACATTCAAGGAACTAGTAGTAAGTTAATGGAACTTTGTGAGCAAAATGGAGAGGGGATAATACAAAGGAGAGTAAGGATTAAGGACAAGAAAGGACTATGTGCGGAGGTGGATGTGCTGTACTCATCTGTACATTGAGATGCTCCTCATAGAATAGGTCAGATGAAGAGTCTAACAAGACTTACGTACTAAAGTGTTAATTTATTTGAGCTGTAACTCGAAATAGGTCATTTTATCGGTTGCAAGAAAGAGACATTAATCACTTGTTGACTCATGTTTGTGAGGTGTCACATGTCCTAACAATGCAATAAGTATATATCTAATACACTATGCTGAGCTAATTGCGTTGTAATATGTTTTGGCAAACGTTTCCCACTTTTCCATGCTAGTCTCCAAAAGGTTTGGTTGGCGAGATATTTCCTAACAGCTTGGATTTTATTTTCCCTGCTCTCTCACCAGAATATTTTATATCAAATAGTAAAAAAACCTGACCTTTATACCTTTTATCATATCTTTTTGTGTCCTTTGAGGGACATTCAGTATTTATACACCAATCAAAAACAAGTTTACTCTCTCTATACATGATTTTGACCTTTATATTGGACGTTTAATATAAGTTTTTAATTTTTTTGGTTCTATAGTTTTTAAAATGGATGGCAGCTTTTGATACAATCAATAGGATATTTAATTGATTATATTCGGTCACAATTCTTTGAAAATCCTCAGAGCCTTTGAGGAGTTCTAAAAGAAATTGATATTTCATTAAAATGTATTGTACCACAGCTGTTCTGCGTTTAAAAGGTACTTCTTTGTATTTGTTAAACAAGGAGAAATTTAGAGAATTGATGGAGAAATTACACATTTTTGCTCAAAATAGAGGAGTTTGAAACATTACATTTTGGTTAAAATTAGGAATGTAAATTTCCAAGGTAGGCTGTCATTTCCTTGCAAAATTAAGGCAAACATTATTTGGAAACATCTCCAAAGATGCCCTCTCGCAAATAATTTTTACATAGATTTTTTTAAATAAAATTTTGCAAGCAAATTCACAAGTGTCATTGTTTAACAGACCCCAATGATTTCATGAGATTTCCGAAAGCCACAAACTCAATATAGTTTACAGAGTGATTTATTGTTCCAATAAATAAATGAATTTATTTGTGATTTATAGGATTTGATAACTTCTATCTCTGAAGGATGGACTCATTTACATGTGAATGAATTATTTACATTGCAGTAAATTATTGTCTCAAACATATTAATATAATATTAGGAAGTTGAGTGCATCAGCTTTATGGCATACAAAGCAAATGTCCTTCAAAATGCTAGGATTTCCATCCATCAGATAAAGGATATTAAGATGAAAAAGCAGAGAATCTAGATAAACATATGTCTTTGCCTGAGGTGACAAGTGGGCAAGCTGATTCTTCTTTTTTTAAAGGACCACTATAGTGCCTGGAAAACATACTCGTTTTCCTGGCACTATAGTGCCCTGAGGGTGCCCCCACTCTCAGGGACCCCCTCCCGCCAGGCTCTGGGGAGAGGAAGGGGTTAAACTTACCTCTTTCTCCAGCCCCGTTTAGACCAAAAGGTTCCATTGTGTTAAAGGACCACTATAGGCACCCAGACCACTTCAGCTTAATGAAGTGATCTGGGTGCAAGGTCCATCTAGGGTTAACCCTGCCTGCTGTAAACATAGCAGTTTCTATGTTTACATTAGGGTTAATCCAGCCTCTAGTGGCTGTCTCATTGACAGCCGCTAAAGGCGCTGAAGATGCCATCGTCCATAGGAAAGCATTGAGAATTCATCCGATGACGTCGGAAGGAGGAGGAGAGTCCCCAGTGCCAAGGGAACCCGGCGCTGGAGAAATTTAAGTGATTAACTCCTTCCTATCCCTTCAGCCCGGCAGGAGGGGGGCCATTAGGGTGGGGACGGACGGACCCAAAGACCATATAAAGCCAGGAAAAAAAGGTTGTTTTCCTGGCACTATAGTGGTCCTTTAAGTTTATGTATCCAATATATTTCTTTTTGTGCCAACTTCCTTAATCCGTCCTTACTCTCCAGTGTAATAAATAGATATAGAACATAGATATTCTGATATTCAAAAATGAATATTTCAGAAAAAAGAGGGAATAAGACAGAACAGGGTGAGTAGCTCTAAAACTGGAAAAAGGGATTCACCAAAACCTTAAAAACATAAACAAAAGCACGCTATAAAATACAGTGTAAGTATCCAGGAGCTAATACATATAACAAATAAAATGCAAATAGTTAATTATACATTTAGCACATCGCTGAAAACTTAAAACGTCCAAGAGAATATAAAAGTCCTAAAGGAATATATATATAGCATGGGTAACCCTAACCCTGCTTGCGAAAACAACACAGGGCTGATGGTACTAATGGCGAATAGTATACTTTTATATACATATTATAGATGAGTATTATGTCCACATATGACAAAGCATATCAGTATGAGGAACTAATTGCTAAAAATATATATTTCAGTATCACTGAAGCACTTTATAAAAGTAAATAACAGCTGGTAATGTGAATAAAACCAATTAATTTATAAAAAATATTTCAAATATAAAAATAAAGGTAAAAATCTAAGTATAGCAAGATAGCCAGTAGATAGGGGAAGGTTTTCTTGCAAAATCCATTTGCCATTTCCATAGTACTGTCATCAGAGAACAGCTTGTTGTCTGCTCTTCAGTTGATTGCTGGCCGGACCTTGTAGTATATTTACTGCACTGTTCATGCAGCAAGCAGTACATCGATTAACACCATATCTTGTGAGTGCAATTGTAGAGCAGTGTTGCATTATTTCGTAAGAGATACAAATACAAAAAGAAAAGTCCTGCGCTCATTCCCATCACTCCAGGGCGGCAGCAACGACCACAGTACACATAAGCTAATACATATAGTAAAAACCAAAGAAAAAAAAAGTTACCTGCGCTCGCTCCTTAATCCCTATGTATATTCCGTATGTATATTCCCTCCAGTGGCCATTGGAGTAACTAAATGACCTCCATTTGTTTAAATATACATAGGGATTAACGAGAGAGTGCAGGTAACTTTTTTTCTTTGATTTCCTAAGAGATATTTGTCTCTTTTGTTCTCCAGGAATGCTGTATTCCCTTATAGTTGATATAGAGTGTATGTGGAGAGACTACTGGGAAGTCTGCTGTGGAAGCTGTTACAGAATCCCACATGCCAGAGTACATTAATAACCCTTTAGGACACAGCTTCAGAAATAAAATCATGTATCCTTAAGGGGTTAATGTATCATTTGTGTAATGGTGGATAATAACTTATATTTTACAGTATCTGTGTTGAATCAGATCTAGATGTGATCAACTGTAAAAATACCAAGAATACGGGATCCTGATCCTGTTTAAGCCCCCTGTTTGTGTTTGATCACCTTTAAGCACGTTATATGTATATATTGATTTTTCTTGGTTATTTTACCCTAGCTAGTTTTGACTATTCTGTAATCTGTTATCCTGACTTGGCTAAGTTCTTGAGTATTCTGTACTCTGGCATCTTGACCCGGCAAGTTAATCTGGACCTGATTTTGTGCTAGTGGTCTAGTCACTATTTTTCCTTTATGCTCTAAGCATCTCTATAGTCCATTAATATTCCTATCTATCTTTCCAGCCTTCTACATTGGTTGGATACTGTTTAAGATCTTCCCCAACCTTGACATCATCCTAGGCAAATATCACTTTCTCATTTTCCAACTATGTTTTGCAGGGTGTGCATGTATGCTGTTTGACCACATCAGAAAGCTGGGGTCATGGACAACTTGTCACTCCGGACCTGACACAATTACTGCTCTAGGCTACTCACTTGCTTACACTATTTAAGGACCTAGGTGAGAATGCAGAAATTCCTGAGTATGATGTGTGGTTAAAGAAGAAATATTTTAACTAAAAGACATGACAAAAGTTTCAGAAAAAAACCCCAATGTGATAATAATACCTTCTTTGGCCATAACCAGTACAATATGCTATAGGGGTAATGGTATTCTGGGTGTCCATTAAAGCACTGTTTCAAGTTAAACTTGATAAGAGACTTTTCAATAGAATGTATGTTCCCATTGTCAACTGCATCACGCCTTGCCAAATAATTAAAAAGCTGGTATAAATGATTAAATATAAAAGGGCACTTTATAAATCTAGATTGGCATTAAAGCAGTAACTACAATGTAAATGTTTTGAAAATGAAACCACATAATACAAAATGTGAGTTTTATTCTGATAAGTGACTTACTGTACAGTATTTACTATAGTTTATAATCAATTATGGTAATTTAAACAATGATCTTTTTATTCCCATTTTTAAGTGGATGTGAGACCTAGATATTATATCAAGTATTAGTATCTAGTATTTTTAATTATGTACAACTAAACCTTAACTCATATAATATTCCTAAAGAAAGAATGATGCAAGATTAATAGAGAGTTAATACTTAATATGATATTCATTTTTTCACTTTCAGAAGGTCATGCTGTTTTGAAATCTAGTAGGAAATGATGAGATGCATAATATTTTAATGAAATAAATGACTTAAACTACTTCATTGCTGCACTTTCCTGTTTTGCAGAAGCAAACCATTTTTCCATTTTAAGTTTATGAAGGCAGCCGAGATGAAGCGTAAATAAACACCAAATAATTGGTCAAGCTACACCTTCTCAAGAAAAACTTTTTTTTTTCAATCTGCGTGTTCTTATGAATAATGTGCAAATATAAAATCTGAAAAATCTATACTGTGTTCTGGGTCATGATTTTGCCATCAGCTCCACAAGACACAGCTCTGTCTATAGCAATATCCATGCTAAATAGTGATATATTTTGTATATATGTATCAATCAATCGCTAGGTTTATTCACTAAACAATGAGGTATATGGGTAGTAAGTGGGGGATGGAATGTATCAGTGCTTGTAATATGGCTGCTAGAACTTACCTGGAACCAGAGTCTCTTCTTTTCTGGCTGAATGGTAGGTATAGAAGGTAGTGTCAGGAAGCAGCGCCTATAGTAGTCTTCTCAGGCTCTGTGACATATAGGGGAGAGAGGAGAAGACACGGATATAGTGTAGTATGTTGAATTGCTTGGTAGTAATAAATAAAGAAAAATATTGCACTTATGGGTTGAAAACCAACTGGAAAAATAGGAAATTCTGCAAATGTAGGTAGTTTTTCCCCCCGACTTGATTATATTATCCTATGTTTGCAAGTCACCTGTTAACACAAAACAATTGCATTTGAGTGAATAACCCTCATGTAAATATATATAAATATATGTAAATATATATAAGCTAAGAACTGACCGCAGCATATTATGTGTTCAAAATTATGTATCTGGTTTGTATGGGGAGGACAAATTTTGCTTTCTAAGGGTCCTCAAGATTTCTGATGACACCCCTGCCTCTCACATTCCTTCCCCCACTCTCTTCACAATACCAGAGTGAGTCACTATTCAGAAGTATGAATTGTCAGGAACTCATTATTCTTTTTGAATGTTCAGTTTTGTATTGTAGTGAAAATAGCTGAATAACACAGACATATTTTGACATTGTATCTATTTCAGTTATTTTAGCTGAACATATAAAATTTTATTTGAAATTCCTGACAACTCACACTTTAGCGAAAAACTCAAAATGGGTTCTCTAAGCATACCTCTATACTGCCTTGAACTTGAAAACTCCATTGCCAAAGAAAAATTGTGTATATGCTGCCCTCCTACCATGTGCTTTATCCTATACCCCCTCTACAAAGCAGCCAAGCTTCTGCTTAAAAATGGTTGTTATAAAAGTTGGAAACCATCCCAGAAAGTAGTGATTGATCACTCAAAAACCTCATCCTTGCAATGGACTTAGTTTTCTGCCCAGACAGGAACACCACCATTTCAAGCATGTTTGGGGAACAACTCCCTGAGACTACATATAGTTCAGAGCTTACTCCACCCGTATAATGGAGGAACAAAGGATTTATACAGAGATGGTGTGTCTAGGCGGATCCCAGGCACACCAGTAAAAACAATTATTCTCATCAATAAATTATTACATTATTTATGTCTCATGAAAGAGGAGCTGTCTTGGTGCATGAACCAATGGAAGGTGAATATGTGATGTAGAAATGCATGTCACGCCTTGTGCTTTGATTACGTCTATTAATATTAAAAAGGATAGATCTTATGTGCGTACTTGCCAAGAAAAGGTGGAAAATTCTAAGAAACAAAGCTTGGTACATGAAACAATTTTAGAAAAAATGGACACCAGGGACATTTCTGATGACTAAGAGAGAGATTTGTACATTAAGCCTTTCTGTGCTGGAATATTAGTCAGTCTCACAATAACTCTTTCAGTCAAGGGATGCTAGTTAATCTCATATTATTCCTTAAAATGGTGATGGTGAAACCAAAATGGAAATGCAAAAGTAGTAGTAGTATCAGAATGTACAATTCCAAGGGGAAATATTCCCAATCCGAATACATATAATTTTGGGAACTAAGGACATTAAATAGAATCCATGTTTATTTACAAAAAAAATAAATAAAAACACAAAAAAAACCTATTTTTTTTGTAATGTTTAAATAATAAAACACTTCCCTGCCTTTTTGTCTATTCAATAAATATTCAGATTTTATAAAAATGAAAAGAAAACCTGCATGCACCCCTTAATGAGCAGTGCTACTCCTACATATGATTAACTTAATGAGTAGCTGAAATACATAGCCTTACATTATTGAAACAGCAATAAAATCATACAATTCACACTGAAAGAAGTGATGTAATAAAATTCTAGAACAGACATTTTAAAGGTCAGTCCTAAAGAAATCTCCTTTCTTCTTTATTCACTTTAGATTTTGTTATTCTGTTGCTGTGGTAAATCTTAGCAATGACATTTGTAAAAATAAAGGTCACCCCCCCACCCCACCCCCTCTAGATTAGGCAAGTATCCACAATGTTTTGGGAAAAATCACTCTAAATATTGTACTGATGTGCTGAGGGAGATGGTCTAACCTGACATTTTTGTAAGTACTATATAATATCATCAGTACATTGGTCCCTTGTGATTTAAAAAGCTATGTTTAGACCAATGTGCCATCTTACAATAGAATGTAGAATGGTCACCTGTCCGCAAAACTTGGAAATGATCTACACACCTCAAACCGTCTTTTTAAATGGCTTTGATGATAACTGACTTAAACAACACACAACACAGTTCCATGACGTACCTCCTGAAGAACTCCCACTAAAATACTGGCATGTACTCTCTGTCGTGGTTGTCAACTTATACAACTAATGTATACTTTATCTTGCTATGTGGAATGTCAACTACCTTAATTTATTTTTTCTCATGCAACTACATATCCTATTATATATTTTGTAAAAGCTTTATATTTTCAGTAAAAAAAAAAAAAAACCTTTCTTCAATTCTTTTTTTCTTAAAACCAATTTCATAACTTTAAATTAAACAAATGCTATTAAATTTATTTTGATAAGGTATTATTTATTTTATAATCTATTTATGATTTGCTATTGCAATATAAAAATAATCCCTATAGTGTATTTGGTGTGCTAAAAGTCCTTCCTTGTTCTCCTTCCAATTTTGTTAGACTGATCACGTGAAGTTTGACCTGCAAATGTTGCTGAAGAATGTGAAAACAGAATTTGACCCACGTGAAGATCCCATCTTCCTCTACCAAGGTAGCTCCTGTAATGAATGGGATAGCCAGTGTGTCATGCTGAGTGTCAGATTTTGTGGACTTCTGTTATGACAACAGTTGTCAATTTATTGAAGTTTAATGTCTGCCAATTGCCATCATTCTATTATTTTTCAATTGGAGAGTTTAGCATATCTTATTCTGCTCAGATTCCAGTCTACACAACATTTATTTGCAATTTTATAATGGGGTACTATTCCTACTGTGGGGTTTGCACACAGCTAAAGCTAACAAAAATCTATATGTTGTACTGTTTTAACCCCTTAAGGACACACGACATGTGTGACATGTCATATTTCCATTTTATTCCAGAAGTTTGGTCCTTAAGGGGTTAAAAACCCAAACAAAAACTAATGGTTAATATTTTGGACTGAAAGATTGACATAGAGAGCAAATAACATTGATCCCAAGATGTTGTGGACCTATGAAGTTTCATGTGCACCTATGCCACCTTTTTAAGAATAAGTACACACATTTAGGCGCATACTATGGTTTCTTTTTAGCAGGCAGTCTTTTTATTTGGAGAACAAAACGAAAGACACCGTTTTGCACCACCCCTTGCCTTTGTCAAGTCTCGGTATTCTTCCATCTGCTGCTCTTCTTACCTTGCAAACACTTCAGTAGTGTTTACTGTTGAAAATAGACTGTCACTATATAAAAACTGTTAATTCCCCTTTAAGATTGCTATTGGAATATAAAAGCTGGTTAATTATGCTGTATTTAGCAAGTATTTGTTGTGTTTTGCAAAGAAAAGAAAAGAGGTAAATTTGCTAAGCAGAGTTGTAAACCGATTTAAAGACGAAATTGCAAATTAGAACACTATCCATCTGTATTACATTTGATATTTTCCATATGCTTCTTTTCATCGCCCACATGAGTGCTCATATAAGAAAATAGTATAAATGTACACATACAAGCAATGTACTGTAAATTGAAAGCTAAGCTTACTTTATTAAAAGTAAAATTTACCGTGTGCAGGTTTTTTCCATGTTTTACAAAAAAATAGTAGTACAGCCTTAATCTAGCTATGGGAAAGGCAAATGTGCTAAATGTGTAACAAGTTCAAAACACTGTAGGCTTTTTTTTTTTTTTAACCCACACATACAAATTGAGACCGATATGATCCTCGTTCACTTTTGATATATCCATTAATTCTCCTTTAA
The DNA here is from genome assembly GCA_933207985.1 of Pelobates cultripes. NCBI lineage: Eukaryota > Metazoa > Chordata > Amphibia > Anura > Pelobatidae > Pelobates > Pelobates cultripes. The sequence continues at coordinate 133,375,855 of OW240919.1, read as the reverse complement.
TACCACTTTCACTAATAAGTGAGTAATATGGTTTCAGAATGTTTGTAGAATTGACACTTTGTCAAACCTCAAATTTACTCTCACAGCCCAGCATGCGATAAGCACCATGTGGTCTCATAATTGGTAAGTGCCACCAGATAGATTATTTTAAGGGATTTATGCCAACATGTAATGGTGATTGATGGATATAATAGTAAAATTCTTATTTCAATATTGTAATTGATTTAAATGGAATCTTTTAACATCAAGCTCTGCAGGGAGTGACTGCAAATTATAGGGGTCTTACTGTCTTTTTTTTTTTTTTAAGAACAAATTCTTTTAGTCTGCATGTCTACTGCCGCTACCTTATGCAAGGCTCTCTATTGAGATTTATGAAAGGTCAATAAATTCAAAGATAAGGACAAATCAATTCTGTCATAAGCTTTCACATTGCTTTTTATTAGACTAAGCACACACTGATCCCATTAAAAAAAGCAAACAATAATTGGTTACCAGTTCTAAGAAAGTGTATTTAACACCATAAAATAAAAAAATCACATTAGAAATCTAGACTTACTAAATGAGGTGTAAAATACTAGCTCTTTGATATAACGTTACTTTTTTGAGCTTTATTTATATTTTCCACCAGATAGTGAGCAATAGAAAAGGATTTGAAAGTGACGGTAGAGATATAAATGATTGACAGAAAGGACAAACTCGACATATATAAAGCTGTGCCCCTGGATATGTGATGGCAATTTTCAAATTAGATGCCTCTACGCAGTAGATATGAAACAAAAAACTAAATCTATCAAATGCTGAACAATCTTTTTGTTTGTTTGTTTATACAATTTCTATAATAATAGTAATAATAATATAATTGGTGTCAAATTTCCAATTAGGCATAATGGGCAAGTCCATATGTAATGGTCAAGTTGTAGCACTCTCTGCAAGTACCTACAGGTTAAGTTGAGTGCTTCATGCTGTCATCCGCAGAATACAAAAAGCTGATTGGAAGCCTTGCTAGATAGTGCTTCCAAAGAGAATCATTTCCGCCCAGTTATCCAGTGTACAGTGTGCTCAATCCATCTACTAGTGCTGAAAGAGATGTTATGGTACAAAAATGGGAGAGGCAGGGTGAACATGTAACTCTCACGCATGCATTGACACATTCCATTTTCAAACTTTAGTCATGCATTCACATATAAACACACAATGTGGACAGGGATTGAAACATGTTAAAGCCCTCTACAAACATCAATATCATGTGTATTTATGCATGTCTCACATACATCAAATATGAACATATACATTGCATATACTGCAGTGTTGTTCATCGAAGGGGTTATGGTGCTCAGATCTGTATGAACAAATTATATATGAATGATGGAGGAGATATTTATAAGCATTATTCTAAAATATTTTTTTGGAGAACCTGAGGCCCTGGAACTGAACAGTCTAGATAACAACACGTTCTCAGCTGCCAAACCAGTAAGAAACCCCTACCAATACATCACCCAACCCCACTCCCTCCACCATTCTACACTCATTCGCACCTGCTACAGCAGAAGAGGTTTCTTCTCTTTCACTGAATTGACTGACTTTCTCGAAACCAACTCTCTGCTTGACCCCCTTCAATCTGGATTCCGCGCTGGTCATTCTGTTGAAACAGCTGTGACCAAAGTATCCAACGATTTAATTGCTGCTAAATCTCGCGGATATTACTCTATCCTAATTCTCCTTGAATTCTCTGCTGCCTTTGATACTGTTGATCATCAACAGCTTCTTCGCATTCTCTGTAATTTTGGTCTACGGGATACTGATCTCTCCTGGTGCTCCTGCTACCTCTCCCAGCGCTCTTTCAGTGTTTCTTTCTCTGACTCTGCATCCTCCCCCCAACCACTCTCTGTTGGCGTCCCCCAAGGTTCTGTTCTTGGTCCCCTACTGTTCTCTATCTATACTGCCTCCCTTGGTAAACTCATCAGCTCGTTTGGCTTCCATTATCATTTCTATGCTGATGACACGCAAATTTACCTGTCCTCTCCTGATCTCTCTCCGCCCATCTTGACTCGTGTCTCTGACTGCCTCTCTTCGATATCCAAATGGATGGCTGCTCACTTCCTTAAACTCAACCTGTCCAAAACAGAACTTCTGGTATTTCCTCCCTCAAGTGTTACTGTCTCCCTCCAAGTCAACGGCGCTACCATCACCTCTACCTCGCAGGCTTGCTGCCTGGGTGTTCTTTTTGACTCCAACCTCTCCTTCACCCCTCACATGCAATCAATCGCCAAATCCTGTCGCTTCCATCTCAAAACATAGCGCGCATCTGCCCCTATCTAACCCCGGATGCGGCTAAGGTGCTGGTTCATGCTATTGTTCTCTCTTGCCTGGACTACTGCAATACTCTTCTCAGTGGTCTTATGTTATGTGTTCCCAGATTGCACCATTGCAATCTATAATGAATACAGCAGTAAGGCTCATTTTCCTGTCCGCTCGCACCTCCCACGCCTCCCCACTCTGTCAGTCCCTGCATTGGCTCCCAGTTAGATATAGGGCTCAATTTAAAATTCTGGTGCTTGCTTACAAGTCCCTATATAATGCTGCACCAACCTACCTATCCTCCCTAATACACAAGTATGTCCCGTCGAGGCCCCTATGCTGTGCCAAAGACCTACGTATATCCTCTGTCTCTACTCCCACCTCTAACACTCGCCTCCAAGACTTTTCCAGGGCGACACCTCTTCTGTGAAACTCCCTTCCCTCCTCCATAAAAATTTAACCCAGTCTCCACTCATTCAAAAATCATTGAAAACTCACTTGTTCAAGAAAGCATATCAATTAACCTGTAAGCAGGTCTTTATCCTCCACCCTCCATGACTCCCCTCCTGCAACTGTAAAAAATTACCTGCTAAGCCCTCAGCTTGGAGATCCCTGCTGCCGCCTCTCATCTAAATATGTGATGTTCCTATGTATGGACATTTATTCAGATAAATATTAAAAGATAAGCTTTCTTTCCTTTCCCAACCCATCCTATCCTATCCTATAATTAAGTGTTCTTGCATAGCAAGACCACTTATTGTTATCTCACATATATATTATTATTCTTATTATAGCCAAATTTGCCACCCTAACTCCTCCCACAGTTTTTACACTACATAGACAAAAATTTACCAAAGCGTGCAGATTGTTCCCGATCGGATTGCTATTACTTTGTGGAACGTTTCGCCGAATGGTTCACGGAATATCGTCGTTCTTGTGGCGCAATTTGTCCCATAGGAATGAATGGCAAAGCTAGAGTGGGAGCTGGCAAAAGCTGAAAAATCAGGACATGATTTCTAAACTGCCACCACTCCCTTATTTTCAGGCCCACCTACACAAATCTTATATCAAAACGTTCAGCTATCCCTGCTGCCACTAAACATGTCAACGGCTAAGCCATAGTCCTGATAGTTTTCACAATATAATCATTTGTTTGCAACTAACGCCGTCCATTGAGATTCATTGAAACTTCACTCTACAAAGCTCAAATTTGAAGTGCAATTTCTAAACTGCGACTGTGCCTTCATTTTTAATACTTCAGAGACATACTATGCATCAAAATGTAGGTCTGGGTCTTGTGATTCTCACAATATAAAGCTCTTCGCTGTAGGATTCATAGTTTTTAAAATACGACCGTTTGAAGATGGCAACCGCCAAAATACTCTGACCTGTGCCAGGCTGCAGCAGCAAGTGATGTCATAGACAGGGCCTTTTGAACACCTGCTAATGTTTTTATAAATGTATGGTTTAATGTAACTGTGCAACAACGTTGCAATTAAATGTGCTATATAAATGATAAGTTACTCCGCCCACTCCAGTTGTAGACTACTGGTGGAGGCAAGAACACTTCAGACAATTTCCCCAGAAATTGTAGCTTTTCTAGTTTATATATAGAATATCACATAGACTTTGAGGGTAACTTCTGTAGATAAATCATTTGAAAAAATAGTCTTTTTCTAACAGATTGTGATCATTTGAAAAGCTATCCAAAAAATAAAAATACATTTGAGCCCGTGGGGTTTGGTCTTGTGAAAACCATGACATTTGTAAACTCAGAATTGAATCTATTCATATTGTATATATATGCCTTGGTGGCTTTTTATAGTTAACACGAATATTGAATAAGAACTCCATATCGAATCAACACACATTATTATTTTTAGAAAAATTGTCTTGGATCATTTAAATTTTTTATGCATGCTTGTAAACAAGAACAAAATAATGGTGCACAACATAGTACTCACTACCGATAACTTGGATTACAAATATATTAACCTGAAAAAAAAACAAGAAAACTTAAAATAAAAAACGTTGCAGTGGTTTGCCTGGTGTTAGATTTTATCTTTCTCATTCTCTTTAACTTTATTGAAGTAATGTAAGCAGTACAGTAAAAATGTCTGCCTATTCAATCTCTGACATTTTTCTCGTATATGTCGCCAAAAGATTTTCATTTGAGTGTCCCTTTATAAATGTCCTTATCAAACTTCATTGGCATAATTCCAGGAGCACTGAAAGTGTTCGGTACCTTCATTGGATATATTTTAGTTTGTATTTATACTACTTGAAGTAAGTGATATGATATAATATATTTAAATGATATTGCACAATAAAAACATATCATGAAATATTTTTTATCTAATAAGCCTCAGAAAGGAAGAGGAAAAATACACTGGAAATGTTCAGTTATTTTAACTTGGCTGAGTAGATATAAAAGAGGTCATCAAAGAATTAGAGTTCATTTCTAAAAAAAAAAAAAAAAAATGCTAATGAGTTTCACTCTTTCATTTCTCTCATTAAACCCTCTACAATTCATCATTATAAAAGTGATTATCAGAATCTTGTCTCTTCTGGTATTATCTATCTTTCCCACTGATTTTGTGATATTGATGTGCTCTGTTTCTCCTAACTTTAATGGCTTTTGCTATTTATCTTGATCAACATTAGATTATTATTTGATTAAAATATTTTTTTTCTGTTTTAATAAAAAGCTTTAGCACTTTGAAGATGATATTTTAATATTTGTGTTGTTTTATGTCTGTGCTATCATTTCAGTAGGGTAACGATATTAAAGATAGATATATTTGCTTGTGATATGGGATGTGACACTGCATATATAGAATTACATATCATGTTTCTCCATGTTTGCATTAAAATTGTACCCTAAAAAAGAATTTGAGAAAAAAGACTAAGTGTGGAATTTAGTAACTGGAAGTTAATGACTCCTTTCTGTTGATTTGAGAAACGATAACAAACAAAATTATAATTTTAATACAGGAGATAGGAGACTTCATATTTGCTTAACCTTTCTTTACTGAAATCTCCCAGCACCAAATAAGGAGTTAAGTTTAAGAAACCAACAACCAATGTAAAAACTGCATAGTGCAACAAAACCATAACCGGCCCCTCCTACATCCTCTTTATTTGCTGCTTCCTCCCTGGTGAATCTACTCTAAATCTGTGGCCCTAGATCTTTGTTTTCCTTTTTTTATTTTTGCTTACATTGACTATTTAGTTAATTATCTGTTCATTATTTGTTCCTTATTAGTTATTTGTTTAGTTTGTCATTTTACTTTAGTTTGCCTCTTTAGATTCAGTTTGTCTCTTTAATTTATTTTTGTTTATATTTTTCCCTTGATATTTCTATTTACCTACACTGTCTGCTTAACTTCTTTGCCCCTAAACCTATTTCTATTTTACTGTTTTTTCATACACCTTCTTTGTTCCTTCTTTGTAATCCCCTTTTGTCATGCCATGGTCCAGGTACTCCAGTGGGCTGTCTTCCTCCCTGCTTTCAATTCATCGTAATTGCCGTGTGTCTTTTTAAGTGATCTAGGTGAGCTTGTTCTTGTATATTTATGCACATTTATTGCACATTTTATTCTACTATTTTACCTATTGCACATCTGCTTAACTGTATGCATCGTTGAGTTGATCATAGGAGTGTTTTTCTCCTGTTTATTATTTACTGGGGTGACCCTCATATTATACCTTTTTATGCTCATATCTGTTATATGTGATTGTATTTAAATATGTTTTAAGGCACATGCATTATAACCCTTTTCCCTGGAAAACTTTTTTGAAAATTGTGTTGCTCTATTGTTAGTGGCATTCTATTCTAATGTATATTTAGTCCCTGCTCACTTGCCCCTTACCTACCTTGTGTATACTGAGGTTATACACCTCTGATTACTAAGGGCTCTTCAGGCCTACTGGGAGAAACTGTGACTCCCCATAGGGGTGACCCACCTATTTGGCGGTGGGTTTTTGGGTGACCCATCCTCTTCTCCATTTTAGCTTTGGCTAAGGTCCCTTTTTATCATTATACAACTTGTTTGAATAATGCCATGTTCATGCCCTAACGATTATTCCCCCATTTTCTCTCAGACCTAATTTAGCATACTAGGCTTAGGATGACAGTGTTATACCTGAAAGCTTCAAGCAGTGGCTACAGTTTACTCTTGCCGATTTATGGTCAAAAACGTCAGACACCTCATTATTATTATGTTATTATTTTTGTAGCACCAACAAATTCCGCAACGCTTTACAGTGGGTGGACGGACAAACATGTAGTTGTAATCAGACAAGTTGGACACACAGGAACAGAGGGAATGAGGGCCCTGCTCAATGAGCTTAAATGCTAGAGGGAGTGGGGCAAAGTGACACAAAAGGTAAGGATAGTATTAGACTAATAACAGTTGCAAGAGAGGAATTAGTCGGGAGCTATTAACAGTTTAATTGATACGCTTTCATGAAGAAGTGGGTTTTTAATGATTTTTGAAGGAGTGGAGACTGTGTGAGCATGGGATGTGCGAGCAGACAGGAAGATGAGCCTCGCTGCCGCATTCATTATGGACTGAAACGGCGCAAGTTGGGAGCACATAAGACCACTGAGAAGCATATTACAGTAGTCAAGGCGAAAAAGGACGGTGGCATGGATCAGCACCTTAGTCACATCTGGCATTAAGTAGTGTCGGATGTGCGCAATGTTTTTGACAAGTGAAGGGACAGGATTTGGCGATATACTGAACATGAGGCATGAAGGAGAGGTCCTTTGTCTGTCTCCCTCCAAGTCAACAGTGCTACCATCAGCTCCACCACGCAGGCTCGCTGCCTAGGTGTTCTCTTTGACTCCAACCTCTCCTTCAAGCCTTATGTTCAATCTATCGCTAAATCATGTCATTTCCATCTCAAAAACATGGCGTGCATCTGCCCCTACTTAACGCCAGATGCGACTAAGGTGCTGCTCCATTCAACTGTCCTTTCTCGCCTTGACTACTGTAACCCGCTTCTCAATGGTCTTATGTGCTCCCAACTTGCACCATTACAGTCCATAATGAATGCGGGGGCCAGGCTCATCTTCCTGTCCGCCCGCACCTCCCACGCCTCACCCTTCTGTCAGTCCCTACATTGGCTTCCTATAAGATATAGAGCTCAATTTAAAATTCTGGTTCTTGCTTTCAAATCTCTACATAATACTGGTCCCACCTATCTATCCTCCCTTATACACAAGTATGTCCCATCTAGGTCCTTACGACCTGCTGAAGACTTACGTCTATCTTCTGTCCGTACTCCAACCTCTGATACTTGCCTTCAAGATTTCTCGAGGGCTGCACCGTTCCTGTGGAACTCGCTTCCCTCCTCCGTTAGATGCTCATCCAGTCTCCACTCCTTCAAAAAATCGTTAAAAACCCACTTCTTCATGAAAGCGTATCAATTAAACTGTTAATAGCTCCCGAATGACTCCTCTCCTGCAACTGTCACTAGTCTAACACTATCCTTACCTTTTTGTGTCATTTTACCCCACTCCCTCTAGCATGTAAGCACATTGAGCAGGGCTCTCAACCCCTCTGTTTCTGTGTGTCCAACTTGTCTGGCTACAACTACATGTCTATTTATCCACCCATTGTAAAGCGCTGCGAAATTTGATGGCGCTATATAAATGGCATAATAATAATAGTCCAACTTGGCCAAATCTCAGTCAGATCCGTTCGGCAGAATTGCATTGTCACCTAGGTAAACCTTTTTTTTTTTTACTTTCCGGACACAAGGCTCTGTTCGTGGGTTCCTGTGCGAAAACCATACAAGGGATTCTCTTTCTTTTAGGGAGCGAATGTTCCCCCCATTCAGCAATTCCAATCTCCCCGATGTCATTCGTATAGTTGGTCATGAAGTAGGACGGGCAGCAGTAAAAGTAAACTCCACAAAAATATAGTATGTTCTACCACAAGTTGTTTGTTCTTCAGTATAGGATTGTGCACGACCCAAGATTCTTCACTTCTTTTATTGAGTTAGCCTTTATTACGTATACTATATGTACTGGGAGGCTATTCCATGCATATACTACCTATTTTAAAGCAAGAATGTTACATTAAGTGTCAATAATGCATATGTGGCTTCAAACAGCTATGCAATCCATTGATGACTTTACAGTAGAAAGCTTGGCAGGTTTGTTCATAGTTAAATTACTTTAAGTATGAAATGCATTATCATGAACTGAGAAAATCTGCTCTATGGAGAACTTGTAAAGAGATGAAATTATTGCATTATGCACATCAGCAGAAATAAAAAACAAAAATGGATAAACTTTACTCTGAAAAGGTTTGGCTTAAACAGAAATGAAATTGTTGGCAAAATTTACATTTAGACAGATATAAGGTCACTTTGAATTTTATAGTAGAAGTAAAGTTTAATTGATTGTTTGGAAAAATATAAAAGTTGACTATATTACCCTCAAAAGTAGATTGAATCATAATGCTGGGACACTTGCGCTTTTGAGTCTGAGTGTTCGTACATCTTTATCGTAAAAACCCAAAGATGTGGGTGTGCAAGGAATATGTAAAGTGTCAGTGCATAGAGAGTTATGTACAACATATATAAATATCCCTGAGATATATACACTGAATATATATGTAAGGAAAAAATAGTTAAAACACACTGTGTTAAAACTATAGACTCATATGTGGTACCAAATAAATAGTATACTTGCACTCTTTTTAGAAGATAAGTTGGATGTAATAACACTGTACTTTATCTGAAGGTAGAATAGGTTAGTTTTGGATAAGCCAAATGGCAAATTATTTAGATAAATTAGAAAAATGGTCAGAGCTGTGGAAACTGACATTTAATGTGGATAAGTGCAAGATAATGCATCTTGGGCGTCAAAGTCTTAAATTAGAGGGGCACATGTTTAAAAATAATATCAGCAAGTATTACTTTGCTGAGAGGGTAGTGGATACATGGAATAGCCTTCCAGCTGAACTGGTAGAGGTTAACACAGTGAAGGAGTTTAAGCATGTGTGGGATAGGCATAAGGCTATTCTAACTATAAGATAAGGCCAGGGACTAATGAAAGTATTTAGGAAATTGGGCAGACTAGATTGGCCGAATGGTTCTTATCTGCCGTAACATTCTATGTTTCTATGTGAATTTAAAATGTTGTTTACCTGTCTAATTTTTCCAGTTCCAAAAATGTTTTATTTATTTTGAAATTCCAGACAATTCAAACTTTAGTGAATAACCTTGCATAGAATGAGAGTGCTCTTGTCTGTGTGTTTCTGAATCCCAGTCAGGATTGAAACAAAAATAGACTGTATTTTTTGACGACTAAAGACACAAGTGGAAAGCACCATAGACACATATGAATGCCAGTATTAACTGTTACCAGTCATGACAAATAAATAAACCACTTCATGCATAAACAAAAATACAAGATTCTTACTAGACTCTTGATGAGTAAAACCTTTTTTTTTTTAAATCTAGATTGCATCTATTCTAAAATCAAACAAATGGTTAAACATTTTGGAAAAAAAAATTTCATTATAGTGTTGAAAATCCCAGAATGCTTTAAATAAAATTTTTATATATTTTTTAAATTAGTTTCACCTTCTATCCCAATTAAATTATGTATCTATGTATCTATCTTGCATAAAGAATAGTTCTACACAAGTAAAATAGTAATAAACAATTCCTCGAATAGCACCATCAATCCTTACAATTCTGTCTCATATAAAACCAGACATGACTGTTTGGTAAATAACCAAATTTTTAGATGGTACCTATGCTTTACTTTTTCAGATGGTACCTATGCAACAACCCTGAACCTTTTTTTCTCTGTTATATTAAGCCCCAATCCAATGTGTGGAGAAAGGCATTAGACCTAGACTCAATATTAAACAAAACAGCTGAATACATAGCTGAAATGTCCTTTTTTAAGCACTACCAACAGCTTATCTTGCTCAGGTAGTAGGCATAAAACTGGCTCTCAAAAACACTTGCCTCTTCTGGAATGAATTATAGCTGAAGAAATGATCTTGGGGAGGTGTGGCTGAGGAGTTACCCAAGGCAATCCACATACACCCATTTATTGGGGCTACATTAATTATCTGGCTACAAGGTCTAATACAATAACTTTCAACTTTGTATGATCCTATGTACCCACTACCACACAATTTGGCTTTTTGGGTCAGACTAGATAATTTCAGTATTCGAAGAGAAGTGACTTCCTCTGTGTGTGAATCCTTATTTCTGTTAATGCCCTACTACTGTTGTCAGACTTAGCTCAAGACGGACAATAAACTATTACAGTAATTTCTGTATTATCGGCTCAGACATTTTTATGGGTAACTCTCTCCCTGTGTTTTTGATACATAGACAACTCATTTGAGAAATCTTGTTTTTGCGCTGAATCGTTGCCCTTATGTGTTTCCATTCTTTTCAAATGATTCGGTTGGGTACACATTTTTTTTTACCTTCAAGTTTATATCATACTGAGAAAATGCTCTGCAGTAGAATTGAAGATCCATCTAGGTCTGAACTAAATTTGATAAAAATTTGGGCCGATCAGATGAAATGTAGCCAAATCACAATAAACCAAAATGTGCAGTGGTCAGCATGCTTCTTTTAGTTTGTGATTCTGAATTCCACTTGTGTTTGCCAAAAAAGAGATGGTTGATGACAGTCACTAAATGTTGATTTTATTCAACGATAAAGTGAAAAGTTAGCAATAGAGGGAAAAAAGGAAGAGCATCAACAAAATCCCCCCCTCTCTCTCTCTCTCTCTCTATATATATATATATATATATATATATATATATATAATATATACTGTATAACAGGGATAGGCAACCTTCAAACCTCCAGATGTTTTACCGCTGCTTTATAATATAACAATTTTTACTACACCTCCTGTTTCTCATATAAGTGAACCATATGGCATCTAAGTGCTCCTAATAGTGTACTGCAAAATATATAATTAATATTAATTCATAATCATACTTAATGGTTGGTTAATCTTTGAATCATTTAGGTTTTTCTGATTCAGTTTCTGACCTGTTTTGGTATTGAAATTCTTCAAAGCAAAACCAACATATGGCTGAAATTCAGGTGTACTTAAAGATTTTCCCCTTTTAGAAAAATTAGTTTGGCCAAGATAAATGTTCTTGGTGCATACAAGTCTACTTGCAGTTGACCTTTTTGGACTAAGAATGGTCTATGAAGATGGCATCACCCCATCAAAAATCTTCATGCTCTAAACTTCAGTTTATTAATTGGTATGATATCTCTCAAAAAGTTAACAGGATGAGAATTCTGATCAATACTGTAGATGCAGTGGTCGATCAGATCACATTTGCATTTATTTGGGAGTGTCCATTATTATAGTTTGGTTCTGAAGATTAGTATATGATGTCATGACTTCAATAGTAGATAAAAAAAAAAAGTGAAGTACCACCAAGCAAGCATGCTATTTAACAACACTAAGCCTCCCATATCAAAATATATATAAAAATGCTATTGAAGAATGTGCTCACTACATGCAAATCTTTAAACCCTGCTCTCCAGATGCAATAACTTGTACCAACATAACAAATTTGGTTGGACTATGTAGTGATCTGCCAGATGGAGGAGTAGACCGCTGCTCTAAAAGGTAGAATGGTGAAGGTTTGGATGACCTAGTTGTCCTTTCTGAGTATTCAAACAGAAACAAAATGATTTTTTATTTTTATTTTTGATTATTTGGTCCTCATCTACAATATTCTTTCTTTTTTGCATTAGTCCAATCATGTAATACTATAAATCAATTTGGCACCCTTGCCTGTTGAGGTGGGAATATTAGAGCTATAATTCCCTTTTTTTTATTCTTGTCTCTTCTAATTTACCCAGCTTATTTTTCTATCTTTGGGACACCATACCTAAGGTGCACAGCCTATGGGATATTGGTGATCACCTTTTTTACATAATCTATGCCTTCATATTAAAAATAAAATCATGCCACATTTTTTAATTTTTTGTACAAGTTGACAAGTTGTATTGAGGCATAGGGGTGGCGCCTGCACGCCGGGCTACAGAAAGGAAGAGGTAAGGCAAGGACATTGTATAACATCTTACGGGAATATCTAGACCAGGATAACAGTACTTTGATTTGACATGTTTAAATTTACACATTGACATTGGTTTTAATAATGACACAGTAAACATTTGTATCTACTCTATGACTTGTAGGCAGTGGTGTATCCTGGTTTTGTGCTGCCCTAGGCAGGACAAAATTCAGGCACCCCCCCGCGCTACCGCCACCCGCGCAACCGCCACCCAACCCTTCCCCCCTGCTCCGCCTTCTAAATACACACACACATTCACTGATAGATACGCATTCACTAGCTAACAGAAACACACACTCACTAACAGACACACACACTCACAAGCAAACACACAGACTCACAGGCAAACAAACACACACACATACTAACAGACACACACTAACAGGCAAACACACACACACTAACAGACAAACACTCACTAACAGACTCGCACTAACACACACACACTAACACACACACTAACATCCACACACACTAACATCCACACACACTAACAGACACACACACACTAACATCCACACACACACAGAGACTCACACACACACTAACAGACACACACACACACACAAACAGACTCACACACACACACACTAACAGACACACACTAACAGACACACACACTAACACTAACATTCACACACACTAACAGACACACACAAACACTCACACACACACACTAACAGACACACACTAACAGACACACACTAACAGACACACACACTAACATTCACACACACTAACAGACTCACACACACACACTAACAGACACACACACTAACACTAACATTCACACACACTAACAGACACACACTAACAGATACACACACACACTAACACACTCACTTGTGTTTTTTTTTTTATTTAACCCTCCCCCAGCCTCCTTACCTTTGGGATTGCTGGGGGAGTTCTTCCTCTCCCTGGTGTCCTGGGGTCCAGTGGCTGCAGGGTGGGCGGGCGGCCGGCGAGGGAGTTCTTCCCCTGAGCGCTCTGCTCAGCTCCCTCGCGCGCCGCCAGCAGAGTGAGGCTGGGAGCCGGAATATGATGTCATCAACCCGGCTCCCAGCCTCACTTTGCGGGCGGCGCGCGAGGGAGCTGAGCAGAGCGCTCAGGGGAAGAGCTCTCTCGCCTTCCGCCCGGCCCGGCCCAGCCCAGCGCCGCCCAGCCCGGCATGTCAGTTAGCCGCGAGGCTAACAAGGCATTTGCCCTGGGCTTTTGGGGGCGGCTTTTTTGAAAAATGCCGCCCAAGGCAAATGCCTTGTTAGCCTCGCGGCTAATACGTTCCTGCTTGTTGCATCCCTTTTACTCTCCATTGGTTATCACTCTCCCCCATCTCCCCCACCCCACTTCACCACCACCTTGGTTTTAACCTATTCCTGAACTATAGGGCAAGGGTGAAACAAAAGAAAAGTAAAACAGATATAACAACTATGTTGGTTTATGCACCATTAGTTCTCTCAGTAGTATCTAATGATGGCCTATTCGGTGTGTATGTTAATTAGTGATGTCGCGAACCCGAAATTTTCGGTTCGCGAACGGCGAACGCGAACTTCCGCAAATGTTCGCGAACCGGCGAACCGCCCGAAACGCCATTGACTTCAATGGGGAGGCGAATTTTAAACACACAGGGACTCTTTCTGGCCACAATAGGGATGGAAAAGTTGTTTCAAGGGGACTAACACCTGGACTGTGGCATGCCGGAGGGGGATCCATGGCAAAACTCCCATGGAAAATTACACAGTTGATACAGAGTCTGGTTTTAATCCATAAAGGCAGAAATCACCTAACATTCCTAAATCACAATCAATATGGATTGACACCTGACATATGACATATTGACACCTTGACATATGGATTGACACCTGTCCTCAGAGCCCCTGATACACACCGACACAGAGCAGAATA
>OW240919.1:133312705-133342245 GCA_933207985.1 Pelobates cultripes | reverse complement strand
ACAAAAGAAATAAGAATCTTTGAGATTTACTGGTCTGAAATTACCCCACTTATTGTTATAAGAAGATATCACACATGAAGAAGAAGGGAAGTTTTAAATGTATTGCATGTGTTACTTGTAGCCACAATTTGACTGGTTCCACATTTGCTCACCCTCACAGTGATCAATGGATTCCAATCAAACACCATATTACTTGTACCACTGATCACGTTATATATATGATAACATGCCCATGTGGCTTAGCATATATTGGAAAGACTAATCTTATTATAAGAGACCGGTTCAGAGGTCACAGATCTAGCATTATGACAGAGTTTCGTGATCAGCACACAGACAAACCGGTTGCTAAATGTTTTTTTAGCAGCTCAACACCATTTACCTACTTTTCTTTCATTGCCATCGATCATGTCCCTCCTTTACCCCAGGGGGATGACAGACCCAAAGTCCTTTTACAACGGGAAGCACACTGGATCCATTTTCTGGACACAGTAGCTCCCAGATGCCTCAATGAAAATGTAATGTTTATGATTTTGTGATTTATGTTTATAACCATTTGTCTGCTAAATGGTTTCCAAAATGATTTTGTTAGAAGATGAGTTAATCTATTTTTAGTTTATTTGTAATTATGCTCTTCCATTTTTTAATGTAGTGTATGTGGTTTAATATACATATCTGTGAGTGGTTAAACACCATACTGGATTTGGCTATATACATTTATTTATTTTTATTGAAATATTGCAATTGTATAAAAAAGTTCTGATTAAAAAGTACAAATCGGTTGTCGTAATTTCACATAATTTCACGTAACAATAGACAGTCTCCGTTTTTGTTGCAATGCTGTAAACATCAGTTTATAACAAATAACTTAAGCTATTGTAGGTGGGTGTCTCGGTTTTCGACTCCTGTTTTATTGTGGTAACCCTGTTGGTGGTTTCAGGATTGCTAGAGGGTGGGAAGGGGGGTTGGGGGGTGGGAACAGCAGTAGTGGTGATGACTAGGGGCTAAGGATATTTACACCAAGGTTCCCATATAGAGGTGTACACATGGTATTTATCTGTTAATGAGTGGCGTGTTTCTTCCAGGCCTCTGGTTGTTTCGACCCTTTGTATCCAGCCACGGTTGGTTCCAGAATGCGGGGATGAGTTGTTTGCGGCTGATATTAGATACAATAACAGAGCTACTTTCAGTTTGGGTACTGTTTGGGGGGTTACGAGGAAGAGAAAGATGTCTGGTGTGAGTGGGATGCTTATGTTTAGTATGGTCTGGATCAGGCCATGTATTAGTTTCCAGTACCCGTGGACTACTGGGCACGACCACCAAATGTGTGTCGTGTTGCCATCTGGTTTGTGGCACCTTCGCATTGGTTTGGAAGTAAGGGAAATAGTGATTTTAGTTTTGATGGCATGCAGTGCCACCGCACTATCCTTTTGAAATTGCCTTCTTGGGTTAATGTGTTTCGTGAGGAGCTATGGATTTGTTTAAATATTAAACACCATGTGTCTGGTGGTATAACATGGTTGAGTTCCTTTTCCCATGATGTAGTGAAGGCTGGTGGGTGGTGAGGCTGTGTCAGTGAGATCGTGGCATACATCACCGAAATAAGTATTTTCTTTATGGTTTGTTCATTGCAGTGTTGTTCAAATCGTGTTTGTGCTCAAAATGATTTGTGTGCCAATGGTCCTGTGCAAATAAAATGAGTAAGCTGCCTGGATTGGAATGTTTGTATTGCTGTTTGCGAGTCAGTGAATGTGTGGAGTTGTTTTATCTGTTGTTCTCCCGTTTCTTCCATGAGGTCTCCTAATTTTGGGGAATTTTGAGTTATGATATAATTTGAATGCTTTACCATCCTCCCCGGGGTGGAAAAGAGGGTTATGTGTGATCGGGTAGAGTGGGGATGGGTAATGGGATATCATTTGATGCTATCGCAATTTGGCCCACATGCGGAGTGTAAGGGTGATAGTCGGGTGGGGATTTTGGAGTAGGAGCGCATGTTCCGTTTTTTGCCACGGTATTGTATATATGGGTGCCCTGAAGCATGTATTCTCTATTTTCACCCATTGTTTAGTGGAGTGCAGGAATGACCAGTGGTATATTCTAGTTAGAAGAATTGCGTTGTGATATCTTTCTATGTCTGGCAGGCCCAAACCCCCCTCCTCTTTCGGTCTTGTGAGGAGTGAGTATGAGAGCTGTGGATATTTGTGAGCCCAAATGTAAGTCGTAAGTGTCCTACGAACCAGTATGAACCACGCCTTAGGCAGTAATACTTAGGCAGTAATACTTGCAACAGGTATAACATTCTGGGCAAAACGTTCATTTTGAAGATATTCAGCCTACAAAACCACCCAAATTGTGGCTTATTCCAGGCATTGAGGCCTGCGGTTATGTCCCTCATCAGTTTAGGGAAGTTACTTTCAAACAGATGTGTTGCGTCCTTGGTTATGTGGATTCCCGGATATTTAATGCTGTGAAGGGCCCAAACAAACTGGTGTTTTTGTTGTATTGTAGTCCTGTCTTGGGTGCAGATGTGTATTGGCAGAATATCGCATTTAGTGAGATTCTGCCTTAAAGTTGGAGAGTGTACTGTATGCGTTCATCTCTGCCATCAGGGGAGGTATAGATGTTTTAGGTTCAGAGATTGTGAAAAGCATATCGTCTGTAAACGCTGCTATTTTGTGTTCTTCTGTGCCTACTGTGATTCCCTTGATTTGCGTATTGTCTCTGATCCCCTGCAGGAATGGTTCTAAAACCAAGACAAATAGGAGAGGGGATAGAGGGCACACCTGTCTGGTACCATAAGTTATCTTTACTGGCTCTGATAATTGTCCGTTGCAGATGTTCGCTGTGGGGTTTGAGTATATAGCATTAAACCATTTTTGCCAGTGGGGCCAAAGCCCATATGTTGTAGGGTATGTAATAGCAAGGTCCAGTCCACCCTGACGAACACCTTTTCAGCATCAATTGACAGGAAAAGACTGGAACATCGTGTACGTGTGGCCTGGTGTTTGAAGTTTAGTAATTTGGTGATGTTGTGCTTAGCCTCCCTTCCCAGTATGATCTGCGTGGATTAGGCCTGTTAGCAGTGGACAAAGTCTATTGGCTAGTATTTTCGTGAAAAGCTTCAAGTCTATGTTTATTAGCGAGATCGGCCTGTAGCTTCCACATTGGGTCAGGTTCTTTTCCCGGTTTTGGTAAAAGAGTGATTGTTGCGTTTAGCGATTGTGGGGGGAGGGTATCTGATTTAAGTTAAACGTGTTTTGGAAGTGGGGTGCTAGTACTGTGGCAAAATTTTTGTAGTATTTTGCTGTTAGTCCATCTGGGCCTGGACTTTTCCCTATTGGTAAGCGTTTGATCCCATCCAGGCATTGGTCTTTTGAAATGGGGTTTTCTAGGGATTCTCTTGCGTTTTGTGGGATGGTGGAGTGTATTCTATTTGAGAGGAATTCATGTATGTCTGAGGCTGTGGGAGGGGTTTGTCTCAGGTTGTAGAGTGAAGAATAGTAGTCTTTAAATGCTTTTAGGATGCCAGTCATTGAATGGGAGAGTTTTCCCTCAGTGTTTCGTACGGCTCCTATAAATGTATGTTCCCTTTGTTTTTTTAGTGCATGCGCCAGCAGGTGCCAACATTTATCCCCCTGTGAATAGTAGTTGCTTCTCATTCTAGCTAGTGCGTGTTTGGTGCGCATGTTTAGGATAGTGTGGAGCTCAGTCGTTTTCTCTACCAGTATCTTGTAGGTAGCTAGATTGAGGTCCTTTTTGTGTGTTTCCTCAACCTCCCTAATTTACCTGGTTAGGCGAGTAGCGTGTAACTCCCTTTGTTTTTTGTGTCTAGATGCCGCTTGTATTATAGTGCCCCTGATTGTACTCTTGTGTGCTTCCCAAATTATAGGGTATGGTGTGTCTGGGCATACGTTGAATTCAAAGTATTGAGTCAGGGACTCCCTAATTGGGGTTTGTATCTCTGGATAATTTAGTATTGTGTTATTGAGTTTCCATGTGTTATAATGTCTCCTAATGTCCCTTAGTGTCTGTGTCCCCATAACTCCCAGTGTCCCCAAGTGTATCAGTGTTCCCATATCTCCCTGTTGTGGTAGGGTGTAGGGATGGAATTGTTATGGTCAGGGAGATTGAGGAATGGTCTTACCAGGTTATTGAGCCATATTCGCACGAGTTGACGAGGTTTAGGAATCTATGTGGTATGAGAAACACGTCAATTCTCGAGTATGAGCCTGATGAGTATGAATAGTAGGAGTAGTCACATTCAGCTGGGTGGGAGGTTTGCCAGCAGTCATATAGTTGGTGGGAATCCAAGAATTCCTGGATATGCACCCTCGTGGACGTCTGATATCTCTGGACCTGGGATGTAGTATCCAGCGCCCCGTCTAGGGATATGTTTAGATCCCCCCCAGGATTAGAAGGCCTTCTGTAAAGCTGCTCAATTTTCTGATTATTGTGCACAAGGCCTGGAATTGTTTTCTGTTAGGGAGGTAGATGTTGGCGAATGTGGTTGGGGTTTGATCCTACCAGGCCTTTTAGGAATATAAATCTACCATTGTCATCTGTCATGTGTTCCTTGTAGGTGAATGGGAGATGGGGGAGAGGAGGTCCTGTGTAGTTACTGAAGTAACCCTTTGTGTAATGCCAGATCTGAGTAAGGAAGCCGAGTCTTTACGAAAGTGTGTTTCTTGTATGAATATCACTTCAGCCTTGCGTTTGTGGTAATCCATGAGTGCCATGTGGCGTTTTTCAGGGGTGTTTAATCCCCTGGCATTGTGAGACAAGATTGACAATGTTGCCATTGCAATATATTGGGAGGAGTAGTGGAGTGGTGATCTGCTACCTATCTGTCTACCTGAACACACTCCTATGAACGTTAATCACAATATACAATGCTTACAATAAAAACAATATTGTCAGGTGTTATAAGTGTGACGTTCAAATGATAAATCGGTACCATCTCGGAAGTTTTATGCTTTTCAACAATACAATAACTATATACAATAGGTCAAATCTGTTGTTGAGTCTTAGTTCTAAGCTTTTGTGTAGTAAAGGTTGTTGCTCTCAGGCAACTGTGGAGTAACTGGGGTCAGCCCCTGAGAAGTCCCATAGTCTGCAGTGGGCTAACGTCTAATGACCCCGTTTCTAATAAGGTAGGGGTGCGTGTATGGAGTTGTGGGAGAAAAGTCTGCAGGGGGGGCCGAAGGATTCCCGCCATCAAACTTTCTCAGTATAATGTCTGTGGCTACAGTAAGGTAAGCTAAGGTGAACTTACGGAGTGAAATCGCTTGGGTTTTTGTGTATTTTCTTTGTGGAGGTTATTGAGCTGTCGGGGATGGGAGAGGCAGGGAGTTCGGAGGTACTCGGTTTTGTTTCAGATGTGAAGAGGAAATATGTTGTTTTTCTCTCTCTTTTTTTTTTAATAAATGATGTAGTGGCCTATTGGTTCCGTAATTAGCTGCTATATGTGCCCTTCCCTTAGTCCTCTTTCGTCTGGTTCTGTCGTTGCCTCCACTGTATATTTTGTTACACCATATATGTCACACCCCTGTCAAACCTGCTGTGCTCCCCGTCGGTGTTGAGTGGAGCCCAGTCTATCCTGTACCCCGTCTATGTGCGGGTAGCTGTCTCTGTAGTTATAGCTGCAACAAGTCAATATTTTAAACAAAAATGGGTACAGACATATACATGCATACAACCTTGGGTTCCGGATTTGTTAGAGTCCTACTCGTGAGTGAGTGCATAGATCGGGCTGAATTTGGGTCTTTAGTACCAACATAGTCCAATTTGGGAACATAATATGATCCATGGGAGGCGTCTGGAACTGCCTGTGGGATATATAGGCCTGCGGGATAAAGAGTTGTGATAGTCTATCTGGGACTACCTGTGTATGCCTCTTTTTTTTTTTTTGTCCTCCGCAATACCTCCCGGTCGGTTTCCTTCTCGTTGGCGGGTGCACGCTTGTCCTGTTCTCTGTCTCTTTGCCGGGGATCTCCATCTTGGTCCTTGCTGCGCTGCGGTTGAGGATAATGACGGGTCCGGCGTGTACCAGTCCTGGATGGGCGTTTCTGTCAAGTTTAGAGCTTTGATGAATTGGAGGACATCTTGGTGAGTTGTGATTGTGTACGTGGATCCTCTGGTGTTGACCAATAGGGCGAATGGAAAGCCCCATCTGTATTGCATTTTGCGTGCACGAAGCTGGTCCGTTATGGGCCTTAAGGCTCTCCTTGCTTGCAGAGTATGCCAGGAAACTTCTTCATAAATTTGTATTTCATGTCCCTGGAATAGCAGGGGGGTGGATGTTTCCCTCAGTTTCTTCAGTATATTTCTTAAGCGTGACATAATGGATGCGACATATGACATCTCTTAGTGTCTCTCCTGCCACCTATTTTTGGTTTCAGGGATTGGTGCGCTCTGTCCAGGACAACCGTGTATCTGTTGTGTGGCCAAGTATCAGGTTGAATAAAGTTGAGAGTGTGGCATATAAATTTTCCCCCTCTGCTTCTGGCAATCCCCTGATGCCGAGATTATTTCTCCGACCCCTATTATCAATATCGTCTAGGGATCGTTGTATCATAGACAAATGTCTCTCATGAGCGTTAGCCTTGGCAGATAAGGCCTGCATTTGGGTTTGGTAAGACCCCCTTTCGTCTTCCAGTCTTGCACTCTGCGGCCTACCTGTCTGATCTCTGAGCTGAGGCCTTTCATCTTGTGTTGGAAAGTAGTTTCTAATTTACCTAGCATTTGTGCTAGATCCTTTCTGGATGGCAGATTCCTCAGAATTTCTCTGACATCCATGTCTGTTGAGTTTGTGGAAGCCTCAGACGCTGTGGGGCTCAGTGGATCTGTCTGTGATCTCCGCCGTTGGCGCCATATTGGATTCGCCAGGTTCGACACACGGTCAGCGGGTTATCGTTCCCGTTTTGTCTGTCGGCGTCTTCCCGGTGTGCAGGGGATTAGTTTGGGTCCTTTTGGGGTTCCCCATAGTAGTGTTTTGCCTCCAAAATCAGCGATTTCTGTTCGTTTTACTCGGAGCTGTCTCAGTGTGCTGCCATATAGATCGGTTGCTAGCCACGCCCCCTATATACTTTTTTTTATGATTTCATTTTTCTATAATAGATATCATGGTAATAAGCATATTATAAATATATTGATTGTGCCTATTTAATGGTTTGTGAGTTTCATGTCACTTATATTCACTTTTTTGTGCATCTTCCTCACTTCGTTTATATTGTTACTTTGTCACTATTTCTCCAACTTCCACCTCGTTTTTCAGCTCACTCTCCTTCATAGGCTTGTCATTTATTTAATTTCTTTCAATCTAGGTGCTATGGGAATCCTCCCCAGATTTTATTCACACTATTTTCACTGGTTGGCGGTATCAATCATTTGATAGGTTTCACGAAGGCATGGCACGGTTGTATATTGGTAACCAAAGTAACCAGGCAATATTCCGTAGTGCGTCTATAAGTCATGACGTAACATGGGGCTTCCTTACACTTCCGAGTGGTACCGGATTGTGGGGTGACACCGCACTGATTTGGTAAGTTTCATTTTATATCTTATATATAATTGCATGAATTCATACATTCTGTGATCTTGAAAAAGAACTGACAAAGTCGAAACATCGATTTCCTTGCTGAATGTAATTTTTCTACAATAAATCACACTTTTTCCACTTCAAGACCTGTGAGTGCATCCTGAATTATTATATATATTTACATATATATATATATATATATCCAAATGGTAAGCATGACCAGCACTCATGGTTTTGTTGAAAGCTAAAAGTTGTAGTTTTATTCATACATGTTAAAAAATAACAGCTCAACGTTTCAGTCCTCTTCTGGGACTTTCATCAGGAACAATAGCCATATACAGAAAAATATATACACTGCTCAAAAAAATAAAGGTAACACAAAAATAACACATCCTAGATCTGAATTAATTAAATATTCTTCTGAAATACTTTGTTCTTTACATAGTTGAATGTCCTGACAACAAAATCACACAAAAATGTAAAAATGGAAATCAAATTTTTCAACCCATGGGGGTCTGGATTTGGAGTCACACTCAAAATTAAAGTGGAAAAACACACTAGAGGCTGATCCAACTTTGATTTAATGTCCTTAAAACAAGTCAAAATGAGGCTCAGTAGTGTGTGTGGCCTCCCTACAGCGCCTGTGCATGCTCCTGATGAGGTGGTGGATGGTGTCCTGAGGGATCTCCTCCCAGACCTGGACTAAAGCATCTGCTAACTCCTGGACAGTCTGTGGTGCAACGTGACATGATGTCCCAGATGTGCTCAATTGGATTCAGGTCTGGGGAACAGGTGGGCCAGTCCATAGCATCAATGCCTTTCTTCTTGCAGGAACTGCTGACACACTCCAGACACATGTGGTCTAGCATAGTCTTGCATTAGGAGGAACCCAGGGCCAACCGCACCAGCATATGGTCTCACAAGGGGTCTGAGGATCTCATCTCGGTACTTAATGGCAGTCAGGCTACCTCTGGCGAGCACATGGAGGGCTGTGCGGCCCCCCAAAGAAATGCCACCCCACACCATTACTGACCCACTGCCAAACCGGTCATGCTGGAGGATGTTGCAGGAAGCAGAATGTTCTCCATGGCGTATCCAGACTGTCACATGTGCTCAGTGTGAACCTGCTTTCATCTGTGAAGAGCACAGGGCGCCAGTGGCACATTTTTCCAATCTTGGTGTTCTCTGGCAAATGCCAAACGTCCTGCACAGTGTTGGGCTGTAAGCATAACCCCCACCTGTGGACGTCGGGCCCTCATACCACCCTCATGGAGTCTGTTTCTGACCATTTGAGCAGACACATGCACATTTGTGGCCTGCTGGAAGTCATTTTGCAGGGCTCTGGCAGTGCTCCTCCTGTTCCTCCTTGCACAAAGGCGAGGTAGCAGTCCTACTCTTGGGTTGTTGTCCTCCTATGGCCTCCTCCACGTCTCCTGATGTACTGGCCTGTCTCCTGGTAGCACCTCCATGCTCTGGACACTATGCTGACAGACACAGCAAACATTGCCACAGCTCGCATTGATGTGCCATCCTGGATGAGCTGAACTACCCGAGCCACTTGTGTGGGTTGTAGACTCTGACTCATGCTACCACTAGTGTGAAAGCACCACCAGCATTCAAAAGTGACCAAAACATCAGCCAGGAAGCATAGGAACTGAGAAATGGTATGTGGTCACTACCTGCAGAACCACTCTTTTATTGGGGGTGTCTTGCTAATTGCCTATAATTTCCACCTGTTGTCTATCCCATTTGCACAACAGCATGTGAAATTGATTGTCACTCAGTGTTGCTTCCTAAGTGGACAGTTTGATTTCACAGAAGTGTGATTGACTTGCAGTTACATTGTGTTGTTTAAGTTCCCAAAAAATCTGATTAAAAAATCCATTGTCCATCTGTATATAGAATGGAAAACATCAATTGTTCTATGTTAGTTGATCCTGTGTTCGGAAGCTTATGTAATATATTAAACAAAAAGATTAGAGAAGCATAAAACATTCATGCATATAAAAAAGCATTGAAATTGATAATAACTCAGATGACTGAAGGCATTGTGCAGCTAAATGCAATTTACAACAAAATATTAAAAGATGTAAACATAATTGAGTTTTTATTGTACGTTTTCTAGCTGTTGTGCTTATGTAAATTGCCTACGTTAATCACGACCGTGTTACTAGATCATTAAATTTATAAATGGAATATCAAGCTATTACAATTCTATAAATATAAACATAACATTGTGGAGGACTGATGGAAAAGATGGTGGTGGAGTAAATTTGTTATTCATTTGCAGAAAAACTCAAAGGGATTAAGGATTGACGACAGGTTAGACAATGGTTTATGGAATATGCAACATTATTCAGACTGTATCAGTGGAGTATAATGTACTGGCTAGATAAAAGAAGTAATAGATTCTGATGGAATTAGTAACAAACAATGTACCCATAGTCAGATATGGATGTATAGAAAAAAAAAGGACCATTTAGTCTATTTGATGTTTATTATTAATATTTGGTGATAATTATAATACAATATTATTTCATTAACATACTAGGAAGGTGAGTGGTTGATATTTTAATTTAATAAGACACATAAATATATTTAAATATATATATATATATATATATATATATATATATATATATATATATACATGAGACCACCCATTCAGTGTTCATTTTGTCAGCAAATTTTAATTCAGCCATTTTAGTTTTAGTTTTAGTCTTGTTTTAGTCAACTAAATCTCCAGTATATTTTAGTCGACTAAATCTTTAGTCTCAAGACAACTAAAATCAAATGGGTCTAGTTAAAACTTCTGTCACTTTTGCACCTTCCCCAGTCCCTCTGTGTCTCTTTGTGTCCTCCCAGTCCCTCTTGGTGTCTCTCTACTAAGCCCTAGTCTGTCTCTTTTGCCCCTTCCACAGCACCTCTGTGCAATGTTAATTTTGGTGGCAAATTTCAATTTAATTCTTTTGACTGTCATATTCTTTTGACTAAAAAGCCATTTTAGTTGTAGTCATGTTTTAGTCACCTGAATTGTTTGTTTTAGTCTACTTTAATTTGACTAAATCTCAAAAATTTTAATCGACTAAAATTTAGCAAAAATTGTTTGTTGACAAAATTAACATTGCAGCCAATTCGCAAGCACTTCTCTTTGAAAATCATTTTTTTCATAATTCAGCAATTCTGCTGTGTTTTTAATTGTGCTAAGTATTTATTTCTGAAAAATATATAATTGTATGTCATATTATTCTTAATTTCTCTATCCTCTGGCATATTTCCATCACCCTTCAAACATGCAACTATAACCCCAATTCTAAAGAAGCGCAACCTTGACCCTAACTCACAATCCAACTACTGTTCTATCTCCCTACTGCCTTTTGCATCCAAGATCCTTGAAAGAGTTGTGTATGCGAGATTGACAGACTTTCTCGAGTCCAACTCTCTGCTAGACCCGCTTCAGTCTGGTTTCCACGCTAAGCACTCTGTGGAAATGGCACTGACCAAAGTATCCAATGATCTACTCTCTGCAAAATCTCATGGTCACTACTCTATCCTAATTCTCCTTGACCTTTCTGCGGCTTTTGACACTGTTGATCATCAACAGCTTCTTCTCATCCTCCGCAATATCATTCTACAAGATATTGCTCCCTCCTGGTGCTCCTCCTATCTCTCCCAGCGCTCTTTCAGTGTTTCTTTCTCTGGCTCTGCATCTTCTCCCTAACTCCTCTCTGTTGGTGTCCCCCAAGGTTCAGTACTTGGTCCCCTAATGTTCTCCATCTATACTGCCTCCCTTGGTAAACGCATTAGCTCCTTTGGATTCCAATATCATTTCTATGCAGATGACATGCAAATCTATCTGTCCTCTCCTGATCTCTCCCTGTCCCCTCTTGACTAGTGTTTCTGACTGCCTCTCTGCTATTTCTAACTAGATGGCCGCCCACTTCCTTAAACTCAACTTGATCAAAACTGAAAATCTGGTCTTTCCTCCCTCAAGTGTTGCTACTCCTGTGTCTGCCTCCCTCCAAGTCGCTGCCTAGGTGTTCTCTTTGTCTCCGTCCTATCCTTCACGCCTAAGGTGCTGGTCCATTCCACCGTCCTTTCTCCCCTTGACTAATGTAATCCGCTTCTCAATGGTCTTACATGCTCCCAACTTGCACCGTTACAGTCCAGAATGAATGCAGCGGTGAAGATCATCTTCCTGTCCGCCCGCACCTCCCACGCCTCACCCTTCTGTCGGTCCCTACATTGGCTTCCTGTAAGATATAGGGCTCAATTTAAAATTCTGTTTTTTTGCTTTCAAATCTCTACCTAATGCTGCTCCCACCTATCTATCCCCCCTAATATACAAGTATGTCCTGTCTAGGCCTTTACACTCTGCTGAAGACTTACGTCTATCTTCTGTTGTTATGACTTTCAAAAAGGGGAAATTAGAGTTTTGTGGAACATAACTGCAGAAATACGTTGTAACTGTGTCTTTAAGAATTTAAAGGAAGAAATCGATTCCTCTTGGTTTAGAGACTTTAACTGTCAGTTATACAATAGCAGAGACAATTAAACAAGTAGCATTAGGTCATTGGCATAATATGCAGAAGTAAATAAGCATCTGAAGTATCTTTTGCAGGATTAGAATAATTAGAATACAATAAAGTCCACAGATATAATGGCAGATATAGTAGCAAGCAATATAAACAAGATCTGTAGTTCTTCAGCAGAGATCGTAACAAGCAAAATCAATTAATGTCCACAGTATTAGTGTTGAAGCAGAAGCAGGCAGAAGTAAACAATCTCCACAGAGGTTTGACATAAGCAGCAACAATAGATGAGAATTAATCCCCAATAATTAAAAAGAGGAGGCTTGCTATTAGTGATAATGTCCAAAGGCAATAAGCAGCATTAAACAATGTCCATGGAGTGTATTGTAGCAGGATTAGTAATCAATATCAGTGATACATTGAGGAGTTAATTGTAGAGATGAAACTAAAGAGTTAATTGCAGCCTGCAGCAATAGTTAGCCAGAAGGTGAAATTAGGAAATACTTAAAAGAAAGTAATTTATACTTATTTGCATTCAGGTTGTTTTTAGGAAGAAGATCTTCAGTAGTTAATCCTTCCTTTCAGAATACGTGAGAGATGATGAATCTTTGAATTAGGAGTTTTTGAGAAAGTAGGAACAAAGTAATTCAAGTAACAACCAATGAGAATCAGGAGCTTAGATGAGCGTTCCCCTCACAAGACAAAATCACCAAGCAATTAGACTTAGGTGCGCCTTCCCTATATGGCAGGGAAGCTGCGCATCATCATGTGGGCGGAGTTAATTTCCAAACGCGGAATTAACTGCGAATAGCCGGCAATGCATTCAGACAGGTTCTAACATCTCTCCGTACTTCCACCTCTGATGCTCGCCTTCAAGACTTTTAGACGGCTGCACCGTTTCTGTGGAACTCACTTCCCTCCTCCGTTAGATGCTCATCCAGTCTCCACTCCTTCAAAAAATCATTAAAAATCCACTTCTTCATAAAAGCGTATTAATTAAACTGTTAATAGCTCCTGACTGATTCCTCTCTTGCAACTGTCAATAGTCTAATACTATCCTTACCTTTTGTGTCACTTTACCCCACTCCTTTTAGCATGTAAGCTCATTGAGCAGGGCCCTCAACCCCTCTGTTCCTGTGTGTCCAACGTGTCTGGTTACAACTACATGTCTGTTCGTCCACCCACTGTAAAGCGCTGAGGAATTTGTTGGCGCTATATAAATAATAACATAATAATAATAATAATAATAATAATGATATTACTTTTGTTAAACCAATAATCAGAATATACAGAAAGCCACAAAATCTAATATTATAGTGCTCTACTCTGAAAGACCTTGCTTACAGACTAAATTAGCATTGATATAGAAAATTTACAAAATATGAATTGAAAATATACTCACAAATATTCTCAATAATCTTCCCTGTTTAATAGAGACTCCTTGGTGTATGTATTAGGGCTGAAGAATTCTGTCAAATATGAAAGACAGGGACATATGCTTTTTTTAAAAAAAAATAAAAACTTTGACTACATGAAAAAAAAATTTTTGTGGTGATAGTTGTTCTTTAAATGCACAACTGATGTGGCACAGCTTGGCATACAATGTCAATGTCATATGTCCAATAATTCCCTGTCCAGGTTTTGTGGCTGTATGCAAAGAGAATATTAAAAAAAAAAAAAAGTATTTCATAAATTAAATGAGTAGCGGGTTTGACAGGGAATGTAATGACATCACTGATCAGTTATCTCCTGAATACAAAGTTGTAAGTAAATCTATTCTGTACCACTTGTTTGAACAGTTAATATTATCATCATTTATATAGCACCAACATTTTCCATACTATTATACACTTTTACAATGGAAATACAAAAAAGGCAAACAAATGAATGTAAACAGAAGTTAGCCTTGAAAGGGGTCCAGTACTCAAAACAAATGAGGAAAACAAAAAAATAATAATAATAATGTAAATGGAAGGGGGTGACTTTTGAATGAGCCAGCCCAAGCATAAAATCCATCATTTTTTTCCCCTAAAAGGCAGCAAAACAAAAGTGGCAGAACTGCTGCTAAGCAGTGTTTATCCATACACATGGGGAGATTTTCCAAGGCAAAAACAAGTGCTATTCTAGAGCAAGAACTAATTACTGATCAATCACCATGGAAATCAAGATTCTCATCACATAGTAATATAGCTCCTATTCTGCCTTGGTGTCTTACTTGTCTTGGTGTGTACTGTAACTCTGAATTCCGTTTAACCCCTTAAGGACCAAACTTCTGGAATAAAAGGGAATCATGACATGTCACACATGTCATGTTTCCTTAAGGGATTAACAGAAGATTTTGAAAATATTTGATTCTAAATTTTCTTTCCTGTATGTTCGTCCCTTCAGTTCAACATTTACAAAAAAAATAGATTTTTTACTGATTCAAATATTTCAACAAAATGCAATTCTTTTTAGGTAACATAAGTCACCTTACACTAAGTTCCACTTATTTCTAGATATGTTCTATCTATAGTTATAGCTAATATGTTTCTGTAATAAAATCTGGATGCTTCCCTCTATAATGAAAAGTTTACATTTACTACTATATCACTCACAGGCCAAGAGATTCTCATTTTTATCTGTTACTATAACTAAAACCATTCACATCTACCATTTCTCTGTTTTTCTAAGGTTCTGTTAATCATTTTCACTTGCAGTTAGAGAATCTGCTGCTAATTTGACAATCTTTTATAGCCATTACCTGCACTTTCTCCTCCAAGTAGTGAGTGTGCATTGTTATCCATCTGTATCTAAAAATAATTGAAGATTCTTGTTGTAGCAGGTATTGTCATTCTCTATAAACAATACGGCAGAACAAAGTG
This sequence comes from Pelobates cultripes, assembly GCA_933207985.1. Classification (NCBI taxonomy): domain Eukaryota; kingdom Metazoa; phylum Chordata; class Amphibia; order Anura; family Pelobatidae; genus Pelobates; species Pelobates cultripes. The sequence continues at coordinate 133,327,315 of OW240919.1, read as the reverse complement.
GCAAGGGGACTGGGAATAAACACTGTATAGTATGATGAAGGATGTGTGATCTTTAGTTAGAGTTTCCCATAAATCACTGCTGTATTTTAAACCTTAACCTTTGATCCCATTATATACGAGCAAATGTAACCTGTACAGCAAGGTTACAGAAAACATGGAAATTGCTCTGAGGAATGTTATATAGAATGGAAGAATTGTGGACAGCCAATAGGAGGAAGGATCAACGTCTTTCTTGCCTTTTGTTTTTAGACAAGTCTTCCATTAAATGAATACATGCTACTAAATATAACAAATATATCCATGGGTTTCACTTTAAAGTGAAAAGAAGATAAGAGATACAAAAAATAATAGGTAAACGATTTGATGGAGCTGTAAAAATATATTTAAAAATTTAATTTTAAGCCAAATCTTAAGCAAATGGAATGCGATGAGGAAAATGTGGAAGCTTTATGGGTAAATAGCTGCTTGGGGGAAGAAGGGAAACCAACTATTGGTTGGGATATGTTATAAACCACCTAATGTTAATTTTGACAAGGAACAACAGCTGGTTGAGCAAATTGAGAAAGCTGCAAATCTGGGTAACACTTTAATTATTAGAGATTTTAATTACCCGGACATAAATTGGCACAGAGGGACTAGTAGCTCAGCAAAGGGAATTAGGTTTTTAAACTTGTTAAATGACACCTTCATGTCACAACTTGTACAAGCACCAACTAGAATGGACGCTTGTCTGGACCTGGTTTTAACAAACATCGTTGATCTTTTGACCAGCATTCAAGCAGGTGAGCACTTGGGAAATAGTGATCACAATATAGTGTCCTTTGAAATAAACTCTAAAAAACAAAAGCACATGGAGTATACTAAAACATATAATTTTTAAAAGGCCAATTTCAATAAGTTAAGGGAAGCTTTACAATATATTGACTGGCATAAACTCTTTAGTGAAAAGAACACTGAGGATAAATGGATCATCTTCCAACAAATATTAGAAAGGTACATTGGGAAATAAATATAAAAGAAACAAATTAAAACCAATGTGGCTTAATAGAGAAGTAAAACAAGAGATTAAAAATAAAAAAAGGGCATTTAAAGCATTTAGATCGTATAAATCAGATGCATCTTATAAAAGATATAAGGAAGCAAATAATGCGTGCAAAAAGGCAATTAGACTTGCTAAACTTCAAAATGAAAGCATTTTTTAAGTACATAAATTCTAAAAAAAACCAAAAATGAAAGTGTAGGTACACTAAAAACTGAAACGGGGGTGTTAATTAATGAAGATCAGGAAAAGGCAGGAATTTTAAATAACTATTTCTCCTCCATATATATTAAGGAAGAACCCATGGCAATAGATGTGCAAATGATTGCTACTAAAAACTTGCAGAATAATTGAAGATTATGCTAGCTTTAGTGTACAGATAATCTTAATTTTAATAATGACAGGAGGCGAGTATTTTGCATAATCTTTCTTTACTATCTCCATAGCAGCAAAGAAATGAGTGACAAAACTTTTAACCAATCACAACGTAGAATAGGGTATAAGAGGTGAGACCTATGACATCATTTCCTCTTTAAACTTGCGACATCACAAGACCATAAATGTAGAAAAAATAACCGAACAGCTGAGAAGTCCATAGAACAAGAAACTGGAAACTTAATCAGAATAAACTGAACCGGAACAGGTAGAATGCAGATGAAGACGTGTCCTTGTCAAACGATGGTCTACGAAGACCTGATGATGAATCTCCTGATGCGATGATGACGACATCTTGCATGGAGACTTTAATGATTCCGTGTAGCTTCTGGTTAAGCTGAAACGAGAGTATAAGGTGCGTTAGAGTCCAGAAGTGATTGTATAAAACAAAGGATGTCTGTCCCGTAATTCAACTTTAATATCGTCTAGTAACATGAGAATAAAATAAACTAAACGTCCTCCCTAGCGGTGTTAAATAAGTATCCCACACAAACAATATATATATATATCTCTATAATGTAAATAAGGCAGTTAAACAAGAGCTATCGTGTCAGGTATTATACCAACATATGAGAGAGCAAAGTGTAGTAGGTAGAAGTGAAAATAAAAGGGAGGGAAGAACGAAAGAGAACAGGGAGGGAAAATACTCGCCTCCTGTCATTATTAAAATTAAGATTATCTGTACACTAAAGCTAGCATAATCTTCAATTTTATCACATGACAGGAGGCTTTGTATTTTGCAATTTCAACGCTGAGAAAGAAAAGCAAATGCCGGATTATCAAGAGGACGAAAGTAGAATGTCCTAAAGGTAGATTCTCTGTTCCAGTCCGCTGCTCGTAAAATGTCCGAGAGGGACGCGCCTGCCGCATAAGCGGAAGAGGCCGCTGCCCCACGAACGGAGTGTGCTCCAAAAGTTTGGTCAATACCGGCAAGGGATAGTAGCCACCTAACCCATCTGGCCAGTGTAGTAACCGAAACCGGACCATAAGGGCGGACGTAAGAGATGAGAAGTTGATGAGTGGAAGGTTGCCGCAACGTCGCGGTGGCTTCCACGTAGTGACGGAGGGTTGAGACCACGCAGAGTTGAGGGTCAGAAGGGAAGAAAGGGTAGAAGACCGAGAGAGAGTTGGACTTAGTGCGACGTGAGATCTGAAAGGTGACACCCGCCGGACAGAAAGTAAACGCTTTGGCATCAAAGGCGCGTACATCCGCTACCCGTCGAAAGGAAACCAGACAGAGCAGGAGGGTGAATTTTGCGGTAAGCTGGCGGAGTGATAGTTTCTCGTTGGGAGGCCAATTACGTAAAAATTGAAGGACCACGCCAACGTCCCAGAGACTAGAATATTTAGGTTCCGGGGGGCGCCGTAGGCGCATACCGCGGAGAAGTCTGCAGATGAGCGGGTCCTTACCAACAGGAATCCCCTGTATCGGAGTATGAGCCGCTGAGATGGCTGACCGTACCACATTGATGGAACGGTATGACTTTCCTGCGGTGAAAAGTGAAGTCAGGAAATTCATGATGGAGTGAGTAGGTGCAGTAAAGGGATTGAGGTCCCGTCCCACACACCAACTTGTCCAGGAGTGCCATGCTGATAAGTAGCACCTCCTAGTTCCTGGTGCCCATGAATCCCATAGCAGGTCCTTAGTTTCCTGCGATAATTCTTCGGTTCTCCAGGAACCCCGGAAAGAGTCCAGGCCACAAGGGGCAAGTGTTCCTGCAGGACTAGTGGGTGAGGAAGGCCCAATGGATTCCTGAGGATGGTTGGGGCATCTGGTAGGAGGAGGGGGTCGTTGATTGAGAGTTCCAGAAGGTCCGGAAACCATGGCTGGCTCTGCCAGAGCGGCGTGATGAGAATTATTCTCACTCCCTGTAGACGGATCCGGTGAAGGACCCTCGTTATCATTGCGAAAGGAGGGAATGCGTAGGCGCCGTCCCTTGGCCATTGTTGGAGAAAAGCGTCCGTTGCGAGGCTCTCCGGGTCTGGGAGCCAGCTGAAGAAAACCTCTGTCTGTCGATTGTTGCGGGACGCGAAAAGGTCTAGGTAGAGAGGTCCCCTCTGTGCATCCAGTAGCGCGAAAATGTGAGGGTCTAGCTGCCAATCGCTGGCGTCCCACCAGTGGCGTGAGTACCAATCCGCCGTCGTATTGGAGTCTCCTGGTAAGTGCTCTGCCAGCAAGGTGATGTTGCGTGGTAGGCAGTAGTCGAAGATCTCTTTCGTGAGATCCGCCAGTGTTCGAGAACGAGTGCCTCCAAGGCGGTTGATGTATCTGACCGCTGAGACGTTGTCCATGCGGAGTAGGATGCAGCAGTTGGATCGGTCCTTTGCCAGGCTGCGAATGGCGAAGGACCCGGCCAAGAGTTCCAGGCAATTTATGTGCATCGAGAGCTCTTCGGAAGTCCAGACTCCTCCTGTGGACGTGGTTCCGTCTGTTGCCCCCCAGCCTGAACGGCTGGCATCCGATTCCAGCACGAAGTCTGGCTGGTTCCCGAATATGGCCCTGCCGTTCCAAGCCTGCATGCAATTCAGCCACCAGTGTAGTTCTTCCCGAACTTCGACCGACATTGGAACCGGTTGGTCGTATGTCGGTTGTCTGCGAAGGAAACTTGCCTTGAGGCGTTGCATGGCCCTGTAGTGCAGGGGCCCGGGAAAAATGGCCTGGATGGACGCGGAGAGAAGGCCTACGATCCGTGCCAGTAATCGTAGGGGTATGGTAGTCCGACGAAGGACTTTCCGGATCTCCCTGCGGATTGCCGTAATTTTGGTAGCCGGGAGGTGAAGAGTGCATGATGTGGAGTCTATTACGAATCCGAGGAATTGAACTGATTGAGCCGGGGTCAATGCGGACTTGGGACGGTTGACGACGAAACCCAGAGAGTCCAAAAGGTGTAGTGCGTATTCCGTATGTCTCCGCAGAGTGTCTGCATCCTCGTCGAAGATCAGGATATCGTCGAGGTAGATGATGCATCTTATACCTTGGGATTTGATTTTTGCCACTACCGGCTTCATAATCTTGGTAAAACACCACGGGGCCGAGCTGAGGCCAAACGGGAGACAGGTGAACTGCCAAGGGATCCCGTGCCAGAAGAAGCGGAGGTAGGGACGGCTGCTTCTGTGTACCGGAATGGTAAGGTACGCATCTTTGAGGTCCAGACGAGTGAACCAGTCGTCGCGTCGAAGCAAGTCCCGGAGGAGATGTATACCTTCCATTTTGAAGTGTCGATATACTACGTGCGAATTGAGCTCCCTGAGATTGATAACGGGGCGAAATTCGCCTGTTTTCTTCCTGACCAGGAAGATATTGCTGTAGAAACCGGTGGCATCCGGAGCCGGTTGAATGGCACCCTTGGAGCGGAGTTCTCGGAGTTCCGCGTCTATGAGGCGGGCATCTGCCCGTGTAGTCTGGATTGGACGTGGAGGGGTCAGCTGGAGCGGGGTCGAGTCGAACTCTATTCGATAGCCCTGCACCGTTTGGATTATCCACGCATCTGAAGATAGTTCTTTCCAGTTCTGGAAGAAAAGAGAAACACGACCTGCGATATGACAGGGGGTTAGAGGAAGAGTAAGATTCCGACTTACCGTTGGAGAATCTTGCTCGTGAGCGTCCTCGGGTGCCTCGGCCACGATCAGATCCCCTGAAGTGGTTGAATCTATTTCGACTAGATGAGTCTGGGTAGAACATCTGAGTCCTTGTTGTACGGGGGCCGGATGGCCAAAAACGGCTGGCGGCACGGCCCCTCTGCCGTCCAGCCCTTCCAAAAAACCCACGGGTGTGGGAACCGCTGAAGACTTTCCGCATTGAAGATTGTGCCTTGTTAAGGGACGTGAATATGTTGACCCTTTTATTTAATTCCTTAAGGAAGGCCTCTCCAAATAATTTACCCTGTGCTAAGGGTCCTAATTCCTTATCCCCCAGTTCGACCAGTTTTTCGTCGATACGGTAAAGTGCTGCTCGGCGCCTCTCCGAAGAGAGGGCTACGTTGGTGTTCCCTAAGAAACAGAAACACCTTTGTGCCCATTCACGGGTATCTCGTGCCCATTCACGCACCGTATCTGGGGTAAAAGTGTCAGCCCTCTCATAGGCTTCATCCGCCATATCCATGATTCTGGCTAGTGGCCCAATGGCATCTAGCAGCTTATCTTGCGCTCCTTTAAAGCCGCGCTCTATGCCCTTGCGCGGATCCCGACCCCCTCGGGACATGAACGTAGTCATGAGCGGGTCAAACTCGGGGGTGTGCGTCACTTTGTCCGGTAGACTAGGGCGAGGGCATTCGGATCTCATCCGGTTTCTTACTTCCTTGTCTAGCGGTTTTCTGAGCCAGAAGTGCATAAACCTTGCCAAATGCTCAGGTGGTGACCATTCTTCCGAACGGGGGTGCCGGATGTTTCTTGGGTCGAACATTTGGAGGCCCGAATTGTCGAGGAAAATCTCCGAGCCCTCCTGTGGGTTATCAATGGATGTTGCCATGGAGTCCTGGGGCTCACCCAGACCCTGTTCCCTTATGAAGTAAGGGTCAGAGTTGGCCGTGGAATCCCTGTCGGAGTCCCCCTGGTCAGAGGCTGCCGCCTGCCATTCATCCAGCACAGCTAGTGCCTGAGTGGGCTCTACATCTTCCTCACCTGAGGAACGTTGTGTGGCATCGTGGGTAGCACGAACCGTGGCTTTCCTGCGATCAGCAGGGGCTTTCCCTTTAGCCTTGCGTGGGGTTACGTTGCCCTTCCAATGGCGTTTTCGCCATTGGGAGTGTTCCCTGGAAGAGTCGGAGTCTTCGGAGTCCGCCTTATAATGAACCCGTTTAGAGGTGGGCCTGGGAACCTCAGAGTTTGTTTGGAGCGACTTGGAAGCGGCTTGTTCCATGGCTGCAGCCATGGCTGCTGTTATCATGGCCTGGAGGTCTGGGGTTTGTGATTCCTCCATTATGAGGAATGAGGATTCGGGGCTCACCCGGTAAATTGCGTGAGGGCACTAGGCACGATTAATGGAGAGGCCTGGGGACCGGGGTGGTATGGTATCAGGACTAAATAACCTGTGGTTAGAGACCGGTAGGTCGTAGAGGAGAGGGCTGATTCACTGGGGCTCACCCAGGTGATCGGAACCTGCATGAACAGGACCGTTTAGCAGCGTAAAATGGGGGCTCACCCCGGCCAGAATAAGGTGCAGACCAACTGGCTAAACCAACCCCAAGTGTAAGGCACTAACCTGGTCCCACTGAGTGAAAAGGGTAAGGCTTTTCAATTGCTTGTTGGATTAGCAGGAGCAGAAAAATCAGGCAGTGTCCATCTCTTTAAGATGGCCGCCGGACTGACAGGCTCAGTGTGTGGAGAATAGTACCTCCCCCAGTTTGGGCGGCAAACTGTAAGCTTGCCATTCGCATAAAACTGCCGAACGTGAATAGAAGATCTATGCGAACTGCCGAACGTGCGAATAGAAATAGATGCGAACGTTTAAAAGGCGATCGCGTCAAACTGCCGAACGAAGCGTTCGGTAGTTAGAAACGAATAGTCAATGTGCGGTCGCGCGGGCATTCGAATAAAACAGGCGAATGCGCAAAACTACCGAATAACGCGTTCGGTAAAAAGAACAGAAAAACTGTTAAAGAGAAACAGAGAAAATGGAGGGAAAGTACAGACGGCGGGAAAGCCGTGAAAGACAGTTAGGGAGCCAGACAGGGTCCCCTGGTATACAGGGGTTAAGAGCATTAATAGGGCAAATATATAAAGGTACAGTGAAAACAAAAGGCATGTAAATGAAAAGTGTATGTAGAATAGATAATACAAAATGTGTTACTTAACTTGTGATGGAGCAGCAAAGAAAGAGGAAATGATGTCATAGGTCTCACCTCTTATACCCTATTCTACGTTGTGATTGGTTAAAAGTTTTGTCACTCATTTCTTTGCTGCTATGGAGATAGTAAAGAAAGATTATGCAAAATACGAAGCCTCCTGTCATGTGATAAAATTGTAATTGGTTAACTCAAGATAAGGTAAATAAAGTTAATATAAACAAAGCCCCAGTGCCTGACCGTATCCATCCACGTGTACTTAAGGAACTAAGTGTAGAAATAAGTGAACCTCTGTTTTTAATCTTTCAGGAAGTGTTTCGGAGGATTGGAGGAAGGCAGATGTGGTTCCTATGTTCAAAAAGGGTTTAAAATCCTTGCCTGGAAATTATAGACCTGTGAGCTTAACTTCTGTGGCTGGTAAAATATTTGAAAAGTTATTTTTGCATATGACACAAAACTTAAAATAATACAATGTGAGCAAGATATTACGTTGCTGCAGAGGGATTTAGATAGACTGGGGGACTGGGCACTCATATGGCAGATGAAAAATGTAAAATTTATTTAATGTTGAAAAATGCAAAGTTATGCACTTCGGCATAAAGAATACACAAGCAACGTATACCCTTAATGGAAGCGAATTAGGGATAACAACACACGAAAAGGACTTGGGAATTGTTACAGACAACAAACTATGCAACAATGTGCAATGTCAATCAGCAGTGGCCAAGGCCAGTAAGGTATTGTCATGCATGAAAAAGGGCATTCATTCTCGGGACGAGAATATAATTTTGCCTTTTTATAAATCACTGGTAAGACCACATATTGAATATGCTGTGCAATTTTAGGCACCTGTTCTAAAGAAGGATATCATGGCACTAGAAAAAGTGCAGAGGCGGGCTACAAAATTAATAAAAGGAATGGAACATATCAGCTATGAAGAAAGACTAACAAATTTAAACCTATTTAGTTTAGAAAAACGTTGCCTGAGAGGGGATATGATAACGTTATACAAATATATTCAGGGCCAATACAAACCATTGTGTGGAAATCTATTCACAAACCGGACTTTACATAGGACATGAGGCCATGCGTTTAGACTGGAAGAAAGACGATTTTGTCTAAGGCAAAGGAAAGGTTTTTTTACTGTAAGAACAATCAGGATGTGGAATTCTCTGCCTGAAGAAGTGGTTTTAGCAGAGTCCATACAGATGTTCAAACAGCTACTAGATGCATACTTGCAAATACAGAATATTCAAGGATATGATCTTTCAATGTAGGATAATAACTGCTTGATCCAAGGATAAATCTGACTGCCATTCTGGGGTCAAGAAGGAATTTTTTTCCTAGCTTGTTGCAAAATCGTGCTTCAAACTGTTTTTTTTTTTGCCTTCTTTTGGATCAACAGCAAAAAACAAATGTGAGGAAAGCTGAACTTGATGGACGCAAGTCTCTTTTGAGTTATGTAAATATGTAACTATGTAATGTGCAGACATAATGCTAGAGGAATTGTTGATAGGTTAATCAAAATATTGTGTGTTTTTCAATATGTGCTAGATAAAATAACAGCTTACTAAATCACTCACAATGGTAAATGGTGTAAGATTTGAAATTTACAACTATAGATTGCTCTAACTTGCATTGATTGCTAATCAGTTTGTAAGGTTGAGTGGTGAAATCAATGCATTTATAATAAGGCATTATTCGTAGAATTGTTTCCATGTGTGAAATGTAAGTGACTTCGTATGTGGCTTTAATATATCATAGGTTGCACATTATTACTATCAACTTACAATGAACAGTTCCTATGACAAAACAAAAAAGTTATACTCAACTAAAAAAAGGTTTTATATGAACATACTGTATATGCTGCTGAACTACACTGACAATCATAGCAGAGGTCATCAGTCAGTAATGGTTCACATAGAATCTGTCTTGATGAGAAAGCCTGTTTTCATTCCTAACCCTTTCATGGATAAGCCTTTTTAGAAATGTGTGACCAGGATTTATATTGTTTAGACATTATAGGGCATATTGGAAAGAGCAAATTACGGTTTAAAAGGTAAACATTTGCAAAATATGGTCTGCTGACATTGTAACATGACTAATAATCACATAATCCAAAACATCCAAATATGAAACTAATTTGTTATGAAGAACATAATTGTACAGTGATGTAGTAATGGAAGTTTGAACATATTAATTGTATGTGTACGCACACAGATGTACACACAAGAAACAAGCAGGCACAAGGACAAAAACATAAGGCAATTAATGTCAAACTGCCATTACATGTGTGTATGGTGTCACTGTATATGTGCAATATCAGTGTGCATATGCCATTGTCCCTGTGCTTATGTGTACATACAGTGTTAATATGCCTGTAAGTTAGTGTTTCTGTGTGTGTTTGCTATTTTAGTATGTATAAATGTCAGTGTTCTTGTTTATGCAATATCAGTGAGTGTATATATGCTGTTTGTCTTGCTTGCGAGTACAATGTAAGTTGTCTTTCCCTAGTCAGCCCTATCACATGATCTCTCTCAAGTCAAGACCCTTTTATTGCCACTCCCCTTTTAACTCCCCTATTCCATCTACCTTTACTTCTTGGAGAACGATCTCTCTTTGTAGCATGTCTCTTTCAGTTTAGCCTCTCAGCAGATGGCAGGGCTTTGATTGGAGTTGATATGTACTACACTGTTGCCAGTCATGCAAGTTTCAAGCTGCACTGAGAGAGAAATGGTAAACTGATAGCTCAATCACACTACAGAATTAACCTATCCTAGCAACCCACTTTTCTACCCTACCCTTACCTTTTGTGTCACTATACGCCACTCCCTCTAGCATGTAAGCTCATTGAGCAGGGCCCTCAATCCCTCTGTCCCTGTGTATCAAACTTGTCTGGTAACAAATACGTGTCTGTAAGTCCACCCATTGTACAACACTACAGAACTTGTTGGTGCTTTATAAATAATAATAATAATAATTATTATAATAATAATAATAATAACCTATGTGCAGCTGGAGTTCTGGTCAGTTTTGAAGTTCTTTGAAAACCCCAACTGTCCTCTTTGCATCCATATAGGCTGCAAAATGGAAACCCAAAAATACAGATTTCCCATAAGGCCACCATAGCTTTAGTGAGGCAGCCATGAGAGCAGGGGCACAGCCAGTGGGGAGATAAAAAATCCAGCCCATTCTCATGCGAAGGGATTCCGTCACTAGCAGTGTGCGCACCGACCAGCTGTTGTGAAAATGAGACTACAGACCTACTTTGTCTCCTCCGGGTGGGCCGTCGAGCTGCTGCTTAAATTGTGGATCAAGCTATGACATAACTGTGACATAAGCCTGGAGCGCAATTGCCCTTTCGTGCACTGCCTTCTAGCTGGTGGCCATGGAGGTGCATCCCAGGCATTGTTGAGTATCAAGATGATGGATCACCTGTCGATCCTTTATGGCCCAACTCCATAACGACAGCACGACTACTAGTGGGAAAAATTCCAGGAGGGCTAATTTACTGATGAGCCACAGGCCCACACACCTCTAACCTAAGCATCTGTATATAGCTTCAACACAGTGGTCTTGACTGTCAACTGCTATAAAAAGGTCTTGCCATTAAATCTCCCAGGAAAACATCCTACACCAGCACATCCACTCTCATGGCCTGCGATACCTTCAGTAAGTGATTTCCTTCTTGGATGCCCACCATGGTCCTCGAATCAACCATGATCGAATGATCCGGCAAGCAAAATTAAGCCTCTTTACTAACGAATTCATTTGCCGAAGGGTGACATTATTGGCCCTCAACATGACTGCTAGCACCTCTCTCAAGACTTGAACTTGTCCGCGGGCAATGTGCACACCACCTGCACCATATCAATTTCCAAACCCAGAAAACTGAGGAACAAGATGTTGAAACCTCAGTCTTCCCAAAAGATTGTGCCAGCCTTTGCATCATCTGTAGGACTTGCATGGATTGTGAGCTTATACACAAAAAGTAGTCCAGGTAATGGACCATGGAGTCGCACCCAGAGCGTGATGTCCATTTGAGCCCACTGCATACCCGGATTAGCCACCTAGCGGTGATGAAGTTTCTTGTCGTATAGACACCAGTCCAGACCCCCATAGATTCCATACATATACCAAATTCCATCTAAATAACAAAAAAGTAACTTTTATCCGGTGCTTTTTACCCAATAACACTGGCCAAGATACAGAAACCTTGGAACCAGTTCCCGAACATATTTAGTAACTTCCTGTTTTTCTTCTTTTTCTTCTCTTCCTCCTCCTTGAGTCTATCCTCCTTTTTATCATCTTCTTTCAGGTTAACTGACTCCTCCAGAGGAAGCAAAGTAAACACATCCAGGTGCTCAACCTTCCATATCTGCTCCAAGATGTCTGCCTTCAAATGAACTTCCAGGGACCTGATAAAAATATATAAGAATTAAGGTGAGCTGTGTCCGGCACCCCTTCCAATAGCACATCCATGTCACTAATGTGTCCAAGATCAACAGCAGACCTGTTGAATCCACCAGCCCCAAGTGAGTCTGCTCCGTGCACCCAAGCCCCAAGACCTTGTGAGTGAATTAGAGGGAAAATGATTGCTATCACCATGGTTGAATCAGCCTGGGGACCTTTGAAATGGCACTACAGGATCCTTCGTGCCTTGAACCACCAAAACAACTGCATCCTTCTTCAGGTTGCCGGAAGCTTGCCGCTGTCCGTGTAACTCAATCATCATGCAAAAAGAAACAAACCTGGGGAGTGCTGCCTAATAACACCTGCCCCATCCCCTATGCCCAGCTTGCTCAACTCCACACTACCCTAGGACCTCCTGCTCCCTTTGGACCAAACCCTAGAATGGGACCTTCCATAAACTGCTCTGAACCATGTCCCTTCCTGACTCAACCCCACCTGAGGAGGCTTCCGACTGCCTAGCACTCATGCCGAGAATGCTCCCTTCTGCAAAACTGATCCTCCCAGGAAGAAACCCTGACACTTGGCAACTCCATACCCTGGAGAACTACATTGCTGCCTAGCCCCCCTCCCCCACCCATGGTCAGGTAAATGGACTGCCACCAAAGCCTGTTGTTCCTTCACTTCTCCCTCCTGGCCACTGCTGCCTCCAGTAGTAGAACTCCAGCACTCCTGCTGCTGGTCTCACTCACCGGTATGCTGCTTCTCTCATCTGCCACATCAGCCAGTGCTACAGGCCAATGCAGACCTGTGGTCTCCCAGACACTGTATGCACCCTGGGGGCTTCTGATGCTGGAAATTACATGACGAGCCTCCTTGGATTCCCCACTTCCCACTGGACAGCGCTGCTGATGTCATTCACATTGCCAACCTGCTTTCCGCCAAATCATCAGGACTCAGACTCTAGGGCGGCCGTGGCTTCTGAGTGTGGCATGATGCTGACCTCCCAACTGGCTTATGCTCCTCCATGAGGTGTCCCAGGCACTGCTGGACTCAGCCAGCACCATGTTGCTGTGTGGATCACCTCCAGAAGCTGCTCAACAATGGTGTCCACCACTGGGTCCATCCTGGAACAAGATCAGGAAAGCAATAGAGTGGGATGGGCCACAGAACAAGAAGGGGACAAGGGACAATAAAAGTCCAGAAAAAGGGGGGGGGGAGGGGAGAATAGCAGAAAAGAGAGAAAGAGGAAGGCAAGAGCAGAAAGACCAGAACTTTGTGCAGGAAGAGACAGTTACAAAACTGTAACTGGAATGTAACTGTTACACCAGCCTATACATGCTCCTAATCCCCCTCACCCTTACTATATCCACCAATCTGAACAGTCTTGCTCAGCATAAGCATAACTGTCAAAGCCCCCCTCTGCCTTATTGTCTCTGTGGGACTGCATTAGGAGAGTTCAGCGCACTGGTGGACCCAGGTGGGAGCACTGTGACATGCACACCCATTGAGCCACCAGGTTGACACATAGGCTGCATTGGAGATCCACACATTAGAATACATTTTTCACATGTTTATTCTGAGCTCTAATTATGCCTGCTGGCATCTCTTGTACCTAACAATTCCATTGTAGTGCAAGCATCAGTTTAAGAAAATTGAGGGATGTGTCAGCAGCCAAACAAGCAAGAAAGAAGCAGGAGCAGCAACACCAGGACAAAGGCACAAAGGGCAGGAGCAGGAGTAACACCACCAGAACAGGGCAGGAAAGCAGGAGTAGCTCTGAGTGTGCAGTAATATGCAGAGTGTTGGAATGTATTGCATGAGTTCAGCCGTAATATGAGCATTACGGAGCAACACCATAATGTTAAACAAAACATAATATATTATTGTGACAGAACCATCTGTCTGTCTATTGTGGTGGATTCGTCTATTTCTGCCCCCTTTCATGTAAATGGCTGTTTCTATAGCCCAGCCATACGAATGACTGTTTTTCACTGAACAAATCTACCAAACGGATGGCCACCCAGGATAGAAGTGTGCTGCTGGTTAACCTCTTGATCCCAATTAGAACATTGTGGTTAGCCGCAGACACTTCTCAATTAAACCGAATTCAGGGTGGCCGTCGTTCGTATGTCGACCACGAGGCAGCGGCAATTTAAAAAAACACGAAAGCCCAGCGGTGTTCGGCACTGATTTCATGGAACTAAAAACGGACACTTTTTCTGCCGAACACTGCTGAAACAACGGGTCACCTGGCTCCCTCGACGAAAGCGTACGAACACCGGCAGTTCGGGAGTTTTACAACACATGAAAAGACTTAACCCAGATTGCCTTCCCATGGAGTCAATCGCATACCGAAAGACTGTAAGGATTTTGACTGCATGGCGATTGAACTAGGCGTATGGGATCTGAGCACTATTCGCCAATAATATGCCCTCAGATCCAGGCTATCTGGGCATATGTGATGCAAATGTGAATTACTTCTCAATTACCTCCAGGGCAGAGGGGAGGAAACCATATTGCATTGTGGGCAAAGCTTACATCTGTATGTCTGAAGTGTCCCCATGTCTATCTGTCATTACAGTCTCCCATTTGGTCCCCTAGGGGAGTGTCCACCAAGTGGGAGACCTGCATAAATACGGGCAGGTAGCCCACAGTAAAGCCAGATCCTGTTTGACCCTCAATGCAGAGCTTCTGTCTCGTTATTGGGGGGATTTATTATTTGCTCCTAGAGACTGATTATTGGAACTGAAAGCCGCTTGGTGGATATCGTTGTTCGGCGGTTAGCGGCGGTTCGTGGATTTCTGTTCGGGAGTTTGGAGACTTTCACGGATCCCGGTCGGAAGATTACCTAGAGTCCAAAAAGCCTTTGAGTGCTCCTTTATCAACCTAAACTAACTGACAATGAAATCATAAATTTGACTAACTATAACTTTCAGCTCA